>JAQNBH010000001.1:3825459-4152959 GCA_028752905.1 Cladorhizidae sp. MBARI D1340-BT2
ATCTCTACCCAGGGAGACTCATGCATGTCAGGAGCTGCCATCTCGACCCAGGGAGACTCATGCATGTCAGGAGCTGCCTCTGTACCCAGGGAGACTCATGCATGTCAGGAGCTACCATCTCTACCCAGGGAGACTCATGCATGTCAGGCCATCTCTACCCAGGGAGACTCATGCATGTCAGGAGCTGCCATCTCTACCCAGGGAGACTCATGCATGTCAAGAGCTGCCATCTCTACCCAGGGAGACTCATGCATGTCAGGAGCTACCATCTTTACCCAGGGAGACTCATGCATGTCAAGCCATCTCTACCCAGGGAGACTCATGCATGTCAGGAGCTGCCATATCTACCCAGGAGACTCATGCATGCCAGGCCATCTCTACCCAGGGAGACTCATCCATGTCAGGAGCTAGCATCTCTACCCAGGGAGACTCATGCATGTAAGGAGCTGCCATCTCTACCCAGGGAGACTCATGCATGTCAGGAGCTGCCATCTCTACCCAGCGAGACTCATGCATGTCAGGAGCTGCCTCTGTACCCAGGGAGACTCATGCATGTCAGGAGCTACCATCTCTACCCTGGGAGACTCATGCATGTCAGGCCATCTCTACCAAGGGAGACTCATGCATGTCAGGAGCTGCCATCTCTACCCAGGGAGACTCATGCATGTCAGGAGCTGCCATCTCTACCCAGGGAGACTCATGCATGTCAGTAGCTACCATCTCTACCCAGGGAGACTCATGCATGTCAGGAGCTACCATCTCTACCCAGGGATACTCATGCATGTCAAGCCATCTCTACCCAGGGAGACTCATGCATGTCAGGAGCTGCCATCTCTACCCAGGGAGACTCATGCATGTCAGGCCATCTCTACCCAGGGAGACTCATCCATGTCAGGAGCTACCATTTCTACCCAGGGAGACTCATGCTTGTCAGGAGCTGCCATCTCTACCCAGGGAGACTCATGCATGTCAGGAGCTACCATCTCTACCCAGGGAGACTCATGCATGTCAGGCCATCTCTACCCAGGGAGACTCATGCATGTCAGGAGATGCCATCTCTATCCAGGAAGACTCATGCATATCAGGAGCTGCCATCTCTACCCAGGCATGTCAGGAGCTGCCTCTGTACCCAGGGAGACTCATGCATGTCAAGCCATCTCTACCCAGGGAGACTCATGCATGTCAGGAGCTGCCATATCTACCCAGGGAGACTCATGCATGTCAGGAGCTACCATCTCTACCCAGGGAGAGTCATGCATGTCAGGCCATCTCTACCCAGGGAGACTCATGCATGTCAGCAGCTACCATCTCTACCCAGGGAGACTCATGCATGTCAGGAGCTGCCATCTCTACCCAGGGAGACTCATGCATGTCAGGAGCTGCCATCTCTACCCAGGGAGACTCATGCATGTCAGGAGCTGCCTCTGTACCCAGGGAGACTCATGCATGTCAGGAGCTACCATCTCTACCCAGGGAGACTCATGCATGTCAGGCCATCTCTACCCAGGGAGACTCATGCATGTCAGGAGCTGCCATCTCTACCCAGGGAGACTCATGCATGTCAGGAGCTGCCATCTCTACCCAGGGAGACTCATGCATGTCAAGAGCTGCCATCTCTACCCAGGGAGACTCATGCATGTCAGGAGCTACCATCTCTACCCAGGGAGACTCATGCATGTCAAGCCATCTCTACCCAGGGAGACTCATGCATGTCAGGAGCTACTATCTCTACCCAGGGAGACTCATGCATGTCAGGAGCTACCATCTCTACTCAGGGAGACTCATGCACGTCAGGAGCTACCATCTCTACCCAGGGATACTCATGCATGTCAAGCCATCTCTACCCATGGAGACTCATGCATGTCAGGAGCTGCCATCTCTACCCAGGGAGACTCATGCATGTCAGGCCATCTCTACCCAGGGAGACTCATCCATGTCAGGAGGTACCATCTCTACCCAGGGAGACTCATGCATGTCAGGAGCTGCCATCTCTACCCAGGGAGACTCATGCATGTCAGGAGCTGCCATCTCGACCCAGGGAGACTCATGCATGTCAGGAGCTGCCTCTGTACCCAGGGAGACTCATGCATGTCAGGAGCTACCATCTCTACCCAGGGAGACTCATGCATGTCAGGCCATCTCTACCCAGGGAGACTCATGCATGTCAGGAGCTGCCATCTCTACCCAGGGAGACTCATGCATGTCAAGAGCTGCCATCTCTACCCAGGGAGACTCATGCATGTCAGGAGCTACCATCTTTACCCAGGGAGACTCATGCATGTCAAGCCATCTCTACCCAGGGAGACTCATGCATGTCAGGAGCTGCCATATCTACCCAGGAGACTCATGCATGTCAGGCCATCTCTACCCAGGGAGACTCATCCATGTCAGGAGCTAGCATCTCTACCCAGGGAGACTCATGCATGTAAGGAGCTGCCATCTCTACCCAGGGAGACTCATGCATGTCAGGAGCTGCCATCTCTACCCAGCGAGACTCATGCATGTCAGGAGCTGCCTCTGTACCCAGGGAGACTCATGCATGTCAGTAGCTACCATCTCTACCCAGGGAGACTCATGCATGTCAGGCCATCTCTACCCAGGGAGACTCATGCATGTCAGGAGCTGCCATCTCTACCCAGGGAGACTCATGCATGTCAGGAGCTGCCATCTCTACCCAGGGAGACTCATGCATGTCAGGAGCTACCATCTCTACCCAGGGAGACTCATACATGTCAGGAGCTACCATCTCTACCCAGGGAGACTCATGCATGTCAGGCCATCTCTACCCAGGGAGACTCATGCATGTCAAGCCATCTCTACCCAGGGAGACTCATGCATGTCAGGAGCTGCCATCTCTACCCAGGGAGACTCATGCATGTCAGGCCATCTCTACCCAGGGAGACTTATCCATGTCAGGAGCTACCATTTCTACCCAGGGAGACTCATGCATGTCAGGAGCTGCCATCTCTACCCAGGGAGACTCATGCATGTCAGGAGCTACCATCTCTACCCAGGGAGACTCCTACATGTCAGGCCATCTCTACCCAGGGAGACTCATGCATGTGAGGAGATGCCATCTCTACCCAGGAAGACTCATGCATATCAGGAGCTGCCATCTCTACCCAGGCATGTCAGGAGCTGCCTCTGTACCCAGGGAGACTCATGCATGTCAATCCATCTCTACCCAGGGAGACTCATGCATGTCAGGAGCTGCCATATCTACCCAGGGAGACTCATGCATGTCAGGCCATCTCTACCCAGGAGACTCATGCATGTCAGGAGCTGCCATCTCTACCCAGGGAGACTCATCCATGTCAGGAGCTACCATCTCTACCCAGGGAGACTCATGCATGTCAGGAGCTGCCATCTCTACCCAGGTAGACTCATGCATGTCAGGAGCTGCCATCTCGACCCAGGGAGACTCATGCATGTCAGGAGCTGCCTCTGTACCCAGGAAGACTCATGCATGTCAGGAGCTACCATCTCTACCCAGGGAGACTCATGCATGTCAGGCCATCTCTACCCAGGGAGACTCATGCATGTCAGGAGCTGCCATCTCTACCCAGGGAGACTCATGCATGTCAGGCCATCTCTACCCAGGGAGACTCATGCATGTCAGGCCATCTCTACCCAGGGAGACTCATGCATGTCAGGAGATGCCATCTCTACCCAGGAAGACTCATGCATATCAGGAGCTGCCATCTCTACCCAGGCATGTCAGGAGCTGCCTCTGTACCCAGGGAGACTCATGCATGTCAATCCATCTCTACCCAGGGAGACTCATGCATGTCAGGAGCTGCCATATCTACCCAGGGAGACTCATGCATGTCAGGCCATCTCTACCCAGGGAGACTCATCCATGTCAGGAGCTACCATCTCTACCCAGGGAGACTCATGCATGTCAGGAGCTGCCATCTCGACCCAGGGAGACTCATGCATGTCAGGAGCTGCCTCTGTACCCAGGAAGACTCATGCATGTCAGGAGCTACCATCTCTACCCAGGGAGACTCATGCATGTCAGGCCATCTCTACCCAGGGAGACTCATGCATGTCAGGAGCGACCATCTCTACCCAGGGAGATTCATGCATGTCAGGTCATCTCTACCCAGGGAGACTCATGCATGTCAGGAGCTACTATCTCTACCCAGGGAGACTCATGCATGTCAGGAGCTACCATCTCTACTCAGGGAGACTCATGCACGTCAGGAGCTACCATCTCTACCCAGGGATACTCATGCATGTCAAGCCATCTCTACCCAGGGAGACTCATGCATGTCAGGAGCTGCCATCTCTACCCAGGGAGACTCATGCATGTCAGGCCATCTCTACCCAGGGAGACTCATCCATGTCAGGAGCTACCATCTCTACCCAGGGAGACTCATGCATGTCAGGAGCTGCCATCTCTACCCAGGGAGACTCATGCATGTCAGGAGCTGCCATCTCGACCCAGGGAGACTCATGCATGTCAGGAGCTGCCTCTGTACCCAGGGAGACTCATGCATGTCAGGAGCTACCATCTCTACCCAGGGAGACTCATGCATGTCAGGCCATCTCTACCCAGGGAGACTCATGCATGTCAGGAGCTGCCATCTCTACCCAGGGAGACTCATGCATGTCAAGAGCTGCCATCTCTACCCAGGGAGACTCATGCATGTCAGGAGCTACCATCTTTACCCAGGGAGACTCATGCATGTCAAGCCATCTCTACCCAGGGAGACTCATGCATGTCAGGAGCTGCCATATCTACCCAGAAGACTCATGCATGTCAGGCCATCTCTACCCAGGGAGACTCATCCATGTCAGGAGCTAGCATCTCTACCCAGGGAGACTCATGCATGTAAGGAGCTGCCATCTCTACCCAGGGAGACTCATGCATGTCAGGAGCTGCCATCTCTACCCAGCGAGACTCATGCATGTCAGGAGCTGCCTCTGTACCCAGGGAGACTCATGCATGTCAGGAGCTACCATCTCTACCCTGGGAGACTCATGCATGTCAGGCCATCTCTACCAAGGGAGACTCATGCATGTCAGGAGTTGCCATCTCTACCCAGGGAGACTCATGCATGTCAGGAGCTGCCATCTCTACCCAGGGAGACTCATGCATGTCAGTAGTTACCATCTCTACCCAGGGAGACTCATGCATGTCAGGAGCTACCATCTCTACCCAGGGATACTCATGCATGTCAAGCCATCTCTACCCAGGGAGACTCATGCATGTCAGGAGCTGCCATCTCTACCCAGGGAGACTCATGCATGTCAGGCCATCTCTACCCAGGGAGACTCATCCATGTCAGGAGCTACCATTTCTACCCAGGGAGACTCATGCTTGTCAGGAGCTGCCATCTCTACCCAGGGAGACTCATGCATGTCAGGAGCTACCATCTCTACCCAGGGAGACTCATGCATGTCAGGCCATCTCTACCCAGGGAGACTCATGCATGTCAGGAGATGCCATCTCTATCCAGGAAGACTCATGCATATCAGGAGCTGCCATCTCTACCCAGGCATGTCAGGAGCTGCCTCTGTACCCAGGGAGACTCATGCATGTCAAGCCATCTCTACCCAGGGAGACTCATGCATGTCAGGAGCTGCCATATCTACCCAGGGAGACTCATGCATGTCAGCAGCTACCATCTCTACCCAGGGAGACTCATGCATGTCAGGAGCTGCCATCTCTACCCAGGGAGACTCATGCATGTCAGGAGCTGCCATCTCTACCCAGGGAGACTCATGCATGTCAGGAGCTGCCTCTGTACCCAGGGAGACTCATGCATGTCAGGAGCTACCATCTCTACCCAGGGAGACTCATGCATGTCAGGCCATCTCTACCCAGGGAGACTCATGCATGTCAGGAGCTGCCATCTCTACCCAGGGAGACTCATGCATGTCAGGAGCTGCCATCTCTACCCAGGGAGACTCATGCATGTCAAGAGCTGCCATCTCTACCCAGGGAGACTCATGCATGTCAGGAGCTACCATCTCTACCCAGGGAGACTCATGCATGTCAAGCCATCTCTACCCAGGGAGACTCATGCATGTCAGGAGCTGCCATATCTACCCAGGGAGACTCATGCATGTCAGGCCATCTCTACCCAGGGAGACTCAGCCATGTCAGGAGCTACCATCTCTACCCAGGGAGACTCATGCATGTCAGTAGCTGCCATCTCTACCCAGGGAGACTCATGCATGTCAGGAGCTGCCATCTCTACCCAGGGAGACTCATGCATGTCAGGAGCTGCCTCTGTACCCAGGGAGACTCATGCATGTCAGGAGCTACCATCTCTACCCAGGGAGACTCATGCATGTCAGGCCATCTCTACCCAGGGAGACTCATGCATGTCAGGAGCTACCATCTCTACCCAGGGAGACTCATGCATGTCAGGAGCTACCATCTCTACCCAGGGATACTCATGCATGTCAAGCCATCTCTACCCAGGGAGACTCATGCATGTGAGGAGCTGCCATCTCTACCCAGGGAGACTCATGCATGTCAGGCCATCTCTACCCAGGGAGACTCATCCATGTCAGGAGCTACCATCTCTACCCAGGGAGACTCATGCATGTCAGGAGCTGCCATCTCTACCCAGGGAGACTCATGCATGTCAGGAGCTACCATCTCTACCCAGGGAGACTCATGCATGTCAGGCCATCTCTACCCAGGGAGACTCATGCATGTCAGGAGCTACCATCTCTACCCAGGGAGACTCATGCATGTCAGGAGCTACCATCTCTACCCAGGGAGACCCACACATGTCAGGAGCTGCCTCTGTACCCAGGGAGACTCATGCATGTCAGGAGCTACCATCTCTACCCAGGGAGACTCATGCATGTCAGGAGCTGCTATCTCTACCCAGGGAGACTCATGCATGTCAGGCCACTCTACCCAGGGAGACTCATCCATGTCAGGAGCTACCATCTCTACCCAGGGAGACTCATGCATGTCAGGAGCTGCCATCTCTACCCAGGGAGACTCATGCATGTCAGGCCATCTCTATCCAGGGAGACTCATGCATGTCAGGAGCTGCCATCTCTACCCAGGGAGAGTAGCTCCTACCCAGGGAGACTCATGCATGTCAGGCCATCTCTACCCAGGGAGACTCATGCATGTCAGGAGCTACCATCTCTACCCAGGGAGACCCACACATGTCAGGAGCTGCCTCTGTACCCAGGGAGACTCATGCATGTCAGGAGCTACCATCTCTACCCAGGGAGACTCATGCATGTCAGGAGCTGCCATCTCTACCCAGGGAGACTCATGCATGTCAGGCCATCTCTACCCAGGGAGACTCATCCATGTCAGGAGCTACCATCTCTACCCAGGGAGACTCATGCATGTCAGGAGCTGCCATCTCTACCCAGGGAGACTCATGCATGTCAGGCCATCTCTACCCAGGGAGACTCATCCATGTCAGGAGCTACCATCTCTACCCAGGGAGACTCATGCATGTCAGGAGCTGCCATCTCTACCCAGGGAGACTCATGCATGTCAGGCCATCTCTACCCAGGGAGACTCATGCATGTCAGGAGCTGCCATCTCTACCCAGGGAGAGTAGCTCCTACCCAGGGAGATTCATGCATGTCAGGAGATCTCTACCCAGTACACTCTTCAACCTTGTGCTGCATCAAAGACACCTCAAAAACATTTTCAAATAGAAATCAACTTAAAAAAAAAAATAATAATAATAATCCCAAATTGTCAGAGTGCTTATAACAATATAATAATTATAACACAGTATAGGTAAGTGATTATGTAATGCCACACCCCACAGTATACATGTAACAAGTATTAGGCTCCTCCCAAGACAACTGGCCGACCTTCAGAGAGTATACTTGTCAGAAAAAGAGCAATGGTCGTGCAGATTATTGACTAAATGATAAACTTGAGAGAGAGTTGAGTGAGTCAGAGTGAGAGAGGGAGGGGCTGGCGGAAGATAAGGAGGTGTGGTCACTGCCAACCACACTGTACACTTGTTTATATATAGTCTGTAGCTCACTCGAGATTTCATTTGTCTCATGAGGGGAGCGAGGTACGATTCTGTCTGCCTGTAGGTGGCCAAGTCCATTTTGTTCTGGAAGGCAAACACCAATACATAAGCACAGGTAAGCAAATGTCACCACCACGCAGTCACCACCTGACACACACTACCACCACCTCACACACCACCACAAACACTGTCACCACCTCACACACACCACCACAAACACTGTCACCACCTCACACCACAGACACTGTCACCACCTCACACACACCACCACAAACACAAACCCACAAACAGTCACCACCTCACACACACCACCACAAACACTGCTATCACCACACACACCACCACAAACACTGTCACCACCTCACACACACCACCACAAACACTGTCACCACCTCACACCACAGACACTGCCACCACCTCACACACACCACCACAAACACTGTCATCACCTCACACACACCACCAGAAACACTGTCACCACCTCACACACACAACCACAAACAGTCATCACCACACACACACCTCCACAGTTATTCTCCTGCAAACACACACACACACAAATCTCTAGAATCAGTGTGTGTGTGTATGTGTGTGCATGTGTACCTGGTGGTAACTCTTCTTGTGCTCCAAATTTTTTCTGTTCAGATCCTTCACCCACTCATTCAGTAGAAACTGAAAATAAAATAGCAAAGTGGGGAACGTCCATGGGGCTGGGGCTGGGGGTAAGGGGGGGCTGGGGGTGGGGGTAAGGGGTAAGACTGCATGTTAATGACAGCTAGAGGATGATCTCGGAGGCTTCACATGTTCTCAAGTCCATGTTGAACTGTATGCTTGCAATGACACACAAATACTAATACACACTCCCCCCCCCCCCCCCCCCCCCCCCCAGAATTAACCACCATAAACACCATTAACCACCATAAACACCATTAACCAGTGTTTTATATAGAGGGGAAACTCTGACCCACACACTGTGTATGTCTTCATCAGTTTTGGCCAGTGATGATGACGTTTTATATCTGACCGAGTGATTTCTCTACAGAGGCCGTCCCTTCTGGCAACATAACCATGACGACACAAGAAGTTCTTTAATCCCTCATCCTAGTGCATGAATATCATTACAAGATGTGAAGAAACGTGATGGTGATAATAATTACAGCTTTTCCAAGGGTGTGCTTCATATCTAGTTTATGCTGATGATAATTACAGCTTTATTAATCAAGGTTGGCTGTGACTTGAATAAGGTTGATATGCCTTGGGGCTACAGGGCTCCTTTTGAAAAATATAGCAGTGGCCAACTAGTAATACAGGCAAGGCCAATTAGGAGGTAAGGCAAACTAGTAATACAGGCAAGGCCAATTAGGAGGTAAGGCAAACTAGTAATACAGGCAAGGCAAACTAGTAATACAGGCAAGGCCAATTAGGAGGTAAGGCAAACTAGTAATACAGGCAAGGCAAACTAGTAATACAGGCAAGGCCAATTAGGAGGTAAGGCAAACTAGTAATACAGGCAAGGCAAACTAGTAATACAGGCAAGGCCAATTAGGAAGTAAGGCAAACTAGTAATACAGGCAAGGCAAACTAGTAATACAGGCAAGGCCAATTAAGAGGTAAGGCAAACTAGTAATACAGGCAAGGCAAACTAGTAATACAGGTAAGGCAAACTAGTAATACAGGCAAGGCCAATTAGGAGGTAAGGCAAACTAGTAATACAGGCAAAGCGAACTAGTACGGGTAAGGCCAACTAGTAATACAGGCAAGGCAAACTAGTAATACAGGTAAGGCAAACTAGTAATACAGGTAAGGCCAACTAGTAATACAGGCAAGGCCAATTAGGAGGTAAGGCAAACTAGTAATACAGGCAAGGCAAACTAGTAATACAGGTAAGGCAAACTAGTAATACAGGCAAGGCCAATTAGGAGGTAAGGCAAACTAGTAATACAGGCAAGGCCAACTAGTAATACGGGTAAGGCCAACTGGCAAGGCCAACTAGTAATACAGGCAAGGCAACTAGTAATACAGGCAAGGCCGACTAGTAATACAGGTAAGGCCAACCAGTAATACAGGCAAGGCCAACTAGCAATACAGGCAAGGCAAACTAGTAATACAGGCAAGGCCAACTAGTAATACGGGTAAGGCCAACTAGTAATACAGGTAAGGCAAACTAGTAATACAGGCAAGGCCAACTAGTAATACAGGCAAGGCAAACTAGTAATATACAGGCAAAGCCAGCTAGTAATACAGGCAAGGGCAACTAGTAATACAGGCAAGCCCAAAGGCCAACTAGTAATACAGGCAAGGCCAGCTAGTAATACAGGCAAGGCAAACTAGTATTACAGGCAAGGCAACCAGTAATACAGGCAAGGCCAACTAGTAATACAGCTAGTAATACAGGCAAGGCCAACTAGTAATACAGGCAAGGCCAACTAGTAATACGCCAACTAGAATACAGGTAAGGCAAACTAGTAATACAAGCAAGGCAAACTAGTAATACAGGCAAGGCCAACTAGTAATACGGGTAAGGCCAACTAGTAATACAGGTAAGGCAAACTAGTAATACAGGCAAGGCCAACTAGTAATACAGGCAAGGCAAACTAGTAATATACAGGCAAAGCCAGCTAGTAATACAGGCAAGGCCAACTAGTAATACAGGCAAGCCCAAAGGCCAACTTGTAATACAGGCAAGGCCAGCTAGTAATACAGGCAAGGCAAACTAGTATTACAGGCAAGGCAACCAGTAATACAGGCAAGGCCAACTAGTAATACGCCAACTAGAATACAGGTAAGGCAAACTAGTAATACAGGCAAGCCCAAAGGCCAACTAGTAATACAGGCAAGGCCAACTAGTAATACAGGCAAGGCCAACTAGTAATACAGGCAAGGCCAACTAGTAATACAGGCAAGGCCAATTAGGAGGTAAGGCCAGCTAGTAATACAGGCAAGGCAAACTAGTAATACAGGCAAGGTAACTAGTAATACAGGCAAGGCCAATTAGGAGGTAAGGCAAAATAGTAATACAGGCAAGGACAACTAGTAATACAGGCAAGGCCGATTAGGAGGTAAGGCAAACTAGTAATACAGGAAAGACCAACTAGTAATACAGGCATGGCCAACTAGTAATACAGGCAAGGCCAACTAGTAATACAGGTAAGGCAAACTAGTAATACAGGCAAGGCCAATTAGGAGGTAAGGCCAGCTAGTAATACAGGCAAGGCAAACTAGTAATACAGGCAAGGTAACTAGTAATACAGGCAAGGCCAATTAGGAGGTAAGGC
Organism: Cladorhizidae sp. MBARI D1340-BT2; assembly: GCA_028752905.1. Taxonomy (NCBI): domain Eukaryota; kingdom Metazoa; phylum Porifera; class Demospongiae; order Poecilosclerida; family Cladorhizidae; species Cladorhizidae sp. MBARI D1340-BT2. The sequence continues at coordinate 3,836,720 of JAQNBH010000001.1, forward strand.
AAACTAGTAATACAGGAAAGACCAACTAGTAATACAGGCAAGGCCAACTAGTAATACAGGCAAGGCCAACTAGTAAATACAGGCAAGGCCAACTAGTAATACAGGCAAGGCGAACTAGTAATACAGACAAGGCAACTAGTAATACAGGCAAGGCAACTAGTAATACAGGTAAGGCAACTAGTAATACAGGCAAGGCCAACTAGTAATACAGGCAAGGCCAACTTGTAATGCAGGCAAGGCCAACTAGTAATACAGGCAAGGCCAACTTGTAATACAGACAAGGCAACTAGTAATACAGGCAAGGCAACTAGTAATACAGGTAAGGCAACTAGTAATACAGGTAAGGCCAACTAGTAATACAGGCAAGGCCAACTAGTAATGCAGGCAAGGCCAACTAGTAATACAGGCAAGGCCAACTTGTAATACAGGTAAGGCAAACTAGTAATACGGGCAAGGCCAACTAGTAATACAGACAAGGCCAACTAGTAATACAGACAAGGCCAGATTGCATTGCTCTAGCCATTGTCCTAGCCCTAGCATAGCTGAAGGCCTAATACAGTACTGATCTGTGCATTATCTTAGCTTGAAATCCTAGCTCTGTTAGATTGCATTGCTCTAGCCATTGTCCTAAGCCTAGCATAGCTGAAGGCCTAATACAGTACTGATCTGTGCATTATCTTAGCTTGAAATCCTAGCTCTGTTAGATTGCATTGCTCTAGCCATTGTCCTAGGCCTAGCATAGCTGAAGGCCTAATACAGTACTGATCTGTGCATTATCTTAGCTTGAAATCCTAGCTCTGTTAGATTGCATTGCTCTAGCCATTGTCCTAGCCCTAGCATAGCTGAAGGCCTAATACAGTACTGACCTGTACATTATCTTTACTTGAAATCCTAGTATTGTTTGATTGCATTGCTCTAGTCATTGTCCTAGTCCTAGCATAGCTGAAGGCCTAATACAATACTGACCTATACATTATCTTAGCTTGAAATCCTAGCTCTGTTAAAATTCATTGCTCTAGCCATTGTCCTAGCCCTAGCATAGCTGAAGGCCTAATACAGTACTGACCTGTACAATTCTACTGGTGCCATCGCATTGCAATGCTTGGGCTGTTGTAGAAGAGAAGCAGCTAATATTATATATATAGTTAGCCTTGCAGATTCTAAGTTCGTGCAAAGTTGAGTGAAAAACAGGCTAAGATATTCTCCAGATTCACTGAGAAACATTTCCGGTCTAGAAAACCAGTTATATTTCAGCCGGTATCTCACCTCTAGCTGGAACATGCAGTGAACTGAGTAGCTACAAGTCAGAATGGAACTCCATGTCTATTCCTGTCAGCCATTAATTACCTACCACTTCTCAATTATTGAGCAGTGAATTTCCTTTCCTGTATCTTCGAATCTACTGCCATTTTATCGACCATTCTCTTCATTGTAATGACTAGTCCCGGTTTACATACTTGTAAGCCCACATTATTTAAGTGAGCAACCCATTCATACTTAAGTGTGGGTGGAGTATACATAGATAGATAGATAGATACTTACATAGATATGTACACCATAGATAGGTATAGCCAGATAGATACTTACATAGAGATGTACACCATAGATAGGTATCGCCAGATAGATACTATGTACACCATAGATAGGTATAGCCAGATAGATACTTACATAGATATGTACACCATAGATAGGTATAGCCAGATAGATACTTACATAGATATGTACACCATAGATAGGTATAGCCAGATAGATACTTACATAGATATGTACACCATAGATAGGTATAGCCAGATATATACATATATAGATATGTACACCATAGATAGGTATAGCCAGATAGATACTTACATAGATATGTACACCATAGATAGGTATAGCCAGATATATACATACATAGATATGTACACCATAGATAGGTATAGCCTGCCAGATATAGATATGTACAACATAGATAGGTATAGCCAGATATATACATACATAGATATGTACACCATAGATAGGTATAGCCAGATATATACATACATAGATATGTACACCATAGATAGGTATAGCCAGATATATACATACATAGATATGTACACCATAGATAGGTATAGCCAGATATATACATACATAGATATGTACACCATAGATAGGTATAGCCAGATAGATACTTACATAGATATGTACACCATAGATAGGTATAGCCAGATAGATACTTACATAGATATGTACACCATAGATAGGTATAGCCAGATATATACTTACATAGATATGTACACCATAGATAGGTATAGCCAGATAGATACTTACATAGATATGTACACCATAGATAGGTATAGCCAGATATATACTTACATAGATATGTACACCATAGATAGGTATAGCCAGATAGATACTTACATAGATATGTACACCATAGATAGGTATAGCCAGATAGATACTTACATAGATATGTACACCATAGATAGGTATAGCCAGATAGATACTTACATAGATATGTACACCATAGATAGGTATAGCCAGATAGATACTTACATAGATATGTACACCATAGATAGGTATAGCCAGATAGATACTTACATAGATATGTACACCATAGATAGGTATAGCCAGATAGATACTTACATAGATATGTACACCATAGATAGGTATAGCCAGATAGATACTTACATAGATATGTACACCATAGATAGGTATAGCCAGATAGATACTTACATAGATATGTACACCATAGATAGGTATAGCCAGATAGATACATACATAGATATGTACACCATAGATAGGTATAGCCAGATATAGATATGTACACCATAGATAGGTATAGCCAGATATATACATACATAGATATGTACACCATAGATAGGTATAGCCAGATATATACATACATAGATATGTACACCATAGATAGGTATAGCCAGATAGATACATACATAGATATGTACACCATAGATAGATGTTTCCTCTCGAGCTCTATGTATATGATAATTACTTCAGATAGACATTATTATATACATCAGGGCTGCATTTAGGATTGAGTTGAAGGGGTGGGTGGGGGTGCGGAATTAGTATTTTGGAAACGGGGGGCTAGGGCTCACATATCTATCCTCCCTAAATGTGGCCCTGTGTAACATGTTAACTGAACTTCTTGGCCAGGATGAGCCAGCCATAGTCTCCCTGGTCCACCCTCCCTGGGTCTGTGTAAGAGCAAACAAGCACAGCCAGAGAGAGATATTAGTATAGGTGGTGTGTGTATTACTAAATAAATACCAACCCTCGTAGCCATGACAACCATCTGCCAACACTGAAACTAATTATATGCTCTATTATGTGTGGGCACGTGGGAAGGTCTTGTTCAAATGAGAAGCTTCTCCAGCTTAGAGGTCCTATATACTATGTACAATGCCAATAGTTCTGGTGAGCACTCGAGAATCTAAGCAAGAACAATTCCAGCCCTCACTACAAGGAACCAAGACCAGGAATAGTCTGAATGTCTTGCTTCCTTCAGGCAATAATTAGAAAGGACAATAAAAGAAGAAAAAAACATTTTTAATTTGTACTTAAAATGGTTAAGAATGCAATTAAAATTTCACCATCTACAGCAAGTTCGATATATGAGGTCACAAAAGGTTAGTATCACACTGGGTGGAGGCAGATTGAAGTAGGTTGACAATAGCTCTATGGGGGCACACACCGGACCTACATCACACTTGGTGGAGGCAAGTTGAAGTGGGTCGACAATAGCTCTATGGGGACACACACTGGACCAACACCACACTGGGTGGAGGCAGGTTGAAGTAGGTTGACAATAGCTCTATGGGGGCACACACTGGACCAACACCACACTGGGTGGAGTCAGGTTGAAATAGGTTGACAATAGCTCTATGGGAGCACACATTGAACCAAGACCACACTGGGTGGAGGCAGGTTGAACATCTATCTACATATATCCATAGTATTCACCTTCTCCCCAGGATTTTAAGGGCAAGGGACATCTTATTGGTGAAGCGTGGAGCTAATTCCCTACGTTGGTCAAGATGTATTTGGTCTTATATTCCAAATTACGTTTACAGGTGCACTGGACTAGACATAATATTGTGACATGTAAAAGAGCTAGGAATCAGCACAGTATCATGCAATGAGACAATACAATATAATAGCCATATATACTGTTTGAAGCCTGAAAGCACCTTAATTAGGAACATATTCTCAGAAATATTTATAGAGAATATGTTCCTAATTAAGGTGCTTTCAGGCTTCAGAACAATATCAATAACCTTCTCAATAATCAACTTTAAATTGTACTGTCTTGACATTTCGATGAGATGCTCTAGCCTTCATCGGGGAATAGTGAGATGCTAAGGCTCATTGCAATGTTATTATGTCAACTGCGAGTTCATTGAGAAATATGTATGGCAGTATACACAGCGAAGATTCTGGTAGAAATAGTTTCATCAACACAGAGAGCAAAAATGGGAGACCCATGGAGGTGAAATGCGATGGGCTAAGCTGCAGTCTCTCCTAGGCACTGGGGTTTCATCCCTCTCAGAGGAGGGAGGGGGGATCGGGGGGTTGACCTTCCCCCCCCCTCCCCCCCCCTACTCAGGATCCGTGTGGGATATCCCCTACTAATTTTCACCGATACCAAAGTTTAAATGCAAGTTGACTGTGTAGAACTTCTATTTTCTGCACTTGACACATTAAAATTATGTGGGTGAGATCTAATTAACACTATTCCACTAGCCTGGGACTAGTGTGAATGATCAAGGACTAGTTATTGTAACTAGTTTCATTTATAATATAGAGAAGACAAATCGTTGGTTACACACGATGTTTACAGAAACACAGCAACACAGCAACAACAGTTATTGTTAATTCAACTTTTCAGTTCAGCACAATGAAGTGCATTTCTTCACTGGGATAGCAAATTACCTTCAACATACATTGATAAAATACCATATTGAATGGGCTACATATTGTTATATGAATCAGAACCACAGCATACATTTCATAATAAAACCACGAGGTCAGACCCTTTCACATCATCCAATCAAGTCAGTACTGGCATAATCCCTCCCACCCCAATCGTATAATGTGGGTGGCTGCACAGTAGCACTGCCTAATCTATCTGCATTCTGTCCTGTTGAAGCCCCCCTACGCCCCCCCCCCCCCCTCCCCCCAGTTGAAAATTCCTGATGAAACCTTAACTGCATATTGTGCACTTCCACCTGCCGGTTCAAGTCTGGCAAGGAAGGTGCTCCTGGTTACTTATCTAGTTCTACAAGAGGCCCAAAGTAGGTTTGTGCTAACTCCCTGTGTGCTGAGAGGTAACACACATCAGTGTTCCACAAAGACCTTTCTCTGAGCTAAAACAACTCCTTGGCTATGCCAGTGTTCCTTGCACAGGAGCTCACATCAGCATCCATCCTAATGCCTGTTATATGAGACCAGTCCTTGAATGTGTGACCAAGCCCTTTCCAGTTGAGCTCTTGCTTCACTCTTCCAGCACAGCAAGTCTCCACATCCGATGAAAATCGGTAGCACTTACTCATCCGATGACTGGCTCGGTAGCACATATTCATCCAATGACTGGCTCAGTAGCACATACTCATCCAATGCCACGACAGGCTCGGTAGAGCAGGGTGAGCGAACCATGGCTACCTTGCAGGAGCTCATTCTCTACCAGGTTGTACAAAGGACTGAACTCACCATGGAGCATTGCAAATATAAAAAAATCTTTTAAACTTGACCGAAACTTTACTTTTCCGAAAAGAAAGTTGTTGACCCCAAGGAAAGGTCTTGGCAAGCAAGGTTGCTCATACTCTTGTTCACTTCACTACAATGTGATGAGTGAAGCTTTCTTTATTGTCCCCATCAAGCGAGCCGACAGAGCAACTGATTGCGCAATCCAAGTGCGGCTATGGTGTGCTGACTTACTATGGCAGTGGTCCTAGGACGCTGACTACATATGCAACATAGACACTCACCAAATGTCGGCCATCTTTCCACTCACACTAGATAAGAACACAAGTTCTATTTACCATTAGATTCAACTGGACACAAAGCGTTGTCTTAACATAGGCAATGATATTACAACTAACAATATACTCGTGTGCGCATGCGTACATGTAGGTATTGGCATGTGGGTAAAGGGTCGTCGCCCATTAAGTACGGGGTCGATGGCCCATAGTTAGCTATCCCCCCCCAAGCCTTCACTTGTATGAAGGCTGAGGTAGTTTCAGCACGCATTGTCTTTTTGACCGTCGTAGGACCGGAGTGAAGACTGGTTCCTTTGGGGTGGGGTTCCTCTCGAGTTGGGGGTTCTTTGATATAGCTGGTTGGCTTCCAGTCAATCTGGATTCCACAGGGTGGTTGGTGGGCATTGCCATGGTTATGTCTGTAGTAGGTACAGTAGGTGTGGGAGGCGATATCTCTTGGCGAATCATGGCGTCCAGTGGCCTGATGTTTATGTCAATTGGTTGTATGTTGGGTAGCTGGGCTGGTTGTATGTTGGGCAGCTGGCCTGGTTGTATCAGCTCTGGCATTACATCCGGTTTGGTAGGTGAGCAGAATCGTCGTAGGAATTTTCTATTTCTAAGAGTGATTCTCCCCGAGCCTTGTAGCTTCAGCAGATATTGGTGGAATTGCTTTACTTCGATAATCGTGCCAGTTTTGTCCCATCGTCGTGGGAAATTCCCTGTTTGATTTTGCACGCGAACCTTGTCTCCTATCTTGAGTTGTGTAAGTGGTCTCGAATGTTCAGTCCACTTGTCCGCTTCTTTCCCATGTCTGTCTTCGAGGCTCTTCTCTCTGCTATCCAGTATCTTTTCCCAGTAATCATGAAGCTTTAGCTTTCCTGGTAACACTGGTAACACGTCTTGGATAGGTCTGCCAAATACTGCTTTGCCGGTGACACTTTTGTAATTGGGTCCGGGGTATTCCTATATGTGAGCATTGCTTTCTGGAACGCATCCGTGTTGAGTTCTCCATTATCCGGGGTATTCCCTGCTAACGCTCTCTTCACTGTTTTCACCCCAATTTCTGCTCGGCAATTGCTGTGTGGATTTGCTACCGAGCTGATCCTGTGTGATATTCCCCAGTTTTCCAGGAATTTTCTCGTGTGAGATGAGGTGAATTCAGGTCCCCCATCCGTTGTCAAGTCATCTGGGATGCCGAATGTTGAGAAAATGGTTCTGAGGTTGCTCGTCAGGCCTTTTGCTCCATCTTGGGAGCGTTCCACTATTGGCCATACAGAGTATCGGTCCACGATTACCACATATGTGTGGCCTCTGTGGTTGAAATAATCCGCACTGATGCTCTGGAATGGATGAGTTGGCGCTGTAAGTGGTATTGGGGGTAGAGCTGCTTGGGATGGCGCCATTGTATTGCATCTTGTGCAGTTTGCTCTGCGGTCCGCTATGTCTGCAGAGATTCCTGGCCAAAATACTGAGGATTCTGCTTTGGCCGTCATCATAGTTACACCTTGATGGGCCGAATGGAATGCGTTGAGGCAGTCGTCCCGTAGAGCCATCAGGATAACGAGTCTGTCCTTGTATACTGCCACCCCATCGGTTGAGTAGAGGTGTTCCCGATGGATGTGGTATGGACGGATGGCCAATGGGGTGTCCGTACGTTTGTTAGGGAAACCTTCTTCAATTGCGGTGAGGAGCATTTGTATGTCATCATCTGCTGTTGAGGCCTCTTTTAGCTTTTGCCACGTGATGGGCATAGCTGATGTCAAGATTTCACACAGAGATTCTGTGAGATCATCTTCTTCCCGTTCTCCTTGGTTTTCTGTGCTAATGCCAGCCATGAGAGTAATGGGGATCTTTGGTGGTGGTGCAGTCACGACGTCTGGTAGCACCATCTTGTCAGGGGTTGCAATGCCGGTAGGGTATCGAGAAAGAGCATCAGATGTCGTGTTTCTTACCCCAGGTATGTAGATCATCCTAAATCTGTATTTCAAGGTTTTCTCCTTCAGGTTCCTGATTCTTGTACTGGATATGTCAGCTAGTGCTCGGTCTCCAAAGATCTTTAATAATGGTTTGTGGTCGACTGCCACGATCAAGTCAGTGCATCCCAGTACGAAATGCCTGCATTTTTCCAGTGCATCGGCAACTGCAAGTGCCTCCCCTTCTATAGCAGCGTAGCGTGACTCTGCTGAGTGGGTAAATCGTGACCCAACAAGAGTGATTCTCCAGCCAGTTTTGCAACAGAATAAATCTTTTGAAGGGCATTTACAGTGCATTTGGAACAACCAGAATCCTATGCCTGTCTTGCTCCAATCGGTCGCCAGGCATGTCGGTCTGTTCTTGTCAAAAATCTCTACACCTGTGTTGATCTCATTGATTATTGTGTTCTTTGATTCCTGGAATGCTTCCTGGTGGTTCTCTGTCCACTCAAATTTGGTAGACGGCTTGAGGAGGTCTCGAAAAGGGGCCATGACTTCAGTTTTTGAAAAAGTGTATGCCACCTGATTTACCAGCCCAAGCCATGATCTAACGTCGGTAGTGTTCTTAGGCGTTGGGAATTCAGCTATTGCTTTCGTGAACTTCCTGCCTGGCTTCACTGTAGACAGTCCTATATCAAATCCCGCAAAGTGTACGTCATCTTGGGCGAAGACGAACTTGGCAGGGTTCAGGGTGATCCCATTCTCTCCACACCGAGTCAGCCACAGTACAGCGTCATGGAATGCCTCTTCAATGTCAGTTGACCAGATCAAGGTGTCATCGATGCATTTAGTTTTGTTTTTGATGTCTTCAACCAAACTGTCGTATCTTGCTGTGTATCCATCGCCGGAAGCGATGTACCCTTGTGTTAAGTAGCGGTACCTGCCCCACAGGGTTATAAAGGTGGTGAAGTGCCTGTCATCCGGGTGCAGTCTCACCGAGTGATATCCATTCCATGCATCAAACACGGATTTTTTCATACCTCTAGGTACATCTCGTGCCTGGTGGAATGGAGATTTGGTATGATGAGTCTCCCTTGTGGCTGTGCGGTTTAGGGCCTGGAAGTCGATGACTTGGCGTGGTTCTCCGTTGCTCTTTCCAACTATCATCATTCGCTGGCACCATGAATCTGGTGTTCCAATTGGGACTTTCTCTATCACTCCAAGTCTGACGTCTCTGTCCAATGTAGCTTTGACCTTTTCTTCCCAGTGGATTGGGATTGATGCTGCCTTGTGGGCCATTATTGGTGTGGCTTCGGGGTCGATGTTTAAACGTAGTGGTGGACCAGACATCATCGGCAGCGGTTGATGGTCGCAGACATTGAAGGTTGATGCTCTAAACATCTTTCTGAGGTGTGCTTCTAGTGTTCCCCTGTTGGCCTCGGTCGCTGGTACAGGCAGATGTGCCAGCCCCGACGGGGGTGGGGAGCGTTTTGGGCATGAGCAAGGGCGTTTCTTGTCCTTCGGTATCGAGTGAGTCCGCTCCTTGTGGTCTCCCTGCGGTATAGGGTCGCTTGTGTTATCCTTGTGTGGCCTGTTGTCATCCGTAATGCCACTGATTGGTGCAATGATAGTCGCTGGAAATCCTTGAGGTATTAGTCCCAAGTCTGAGCAAGCCTCTCTGGATAGGAATAAACGTGAAACATTGGGGGTTATATATACCATCTGTTTTGTAATTTTCTCCGATTCTTCCTGTGCTAGCGTGAGTAATATGGCACCGACAACAGTGATGTTACTTTTGTTAGCAGCCCGCATTTTCTGGTCGACGTGTATCAGATCTTTCGTGGATAGGTTCAGTCTTCTGAGCAAGTTGGTGCCTGCAAGGCAACTCTGGCAACCTGTGTCAGCCATCCCTTCAATCTTGATACTTCTGTGCTTTGGCCTCTGTGGTAGGCTCAACTGGGCGTAGTCGTCCTTATCCAGTGTGGCGGTCAGCTTTCTTATGGGTTGAGGTTGAGCGTGTCGTCTCTCCCATTTCTTGTTTCGCCTGTTAAAGATGTGGTGCTTCAACGTGTGGCAGTTATTTCTGTCAGGTGTTGACATGACACATACTTGGTGGAATATGGCATTTTCTTGTACACTCTTATGTGCTAATTTGGTTTTACACACCTTGTCTGCATGATTTTCCTTGCCACATCTTTTGCACTTCCTACCGAATGCAGGGCATTCCTCCTTTCTGATAGAATGGATAGGGTATTTGCCGTGACCTTTCTGTCCGCAGAAGTAGCAGTCGTCTTCATCTCTCGTCGACGTCCTCTCTCGTGGGGGTGTGTCTCGAACTCTTCTCGTCTGCTTCCTGTAGCCACTCCCTATCGCGTCGGTTGAACTCGGTGTGTCTAACCTAGATGCAGATGCCTTTCCCGCCTCTTTCGACTCCACGTAGCTCATCACCTTTTCCATCGTGAGCGGTTGGTCAGGTTCCCCCAGTATTCCCTGTTTAATGTCTGGGTCCGACAGTCCTGTTATCAGGGCATCAGCAACGTTCTCCTCTGTATAATCAACAGTTAGACTGCATGTACATTTCTTATTATACTTACAGATAGAAGCTTGTCCTCTGAGGCGAGCCCCGAATTCCCTGACGGGTTCTTCTCTGTCTTGGGTCATGCTGTGGAGACAGTTCCTTGCCACTGTGGGGTTCTCCATTCGCACGGCTAGCACCATGATGGCTGCTAGGATGTCCTTCTCAGGCAAACTGGATAGGGTTATGTCCCCGGCGTTCCTCTGCAGATCTCTCCTTAACCTTGGGTCACAGCACTCGAGCAGCTGGATAGCTCTTTCTTCACCTTTTGTTTTGGTGGCCTTCACATAGTCAGCCCACCTGGATAGGAAATAGTACCAATCTTGTGTCATACCTGACGAGGATATGGTGGGTCTCTTGACCGCTTCCGTCTTCGATTTCCCCCCTTCGCTTTTGTGGTTCATGATGTGACCAGACAGATGCGCGGCAGCTAATGCCGGGTTGTTCATTGCTCCCTCTCGTATCAGGTATTCGCATCCATCGATTGGGCATCTCCTTTCATCCATGCCTCGTGCGGTTGGCGCTAAATAGATATTCCTTCAGAGCTTGCTTCCTGGTTTGCAAATTCTTTGCCAGCTTCAATCAGAGGGCAAACGACCACGTTAGGGTGAGTTGTAATATCATAGATAAGAACACAAGTTCTATTTACCATTAGATTCAACTGGACACAAAGCGTTGTCTTAACATAGGCAATGATATTACAACTAACAATATACTCGTGTGCGCATGCATATACATGTAGGTATTGGCATGTGGGTAAAGGGTCGTCGCCCATTAAGTACGGGGTCGATGACCCATAGTTAGCTACACACCAAGTATCTTCTTTCCACTTTAGGCTAATTCCAGTCCTTCTGTGCTTGTCACGAGCTGCTACAGCCTTCGTCAGCTGAACGTCCATCTTGATCATCCTGCGCTGCCGACTATAGCTATCATTTCACCAACCACACCCACAACACACAGCTTTGTATTGCATCACGGACCGTAAATACAGAACACAACTTTGAACTGAAATAACCCAATAGTAGCCCGCCACCTTGGACACATGCAAACGTTGAACGTCAGCATAATTGGACTGCACAATCTTTTCTTTCCATTCTCAAGCGTTGTTCGTCAGGCGCAATAAAAAATGTCATCCATCACGTTGTAGTGCAGATGGTCTTCGAGCAGCTATATGGTGTAAGACAGTTCTCTGGCGCTTAACTTTATTTTTGGTAAAGGGATTTTTCAGTCTGAGAAATTGCAATGTTAACTCTTAAATACCCCCGAGAGAACTCTGCCATTCTGCACGCTTCACCCAGTCCAGCTTCAACCAGGCCAGCCTCACCCAGGCCAGGCTAGCTTCACACAGGCCAGCTTCACCCAGGCCAGCTTCACCCAGGCCAGCTTCACCCAGCTTCATCACCCAGGCCAGGCCAGCTTCACCCAGGCCAGCTTCACCCACACCAACTATCTCGTAAATACGAGGACACATGTGTGGTAGGTGTGCAATGTGAAACCACACCTACCTTTAAGGTCTTGTGACACATATCTTGTCTTTTATTGTCGTCTTCGCAGCTCAGCTCACTGAACCCTCTCTAGGTACGATGAGCGTTGACATACACAACAACCACGACACAAAAAACAACAATGTAAACAATGATGTAAACAATGACGTAAACAATGATGTAATCAAAACAATGACAGGTGTAAACAACAACAACAGTGCAAATATTGCAACCAATGACATCAACATGAACAAAACAGGGCAAGCAACATGCCCCCACACACAATAGGATAAATCATGGCAACTTTAAGCTGAGGTCACTTTATAGCTTCATATTCTGAAGAGCTTCATCCAACCTCCACTGACAACTGGCATAGCCACTATCTGAGAAAGCCTAAGAAGCAAGTTATTACGAGGAAGTGTCCTACTAATCAGCGACAAATCGTCAACTAGCAACTAAGTCCTTGCAAACATGCTGCCTTTGTTATTGTCGACCATTAAAACTCTATATAGTACCCATCAGCAGACACTTGAGGACAATGAAATGATAGGATTGGACAGTCCAGAGTGTCCGACGCCCATGTGATCAACACATCTCATGCCATTATTGGGCTGGAAATGCTCGGGGGAACGGGAAGGGGGGAGGGGTTCCTCTTCCATATTAACAATATGGAATATGGGTCGTCAATCCTCCCTCCGTGTATCAACCGTGATGGGAACAAAAGAGCATCACTCACATCAGCTCCGTTCACCTGCACACTCCCTCACTCACATCAGCTCTCTTCACCTGCACACTCCCTCACTTACATCAGCTCCCTTCACACGCACACTCCCTCACTCACATCAGCTCCCTTCACCTGCACACTCCCTCACTCACATCAGCTCCCTTCACCTGCAGACTCCCTCACTCACATCAGCTCCCTTCACCTGCACACTCCCTCACTCACATCAGCTCCCTTCACCTGCACACTCCCTCACTCACATCAGCTCCCTCACTTACGTCAGCTTCCTTCACCTGCACACTCCCTCACTCACATCAGCTCCCTTCACCTGCACACTCCCTTACTCACATCAGCTCCCTTCACACGCACACTCCCTCACTCACATCAGCTCCCTTCACCTGCACACTCCCTCACTCACTTCAGCTCCCTTCACCCGCACACTCCCTCACTCACATCAGCTCCCTTCACCCGCACACTCCCTCACTCACATCAGCTCCCTTCACACGCACACTCCCTCACTCACATCAGCTCCCTTCACCTGCACACTCCCTCACTCACATCAGCTCCGTTCACCTGCACACTCCCTCACTCACATCGGCTCCCTTCACCTGCACACTCCCTCACTCACATCAGCTCCCTTCACCTGCACACTCCCTCACTCACATCAGCTCCCTTCACCTGCACACTCCCACAGTCACAACAGCTCCCTTCACCCTCACACTCATTCAATCACATCAGCTCCCTTCACATGCACACTCCCTCACTCACATCAGCTCCCTTCACCCACACACTCACTCACTCACATCAGCTCCCTTCACCTGCACACTCCCTCACTCACATCAGCTCCCTTTACCCGCACACTCCCTCACTCACATCAGCTCCCTTCACCTGCACACTCCCTCACTCACATCAGCTCCCTTCACACGCACTTTATCGACTTTGAGGCAGTGAATTTCTCCATCTTCAGACCCATCCACCTTCACAGTGAAGCCACAGTCTTAGCATATCATTATTCCTGATAAAGGCTAGAGCTCAGAGTCTTAGCATCTCATTATTCCTGATGAAGGCTAGAGCATCAGAGTCTTAGCATCTCATTATTCCTGATGAAGGCTAGAGCATCAGAGTCTTAGCATCTCATTATTCCTGATGAAGGCTAGAGCTCAGAGTCTTAGCATCTCATTATTCCTGATGAAGGCTAGAGCATCAGAGTCTTAGCATCTCATTATTCCTGATGAAAGCTAGAGCATCAGAGTCTTAGCATCTCATTATTCCTGATGAAGGCTAGAGCATCAGAGTCTTAGCATCCTGATGAAGGCTAGAGCTCAGAGTCTTAGCATCTCATTATTCCTGATGAAGGCTAGAGCATCAGAGTCTTAGCATCTCATTATTCCTGATGTAGGCTAGAGCTCAGAGTCTTACAACTCATTATTCCTAATGAAGGCTAGAGCATCAGAGTCTTAGCATCTCATTATTCCTGATGAAGGCTAGAGCTCAGAGTCTTAGCATCTCATTATTCCTGATGAAGGCTAGAGCATCAGAGTCTCTTAGCATCTCATTATTCCTGATGAAGGCTAGAGCATCAGAGTCTTAGCATCTCATTATTCCTGATGAAGTCTAGAGCTCATTTACGTTTATTCAGCCACATTGGTCTCAACAAAATGAAGCACAGAAACAGACTAGGAATTTCTACATTAAATTAACTTTTAACAGTGCAATTCAATGTTCTTCAAAAATGCTATGAATTTAAACCGAACACTGAACTATTAAAGACATGTGTAAATGCTATGAACACACTTTAGTATGTTATTTCTCATGAAATTGTTGTTTTGGATTTTTTGTTGCCAATTTTTTTTTTATAGCACAGGTGAGTAATTAGGAAATTACCAAAAAAATTATGGCAACACTGCACTCATCACATTCAGGCTACCTGCCTAGCCCTGGAAGACGATGGCGTCAGACCTGTTCACTCTCAGATGTTAAAACTACATCCTTTTATCGACTGTAACTCAAGATATCCAGAGGTCAACAAAGTTTCAAATATGACATCATCAAGCATTATATAACCCTAAGACAGTGTTTCTTAAGACATAGATTGCAGAAATGGACAATGGCCCCCAATACTCATACCATGAATTCAGAGATAAAATTCCTGTGGTGCATGCCACATCACCAGTAACCACACACATTTCCCCCAGAGTAACAGACAAGCGGAGCGAGGGTTACAGAAAGTGAAAAAGCTATTGACAGCATCAGAAGACCCATATATGGCCGCTACACATATATGGCACTATGCATGTATCGTTCAACACCCTTTCCTTCGTGTGACCTCTAACCTGCGTAACTTTAATGGGAAGAAAATTATCCTTCAACTGCCAGATCAATTGATCCCAAAATGGACTATCTTGAACAGTTTACTTTCCAGAACAACATGAGTTCAATATTAAACTACTTTGATGGTTGACACAGAGTTCAAGAACTACCACAGCACCAGAAGATCCCCCAAGTATGGATTAGCAGAGATGGCCAGACAAGAGACAAGGACAAGTTGTCTCCCATGCTGACACCCCTGGGACATACCTCGTCAACACCTCCACGGGACTAGTCAGAAGGAATCGCAGACACCCAAATGAGGTACCGGAGAGACCTAGCAACAGGGAAAAAGCCATTCCCACAACAACCTCCCACCAAATAATGACTATATCAAGTACGGGTAGCATCACCAAGCCCCCTGACAGACTTTGCTGAGTGTCCTGGGAGGATAAAGGGAGATGTGGCATATACCATTGTCACCTACATGTTTGCTTATGACTTAAAATGTTACTAGAAAGTGTTTCTATATATGGAATGCATTGTTTGATGTACTGGAATGTATCTGGGTTGGTTCTTATTGGAATTGTAAATGTTACACAATACCAGTAAGCATTTCATAACAAATTTCATAGCCACAACCATCAACAACACAGTCAACA
The DNA here is from genome assembly GCA_028752905.1 of Cladorhizidae sp. MBARI D1340-BT2. Classification (NCBI taxonomy): domain Eukaryota; kingdom Metazoa; phylum Porifera; class Demospongiae; order Poecilosclerida; family Cladorhizidae; species Cladorhizidae sp. MBARI D1340-BT2. Next base: position 3,852,339 of record JAQNBH010000001.1, read on the forward strand.
TTTCATAGCAGAAATAGGCTCACTTCATACTAGACACAACCATCAACAACACAGTCAACATATCATAGCAGAAATAAGCTCACTTCATACTAGCCACAACCATCAACAACACAGTCAACATTTCATAGCAGAAATAAGCTCACTTCATACTAGCCACAACCATCAACAACACAGTCAACATTTCATAACAGAAATAAGCTTACTTCATACTAGCTACAACCATCAACAACACAGTCAACATTTCATAGCAGAAATAAGCTCACTTCATACTAGCCACAACCATCAACAACACAGTCAACATTTCACAGCAGAAATAGGCTCACTTCATAGCCACAACCATCAACAACACAATCGACATTTCATAGTATAAATAAGCTCACTTCATACTAGCCACAACCATCAACAACACAGTAAACATTTCACAGCAGAAATAAGCTCATTTCATAGCCACAACCATCAACAACACAGTCAACATTTCATAGCAGAAATAAGCTCACTTTATAGCCACAACCATCAACAACACAGTCAACATTTCATAGCAGAAATAAGCTCACTTCATAGCCACAACCATCAACAACATAACAGTCAACATTTCACAGCAGAAATAAGCTCATTTCATAGCCACAACCATCAACAACACAGTCAACATTTCATAGTATAAATAAGCTCACTTCATACTAGCCACAACCATCAACAACACAGTCAACATTTCATAGCAGAAATAGGCTCACTTCATAGCATCAACAACACAGTCAACATTTCACAGCAGAAATAGGCTCATTTCATAGCCACAACCATCAACAACACAGTCAACATTTCATAGCAGAAATAGACTCACTTCATAGCCACAATCATCAACAACACAGTCAACATTTCATAGTATAAATAAGCTCACTTCATACTAGCCACAACCATCAACAACACAGTCAACATTTCATAGCAGAAATAGGCTCACTTCATAGCATCAACAACACAGTCAACATTTCACAGCAGAAATAAGCTCATTTCATAGCCACAACCATCAACAACACTGTCAACATTTCACAGCAGAAACAAGCTCACTTCATAGCTACAACCATCAACAACACAGTCAACATTTCATAGCAGAAATAGGCTCACTTTATAGCAACAACCATCAACAACACAGTCAACATTTCATAGCAGAAATGGGCTCACTTCATAGCCACAACCATCAACAACACAGTCAACATTTCATAGCAGAAATAAGCTCACTTCATAGCCACAACAATCAACAACACAGTCAACATTTCATAGCAGAAATAGGCTCACTTTATAGCCACAACCATCAACAACACAGTCAACATTTCATAGCAGAAATAGGCTCACTTTATAGCCACAATTATCAACAACACAGTCAACATTTCATAGCAGAAATAGGCTCACTTAATAGCCACAACCATCAACAACACTGTCAGCATTTCATAGCAGAAATAGGCTCACTTCATAGCCACAACCATCAACAACACAGTCAACATTTCATAGCAGAAATAAGCTCACTTCATAGCCACAACCATCAACAACATAACAGTCAACATTTCACAGCAGAAATAAGCTCATTTCATAGCCACAACCATCAACAACACAGTCAACATTTCATAGTATAAATAAGCTCACTTCATACTAGCCACAACCATCAACAACACAGTCAACATTTCATAGCAGAAATAGGCTCACTTCATAGCATCAACAACACAGTCAACATTTCACAGCAGAAATAGGCTCATTTCATAGCCACAACCATCAACAACACAGTCAACATTTCATAGCAGAAATAGACTCACTTCATAGCCACAATCATCAACAACACAGTCAACATTTCATAGTATAAATAAGCTCACTTCATACTAGCCACAACCATCAACAACACAGTCAACATTTCATAGCAGAAATAGGCTCACTTCATAGCATCAACAACACAGTCAACATTTCACAGCAGAAATAAGCTCATTTCATAGCCACAACCATCAACAACACTGTCAACATTTCACAGCAGAAACAAGCTCACTTCATAGCTACAACCATCAACAACACAGTCAACATTTCATAGCAGAAATAGGCTCACTTTATAGCAACAACCATCAACAACACAGTCAACATTTAATAGCAGAAATGGGCTCACTTCATAGCCACAACCATCAACAACACAGTCAACATTTCATAGCAGAAATAAGCTCACTTCATAGCCACAACAATCAACAACACAGTCAACATTTCATAGCAGAAATAGGCTCACTTTATAGCCACAACCATCAACAACACAGTCAACATTTCATAGCAGAAATAGGCTCACTTCATACTAGCCACAACAAAGTCAACATTTCACAGCAGAAATAAGCTCATTTCATAGCCACAACCATCAACAACACAGTCAACATTTCATAGCAGAAATAGACTCACTTCATAGCCACAACCATCAATAACACAGTCAACATTTCATAGTATAAATAAGCTCACTTCATACTAGCCACAACCATCAACAACACAGTCAACATTTCATAGCAGAAATAGGCTCACTTCATAGCATCAACAACACAGTCAACATTTCACAGCAGAAATAAGCTCATTTCATAGCCACAACCATCAACAACACTGTCAACATTTCACAGCAGAAACAAGCTCACTTCACAGCCACAACCATCAACAACACAGTCAACATTTCATAGCAGAAATAGGCTCACTTTATAGCAATAACCATCAACAACACAGTCAACATTTCATAGCAGAAATAGGCTCACTTCATAGCCACAACCATCAACAACACAGTCAACATTTCATAGCAGAAATAAGCTCACTTCATAGCCACAACAATCAACAACACAGTCAACATTTCCTAGCAGAAATAGGCTCACTTTATAGCCACAACCATCAACAACACCGTCAACATTTCATAGCAGAAATAGGCTCACTTAATAGCCACAACCATCAACAACACAGTCAACATTTCATAGCAGAAATAGGCTCACTTCATAGCCACAACCATCAACATCACAGTCAACATTTCACAGCAGAAATAACTCACTTCATAGCCACAACCATCAACAACACAGTCAACATTTCACAGCAGAAACAAGCTCACTTCATAGCCACAACCATCAACATCACAGTCAACATTTCACAGCAGAAATAGGCTCACTTTATAGCCACAACCATCAACAACACAGTCAACATTTCATAACAGAAATAGGCTCACTTCATAGCCACAACCATCAACAACACAGTCAACATTTCATAGCAGAAATAGGCTCACTTCATAGCCACAACAATCAACAACACAGTCAACATTTCATAGCAGAAATAAGCTCACTTCACACCCACAACCATCAACAACACAGTCAATATTTCACAGCAGAAATAAGCTCACTTCACACCCACAACCATCAACAACACAGTCAACATTTCATAGCAGAAATAAGCTCACTTTATAGCCACAACCATCAACAACACAGTCAACATTTCACAGCAGAAATAAGCTCAATTGATTGCCACAACCATCAACAACACAGTCAACATTTCATAGCAGAAATAGGCTCACTTTATAGCCACAACCATCAACAACACAGTCAACATTTCATAGCAGAAATAGGCTCACTTTATAGCCACAACCATCAACAACACAGTCAACATTTCATAGGCTCAATTTATACCATCAACAACACAGTCAACATTTCACAGCAGAAATAAGCTCACATCATAGCCACAACCATCAACAACACAGTCAACATTTCATAGCAGAAATAAGCTCACTTCATACTAGCCACAACCATCAACAACACAGTCAACATTTCATAGAAGAAATAGGCTCACTTCATAGCCACAACCATCAACAACACAGTCAACATTTCATAGCAGAAATAAGCTCACTTTATAGCCACAACCATCAACAACACAGTCAACATTTCATAGCAGAAATAAGCTCACTTCATAGCCACACCATCAACAACACAGTCAACATTTCATAGCAGAAATAAGTTCACTTTATAGCCACAACCATCAACAACACAGTCAACATTTCGTAGCAGAAATAAGCTCACTTCATAGCCACACCATCAACAACACAGTCAACATTTCATAGCAGAGATAAGCTCACTTTATAGCAACAACCATCAACAACACAGTCAACATTTCATAGCAGAAATAAGCTCACTTCATAGCCACAACCATCAACAACACAACAGTCAACATTTCATAACATTGATTTTGAAAGTGCAAGGTCCTAGAAGTTAACAAGCAACAACTTGAACTCTATTGTTAAGAATATCACAGACATACACAAAACCATCTTCTGCACACACTCCACGAGGTCCATACAAGTCTCCTTCCTCACTACCTCTTTGACTAAATGATGTCACATACACCCCTTCAGTGATGAAGACATACACGTTGTGATGATGGGTATCCGTCACATACACATGCTCACCAGCCACACACACTGAGTGAGGTCTGCTCAACTTCTTCACACCATTCACATCACAGCCAAAAGAGCGTAGGAAGTCTCCAGCACAACTGAATACCTGGATACTTGAGTTATAATAGTCAGTAATGTACAGGTTGCCATGGCCGTCTGGAGATATGCCATAGAATTCACCCATATTTCTGCCGACTATTTGCCTAACATATTTGAGTTCCCTGTCATATACCATGACAGTGCCTTGGTTGTGACACTCACATACCATCACTTCCTGTCCGACTGCTGCAACACCACGATGTCCAGAAGCTCTGCTATTGCTTACTTTCTTTCCCTTAATAATGCCACTCTTCTTGAGCAGCTTGAAAACTGTATCATTGTCATAAGCAACAAGGTAAGAGTTGTCTTCATCATCAAATGTCACGCCTGCTAAGCTACAAAATGGAATCTCAGCGAGTTGAATGCTTCTCAGTTTATTTCCCTCTCTATCAAATAGGGCAACGCTTTCCTGACATTCAGCTACGATTATCTCCCCTGCTGAGTTCATAGCTATACCAGTGGGCCTGCCTATGCCTCCCCCAACCCTGACAGGTTTGCCTAGCTGAGTAGGAGGGAGGGAGACAGACACAGCAAAGGGACTGCCAACTACTTGCTCTCCGTTCAACTGTTACAGTTAGTTCATGGCGTCCACGGACCGTGGGTGTGTAGTGGATGTGATATTCACCAGTTCCTCTTCTATCAACCTCACACTTGATGACAGATCCATTGTACAGTGACCTCAACTGGCTGTCAACTATAGTGCTGCTTTTAGTTGTCTTGTTGTTGGAGAGTTTGGTGACCAAACTAACATAAGCAGTGCGTACACCTCTGCAGTGTGGGCTCCATTACCAATGACTCGACACTTTGCTGGATCGACAGAAAGTTGAGTGATATTTGCACCTGTCTGGCAGAGATGTTGCAGGGCATCAGCACACTTCACTTCTACCCCTACATCCTCCTCCTCCACCGGCTGCAAGCCTCCTTCCTGTCAGGTTGTGTTCGTCTATCTCTCGCTTTATCTGCCTCCTAATTTCAGCATACATGCACATGACCTCATTGTTACCAAGAAGCCTCACACATTGCTCGGTGTAGTCTAGAACATTCTGGACCTCAACACTGGCAGTAGACAAGTTCTCCTCTTGCGATAAAACCTTGGATGTCTTCTCACTTATTTTCATTCCAACCTCATCCAACAGTTCTTGCTCATGGTTTTTCAGAATGGCGTGCATCTCCTGGAAGGAAGTCTCGATGGTGTTGGTCACGGAGTCCCCCTGGGCTTCTAGCTCATGTTTGGTGGCCTGTACCTCCCCCACCGCACATAACAGAGAAATCCTTACTTCTCTCAGAGGCTCCAACTCTTCCATGAGCTTCTCCTTTATCTTGGGAGCAGCTACTGCACTAAATTCAAAGTTGTGGTCTTTATGATCCTTGACAGGGCAGTCACGACAGATGGGCGTCTCACAATCATAGCACTAGAGTACAAGTGCTTCCTTGTGGATGGGACACATCTCAGCTGAAGGCTCCTTCGAGACAATGTCTTGAGATCTTCCTTCTTTAAGTTCTTCAAAGGAAGAGATCTTGTGTCCATCAAACATCTTCTTCAACCTCTGATGCGATTCCATACACTTGCCGCATATGAATACAACACATTGTCGACAGAAAGCTTCGGCCATGGCTCCCGAGTCAGAGCATGCCTCACATTTGACCTCCATCTTGCCATGAGCTTGCTCCAGACTAGCACATGCTTCCTTCAGGCGGTTAATGAAGAAAGCAGCTGGCAGTTGGTCCACGCTGCTCTCGGGGAGGGTGGTTTCCTTACGACACTCAGGGCAAGGAAATGGCTTGTCAGTTCCTGTCCTGAGGGCTACTTTGAGGATGCAGTGCTTGCAGTAGTAGTGAAGGCAGGACAACAACTTTGGCTGTGTGTTGTGCTCCTGACAAATAGCACAAGTGATCTCCTTCTCCAACTCCACCAGACTCTTCTCCATAACTTCAGCAATGCTTACTAAACTAAATCATAAGAATACTCTTCATAAACTAACAACACACACTGTTTATCATCCAATATGCCAAATATGCCAGTAGGGCAGGTTGCAGTCCTCCAAGTGTGGCTACATCAAGGAGATGATTGCTCATCCGGTGGTTATGTTACAATTATACAAATATTTCAGGGCTGGCCTCTGTGTGTGTGTGTGGGTGTGTGTTTGTGTGTGTATATGTGTGTGTGTGTGTGTGCATATCATTACATCATTGAGTATGTACTATGCAGACTACTCTAAAACAGCAGACATCTTGTCAAGACCCCCAACAGATTCTGACATGAGTGATTGTGAAGCTATGAAGCCATTACAAGAAGCAGTTGAATCATTTGTGCAAGTGCACGCAGAGCACCTGCCAGCGAGCCAAAACCAACTGGATGAATATCGCAGTGTTCCGAAGCAGCTAACCTTGACCTTATTCAGTTGTCATGAACTACTGCCAGAGTAGCCAGACAAAAGAGAAATCGAGCAGACAGTCAAACTCCACTACTTAAAAGACTGCGCAGAACTTACTATTGGGAAAGATCTCCTACTCCATGGACAGAGACAGGGTAAGTGGCTCCAAGATATCGGCAAAAGCAAATGCTCCAGAAGCTGCATATTGGTCACCAGGGTATGCAATGCTGCCATCAACAAGCAAAGTCATCAGTGTGGTGGCCTGGGACTTCTCAAGACATACACACACGGCCCTGGTGAAACACTGTACATGTAGCAATGTGTAAAGGAATTCACACCCAGAAGTGAGCCACTCTGAACAGTGTTGTAGTGTTGGATTTTATCCAAACTGTTTGGATTTTTGACCCTTAAATTTTCTGTTTGGATTTTATCAATAAATGTTTGGATTTTTCATCATTAGAAAACTGTTTGACATTTCATGCATATCAGACCACGTGCAGCCTATTTCAAAACTACTCTGTGGTATTAGCTGAGTGTGGTCATTTTGTGGTCACCTGGTCTGTGCAGGAATATTAATGTGGTCACTTGGGTGCTCTTGCACAGTCCTGTGTTGTGGTCACCTGGTCTGTGCAGGAATATGCCTGCAGAGCCAGAACCCTTCGATATATGTGCATGCTAATGCATGAGCTATCTGGTTGGGTATTTAAAGCCTGATTTGTGCAAGAGTTAGAATCTTTCACAGTGAGTGTCAGAGAGAGTTAGCTATGGCATCTTCAGAACCCAGTACTTCAAGGTTACCAGAAGAAGATTCTTCAGATATGGATTCTGACTCTGATAATGAGGTTTCACAAATTGACATAGCAGTCAAATCTCTACATCTATCAGGTCTTCTAAGTCTGCAAAAAAGCGATTGTGTGTCTATCGTAGAGAGTATGCAAAGACTTTCCCATGGGCCACAAATTAGAGAAAGGGATCTTCTTTTGCCTTCTGTATGAAGTGCTCTCGTGATATAAACCTTGGAAGAGGTAGTACTAGAGATCTCAGGAGACATCAGGAAACGAAATTACACAAACACTCAGAAAAAGATGGTGTGGGTGTACTGCCTCTACAGTCCTACTTTGGGCCAATAAGAGAGGAGTCTGTAATCCGTGGAGATGTACTCTTCGCATATTTCGTTGGAGAGCACCATCTTGCCTTTCAATTGGGAGATCATTGTACCAAACTATTCAAGTTGATGTTTCCTGATTCTTCTATTGCTAGAGACTTTAAGTGCAATCTTACTAAAGCAACAGCTGTGTTGAAAGTTATTGCCCAGGATTGTTGGAAAACCATTTCCGCAGCAGTTAGAGAGACTAAATGCTTCTGCCTTCAAACAAACTGATGAGACAACTGATATTACCGTTACATATTACTGTTATACAACAAGCTGCTATTATGCTTCGATTCTTCGATAACACCCAAGGACAGGTGAGATGTGTCTTCTTTGCCCTAGAGAGTGTAGAGAGGGCAACTGCAGAGCTATTTAACGCAATCGATAAGCATTTTCAAGAATCCACTACCCTCCTTTATGATAATCTTGTCGGATTAGGTAAAGATGGGGTCAATGTAATGTTGGGAGCACAAAATTCAGTGATGTCACGGTTACGAAGCAGCCAGCTTTAGTTGCTCTTCATTGTCATTGTCACATAGCAGCACTAATAGCAAATGAGGCCTGCAAAGTCTGCCTGATGAATTGGAAGATCTGACAAATGGTATTATTTCCAGAAGAGCCCAAGGAGGCTGCGACAGTTTGAAGAATTTCAGAGTTTTGTGGAATGCAAGCCACACAAGTTGTTAAGGCCACTCCAATAAGATTGATTCTCATCACATCAGGAGACATAAACAGGATGCGGGCGGGCTGGCTATTACATTTTAAACCACAAACCACAAAAATTAATTATTATTATTATATATATATATATTTTTTTGTAGATTAAAAAAACACAGCAATATTATATAGTGTGATGCATTAAAAAAACAGTTACTGGGAGTGTAGATAAGAAGTTTTCTTTGTATTTTGGGTTGTTTACAGTCGCTGCACTGTTGGATAATTTAACTGAGAGTCTGTTCCCATAACAGCATTAGCACAGTAGATACAAATAGGATTATATCCTGCAGAGTAGTATAGCTTCTCAATTGGTTACGAGCATACCATGCTTCTGACATATATAGACCTCATTCAATGGATCAGACAGAGCAAGATCTTCAATTGCCGATCCACATGTGAACAAGAGTCCATCCAGTTCACGTTCCAGACACTGAGCCCAAAATCACTGCAACACTAAGAAACACCAATGAGAAACTCAGCACAATTAATGACATCAGGGCATCATGCCCGGGTGCTACACAGGAAACCACACAAAAAATTGGTGCTAGAGGTCAAATAATGGACTTTGACCTAGAAATGTTAAATAATGGGAAAATTCATGAGGGCATCATCTGAATAGGCGGGATGGTGATGAGAACCAATGAATCTTGTTGAAGCGGCCTATTTAAAGATTTCTATTTATCACGTCACCACGTGGTTGGATATTTGTTGAAGCTTGACAAACTTCTTTCAAGAGGTTTAGTCTGGGGTTAGCTGCAGAAGTGGGGTTTGCTGCAGACTGTTGTAGTTTCTTCTTTGACTACTTCAGATGCAGTGGTTCCTCTGTCTGCTCATTTCCTCACCTTTGTAGGTACATCTCTGTCAGGGAGTAGCTAGTTGGGCTATGTCTCAGCCCTCTGGTCAGGTGTCTAAAAGTGCTACTGTACTTCATGATTCCTATGGAGAATACATTGAGGCGCGATGTGACACAACTGTAGGCAATTTGTATATTGATCAGCTGGACAGTACAAGTAACTTGGGTTCCACTAAGTGTGTATTGCACTATGATAGCTGGTGCACACCATCCGAGTTTGAAATGATTAGTGGGAAATCTAAAAACAGAAATTGGAAGAAGTCGCTTCGTCACAATGACATGCTGTTGTCCACCATTTTAGAACACCTTGTTGACAAGCCTTGCACTTCTGTGTCTGGCAAGTCTAAGTCTTGCACTCCCATTTCTGCCTCTTGTTCAGATGCTTTAACTTCTAGCTCTGGCTTCTTAATTAGTCCTGCCCTAGCATTTATTAAAGCTTATAGATTGAAGGGTGATGCTGCACATCTTCAAAACTTAATATCAAGCCATTTTGATCACTCACAGTTGATCAGTGCTCTCAAATTGATGTGGGATTTTTGTCGTTCTGATATAGATACGATTGGTTTGAAATTTGTAAATCGCCGGTCCTCATATAAATCTCAGTTATTTGAAGTCATTCCTTCTGATTTACTCAACATGGTCGACAAACTTGATCTTATAGGTAAGCTACCATTGGTGTTCTGTGAAGCCAATGATCTTTTGACTTTACCTTCTTTGGAAATGGACCCTGTTTCCAAACAACTTGACAGAAACACTAAATCCATGGATTTGTTAGCTGAGTCGGTAGAAAAGTTACCCAACTGTTGTGTCCTTTCTTGAGAAAACTTCAGCTTTGAATCTCTGAAATCACTGGTCGAGTCAGCTCAGCAACTCAAGGATCAACTCTCTAAACTATGAAGTGTGTTGCTGACACTTCTTCTACTGTTGATGGTGCCTCTCAAAGTGGCACCATCAAGACAAAAAACAATCAGTCTTCTGGTGTGTTGAAGAATGTTGTGAAGGATTCTATTTCACATACTCATCGGCAGTTGAATATTGTCTTGTTTGGTGTACCTGAGAAGGGTATCTTAATGAGACTAAATCTATTGTTGATCATATCTTGTTCTATCTCGTTGGTCGATCAGTTTCATTCAATGATGCCTTTCGCTTGGGACGTTTTAATCCTAGCCTTGATTCTCCTCCACGTCCATTGTTGGTGAAGCTATACAGTGTATGGGATAGGAGGATAGTCCTTGCTTCTAGGAGCAAACTGAAGAATTATGAGACACCAAGAATTTTTGTTCGTGAGGACCTTTCTCCTGAATTGCATATAGCTCAAGCCAACAAGCGTAAAGAACAAAAATCTAGTGCTGAGTCTTCTGCTAATAATGCACTATTGTCACACTCTAATACATTGTCACACTCTAACTCTTCCACATCTTTAAGCTCTACTTTCCAGCCACTCTCTACAGTTGTTTTTGATTCGGTGCCTGTTTCAGAATCTTCTATTTCCTCATGAATGATTCTGAGTTACGTGTTTTAAGTTATAACTGTAGAGGCTGGAAGTCTAATTCCACCTTCGTTAATTCATTATTAGTTAAACATGACATTTGTTTTGTACAAGAGCATTGGCTTTTCAGTGAGCAACTCTCTGATTTAGACATTAGTTCTAATTTTTGTTCATTGGATGTAGCTAAGTGGCATGGACAGAAGTGAACTAATTGTTGGAAGGCCATATGGTGGTTGTGGTATTTTATATCGGAAATCTCTCATTCCTATTGTAACTAGACTTGATTCTAATTCCACACGTTTCTGTGCACTCGTTATTAAATCTAACTATTATGTTACACTTTTTGTCTGTGTTTATTTACCCACTAATTATAATAAATCTCAATCTAAGGATTTCTTTTTGGAAACTATTAGTGAACTTACAGGTTTCATTGATTCTCAAACTTTTGATAACATTATCATTGCTGGAGATTTTAATGTTGATTTTTCTCGTTCATCATATTTTCGTGATTCTTTATGTTCCTTCATGTCTGACTTAATCTTGATGCTGTTGACCTCACACGTAACTCCATTCAGTTTGGATGATGGTTTGGTCAGATCGTGGCCTGATCATATTCTTACACCTAGTCATCTTTCAGTAAAATCAAGTGTGTTCATTCGGCCAAAATTTCTCTGATCATATTCCTCTGTGTTTTTGTTACAGGCTTGCTAGCAGTAACATATATGACAATAACCAGGATTTTGCCTGCAAAGGTTCTGACATTTAAAAAATATTGATTGGTATAAAATTGCATCATCTGATATTGATTGTTACCATCAAGCAATTAGAGCTAATCTTCCTGAGTTGGTTCCAGAATTGATAGAATGTTCTTCTGTAGATTGTGTCGATCACAGCCAACACATTGACAACTGCTGTGAAAAACTCTTGTTATGTCTCTCATTTTCTGGTAAAATTTCCTTACCACAGAAGTGTAAACGTCCTAAAGTAGTTCCTGGTTGGAATGTTCATGTTAGCAGGTTCAGAGAGTCTGCTACACTCTGGAATGGACTGTGGCTTGAAGCTGGTTGTCCCTCTGCTGGTGTTCTATTTGATATTAGGAAACGGACTAAGGCCAAGTACAAGTATGCAGTTAGAAGAGTGAAACGCAGGAAAAATAGCATTATCAGCAAGAAGATTCAAACAGCCCTGTTTAACAAGAACACTTGCACATTTTGGAAGGAAGTGAAGAAAGTTAAGGCCTCATCTACCAGTCGTAGACGTGCATGTATGGTCATTCCAATAATACTGACATAAGCAACAATTTTCGCAAAGCTTAGTTCTATCCTAAATAGCTCTGATACTTTGTCTAGCCTTGACTCCTCTATCTCCTGTAATGACTTAACCAATGTTGTCATAACACCTGCAGTAGTTGCCAAATGTCTGAAGAGTCCAGGTAGGGATAAATCTGATGGCATGTGCTTGTCTTCCAATCATCTAATTCTTGCTTCGCCTGTCCTCTGTAATTTTCTCTCTGACTTGTTTTCTGTCATACTTAAGCATGCCAACTGTCTTAAGAAACTGTATCATAGTACCCAGGATCCAGATAGTTACAGACCTGTTGGCACCCAATATTAGTACGGTTCTGGAGAGATACATTTTACATCAATATAGCTCTCATTTTCTTACTTCAGACCTTCAGTTTGGCTTCAAGCCAGGTTTTTCACTGACCTCTGTACTGGAGTTTTAAAGAACGTTGTCTCTTCATACACATGCATAATGGTTCCAAGGTTTATGCTTGTTTTTTAGATGCAAGTAAAGCATTCGATAGAGTCAAGCATGATCTTCTATTTAGAACTTTGTTGAAGAAAAAGTTTCCTGCTGCTATTCTTCGTTTTCTTTTTTCATGGTATAAAGATCAATCTCTCTGTGTTCGTTGGAACTCGATATTATCCTCTTCTTTTGGTGTTTCCAATGGTGTTCGGCAAGGTGGTGTTCTGTCCCATATTCACAGTGTATATAGATGAGTTATACTCTCTAGACTATCTAAACTTGGCATTGGTTGTCACTTCGGACACCATTTTGTTGGCTCATTATGTTATGCTGATGACATTGTGCTCTTGGCTCCTTCTCCATCTGGTCTTCGTTGTCTACTGTCAGAGTGTGAGAAGTTTGCAAGTGACTTTGGTCTACTATTTAATGCTAACAAGACTCAGCTTATCTGTTTTAGCTCACATCTAAATTTTACTCTACTTCATGATTCTTTCCACTTTCCAGGTAATACTTTAACTTTCTCTAATTACATTGATCATCTTGGTCATATTTTGAATGCACATTAAATATACAAATGATATTAAGAGAGTTACTAATGCTATGTGTAGGAAAGCTAATTTTATTTTACATACTTTTTCATATTGTGATCCAGTTGTTTAAAACAAAACTTTTTGATTTACATTGCCTTTCCCTCTATGGTGGGATTCTCTGGAACTTGAGTTGTAAGCAGTTAAAGTCACTTGAAACTGCTTACAACAATATTCTACGAAGGATTTGGAGACTACCTAGAAAGTGCCACACCAGAATTCTTCACCTTACAGCTGGTGTGCAGAGTATATATAACAGACATATTAATTTATTTTCCTCTAGATCATGTTTCTCTGTCTGTCCTCTTATTAAATATATTTTTACGGCTTCCTCTCAACTTGTATATACTTCTATCGGATTTTGTAAATTTCAGTTTATCATGCTGATGACGATATTTGTGCTGATTTTGTCCGTAATTTAAGATTGAATAGGCTAAACTTGGATCTACCAACTACTGATAAACTTATTAAACATTGTTTATTGTGATTAAAATGTATGTTTCTATATTATATGTATGCTATATATGTATGCTATATATATGTACACCTAGATTGGTGTGTTTCATGAAATTATTATTATATGGGCCCACTTGTCAGTGCTGCGGTTGGTAAAGGTTCTGTGCATGCACACGAAAGCAGCTGCAGCCACAATTGTGGATGTGTCAATTGCCATGCTTGCCTAGCCCTGCCCCTCTTTTTGCATGGTGTGGAACTTGGTGTTTGAAATTAAGCTAGCCATGAAGATGGTCAAACTTCTATGGGTACTTGGTTAAAGAAAAGGAAGTCCTCAGAGGAAAATTGTGAGACCTTTTATCCTAGATAATAATTTATACCCAACTATATATATATACCTATGCAGTGAATTAACCTACTGCAGTTTCCCCTCAAACTGAATCAGCCCAGTTGGATCCTGAACCTAGTTCATCAAGTGTGACATCCTCTCTTCCACTTCTTTCTTCTTCTTTCTTCCCCCCCTCCTCCTGCCTATCTGGGTATTGGCATTTTGCTACAAAGTGGAAATTTAAATCACCTATCACAAAGTACTAAACTTAACATCATCAATTGCATCCCAGATTAATTATCCTGCTAAGAATTTTTATGGCATCAATTGTCACTTTAAAGCTGAGTGCATTAGGCGTCATCCATGGTTGCATTACAGCATTTCTCCAGATGGTGTCTACTATAAAGCTTGTGCTTTGTTTGCTCCCAGCGACATTAGGCAGGGATCTTTGTAACAAAGCCTTCTTATGTCGGGACTAAGCAGTCTTCAGCTTGTCTTAGCCATGATACCATCACGTTTCAATGACAAGAATGGTTGCTTTCAGAGGTTCATGTTCTGTTGCACCAACCCACAATGTTGCTTGCATGCTAAGCAAGCAACGTGAAGACCAAGTGGCTCGAAATACAATGGTGAAGTCACTGTTGGAGTGTGTTTGCTTTTATGCAATGCAACATCTTTCTTTTTGAGGTCATAGAGATGATTTTACAGCAACTGAGTAGGTAACTTTATTGAACTGGTCCAATTTAGGTCTAAGACGGACAAGGTGGTGTGCGTACATCTGGAAAATGCACCTCAAAATGCAGTGTATATCTCTAAGACCATCCAAAATGAAATGATCTCCAAAGAAGGTATATAGCACAATCCGGAATAAGATTATTAAAGAAATAAAAGATGCAAAGTATTTCACCATATTAGCAGATGAGGTAACAGATTGTACTAATTTGGAGCAGGTTTCAATGGTGATATGATTTGTTGATGCTGAGAAAAAAATCAGAGAAGAATTTCTTGATTTTATTATGTAGAACATATCACAGGTGATTCCATCTCAACTGCTCTTCTTTCTTGGCTTCTAGCACATGACTTAGATGTCGCATTCTGTAGAGGTCAAGGCTATGATGGTGCAGCCAGTATGTCTTCCAGCAATATGGGTGTTCAGGGCAAGGATCTGTCAAGTATGCCTTTTAGCTTTATATACTCACTGAAGTGATCATGCTGACAGCAATGAAGTGATCATGTTGACAGCAATGAAGTGATCATGGTGACAGCAATGAAGTGATCATGGTGACAGCAATGAAGTGATCATGGTGACAGCAATGAAGTGATCATGGTGACAGCAATGAAGTGATCATGGTACAGCTATGAAATGATCATGGTGACAGCAATGAAGTGATCATGGTGACAGCTATGAAGTGATCATGGTGACACCAATGAAGTGATCCTGACAGCAATGAAGTGATCATGGTGACAGCAATGAAGTGATCATGGTGACAGCTATGAAGTGATCATAGTGACAGCAATAAAGTGATCATGGTGACAGCAATGAAGTGATCATGGTGACAGCAATGAAGTGATCATGGTGACAGCAATGAAGTGATCATGGTGACAGCTATGAAGTGATCATGGTGACAGCAATAAAGTTATCATGGTGACAGCAATGAAGTGATCATGGTGACAGCAACATTTGAAGTGATTATGGTGACATCTATGAAGTGATTGTCAGAAACTCTCTCCCTGTGACCTCTTATAAGCCACTAGCAGTTTCTGATGACTCCAAACCCTTGTCTGAGAACCAAGATGCACCACAACTCTTGCCCTCAAGACCTTGGTAAGACCAATACCATTAACCTCACTCCATCACTAGAGCTTGTTAGGAATTAAAGAACAATAAAACAATGGCTCAAATGCACATTAAAAACATATATCAATAAGCACAATATCACTAGTAATCTATCTCGTTCGATGATAAACTTACTCAGTCTTAATTGTCTTTCTTAATCATTCACTTTCTTTCTTTCTTTGTTCTTTTTGTTCTCCTTTTCTCTTTGCTGTTCTTCTCTTTTATAGATTCTATCACAGTACACGTAGTGGTTTGTGGGTAGTCTGTCTTCTCTGATCTCTGTGGTTGTACACCTTCTGATGTAGGTGAGTAATCAGGTGAGTGATTCCCACAGGTTGTTCCTCATTTTCCAGAGGTGTCAGAGGCAGTTGTCAAGATGCTCCATGACACTCCCCTATCGTTCAAGTGAGAGCCATGCTCTTGTGATAGGCCATCAGCATTGGCATTGCATGTGCCAGGCTTGTGTACAATCTTGTAGTTGTACGGTTGCATCAGCAGAGCCCATCGTGCAAGTCTTCCATGGCTATCTTTCAGTCGTGACAGGTATGTCAACGGATTGTGGTCAGTCTGGATCGTAAATTCGGTACCCTCCAGATAAACGCGAAAGTGTCTGGTTCCTTCGATAACCGCCAGGGCTTCTTTCTCGATGGTCGAATATTTCCTCTCCCATGGAAGAAGTTTCCTGGATGCATAGGCGATTGGGTGTTCATCTCCCAACTCATCAATCTGGGCAAGAACAAAACCTATGCCACTAACAGAGGCATCAGTTTGTAAGATAAATGATCTATGCCAATTAGGTGTGGATAGAACTGGGTAATTGGTGAGAACTGTTTTCAATTTCTGGAAAGCCTGTTGGATATGCTCATTCCACTCAATTAAGTTGGGTTTATCCTTTTTAGTAAGGTCTGAAAGGTCGAGAAATTGGGTATGAATTTTCAATAGTACCCACACAATCCCCCAAAAGCTCTCACATCCTTTTTAGTTGTTGGTTACCTAAAGCTTTGTACGGCTTGTACCTTAGCTAGCAAAGGCTGTACTGTTCCTTGCCCCACAATATGCCCTAAGTAAACACATGTGTTACATGCACTTTCGATTTTTGATTGTTAATCCTGCTTTTCGATGTCTCTCGAAGATGTCCTTGAGATGTGTGAGATGTTCATCCCAAGTATGGCTGTGGATAATAATGTCATCGAGGTATGCCACGGCAAAGGACTGAGTGCCTTCCAGCACATGATCCATTAGTCTCTGGAATGTAGAGGGTGTAGCCATGAGTCTGAAGGGCATGGTACGGAACTGAAACTTTCCACACGGCGTCACAAATGCTGTCTTTTCTTGGCTAGATTTAGCCACTGGTACCTGCCAGTAGCCTTTCGTCAGATCTAAAGCTGATACGAACTTAGGCTTCCCCATATCATCAATTAGATCATCTATACATGGTATAGGATACGGATCTACCTTGGTTACTAAGTTAAGCTTCCGGTAGTCAATGCAGAGATGCTTGTCTCCGTCCTTCTTCGGTACTAGAATAGCTAGGGCTGCCTAAGGACTTTTAGATGGAATGATAATTACCCATCTCCAACAACTCCTTGATATCTCTGCATAAATATTCGTGTGATGCATGTGGTAGTCTGTAGGGGGGTAGTCGAATCGGACTTGCATCACCCGTGTCAATTACGTGTTCCACCAATGTCGTAAGTCCTGGCTCATCACGAATAACGTCAGCAAACTCCTGCTTCAGTTGTAAGAGTTCTTTTTTCTGTGAGGAGGTAAGAGCAATGTTATTTTCCTGTGATTGAATACCTTCTGTAGTATCCGCTTCAATGATGTCATCAACAGATAGAAATACTGCTGGTGCTGGTGAATGCCACGTCTTCAACCCGTTCACATGTAAGGTACGTAGTCGTTTCTGTCCTTGGCCCATGTCAACTTCATATGTCACACCGGTCACCTTGCGTGTGATTTGCATCAGACCCCTCCATTCATTTTCCACCTTGTTTTGCTTCCTGGGTTGGAAAACCAAGACAAAATCACCAATATCATATGACCTACTCACAGCCTTTTTGTCATAATAATATTTGTGTTTTTCTTTCGCATCGGTTTTATTTGCAGCAACCAACTCCCACACTGTCTCCATCTTCACTCGAAGGAGTTGAAGGTACTCGATTACTGGTCGACCTTCTCTTCGGTCTCATTGGTCTACAGCTCTACCAACTCATCCAGTGGTGTCCTCATCTTTCTGCCAAATAAAAGCTCAAACGGCGAGTAACCCGTTGATTTGTGGGTTGTCCCACGGTAAGCCCACAATACTTAGGATAGACACTGATCCCATTCTAACCCATGTTTTTTAGTTAACTTACAAAGCAGGTGCTTCAGGGTGGAGTTCCATCTTTCCACCATCCCATCAGTTTGTGGATGATAAGGGGATGTCTTGATCTGCTTTATTCCAGACCTCACACAAAACCCTCTCATGGTTTTAGAAATAAAATATGATCCATTATCGGTGAGTATTTCTCTTGCCCCAATCTAGCAGTGAGCTCCACTAGACAGTCAATTACTGATTCTGTGGTCACGTTTCGTAGAGGAAATGCCTCTGGCCATTTTGTTGCATAATCTTGTACTACAAGTACATATTTGTTACCTGCTTTCATTCTTTTTAGGGGCCCAAAGATATCCATCGCTATGCGGTCGAATGGATTCTTGATGATTGGCAGAGGATGAAGCGAAGCTCTCTTCAAGGTTGCTGGGGCAGCTCGCTGGAACTCTGGAGTGGATTTACATGCTTCTATTATGTCTACGGTCATACCTGGCCAGCTAACCATCTGTCGGAGAGTATCCAGAGTTCTTGTCTCTCCAAAATGTCCCACAGTTGGGGAACAATGTGCAAGCTTCAGCACCTCTGTCCTACGGGATTGAGGAACAACTAACAAATTAGTATCCCCTTTTTCGTACGGTCTTCTCCTTAGTAGCCCCTTCTCCCAAAACACATCACCATCCTTAGCCTCCTCAGCCTCCTGTCTCCATTTCTCCAGTGTAGGGTCATTGCTTGGAGAGAGCGTAGCTGGCTAGGGTTGACTTGTTCCGGCCATAGAGGATCTTCTGTAACCTTATCTGGGAAACAACGTTGGGTTGGGACAACAATTAATTCATCATCAAATTTGTACATGTTACCCAAACTTGACTCTTCCTCTTCCAAAGGTTCTAGAGTCTGAATGATTGCTTCATCCTGCTTCTGTTGTGACTCTGCAGCCTGGTTCTCTTCCTGCTGTCAGTTGTGTCCAGCTCTTGCGGTCACCATGGCCACATCAGGAAGTCTCACTTATTCCGTTGGTTGAGTCTCCTCCTTGATATCATCCTGAAGCATCTCTCTGAGTAGCTTCCTGAAATGTGGTACATCTTTCCCCAAAAGCATGTCCACATTGATGTGAGGTGATACACCTACTGCAAGTTCGTGTGTCTTCCCGTCTATCTGTAACTCGATTCTCGCGGCAGGGAACCAAGTCTTTCGAGAACTAGCAGTGGTGTAGGGTATTTTCCATCCTAGTCGGTCTTTGCTGTCGATGCACCTCGGATGTACTATGGATTTCGAGCAGCCTGTGTCCAGCAACGCCACTACAGACTTCCTGTTGACCTTGGCCATTCTTGTCGAAGTCGGTAAATTCGTCCGGATGTATGTGCGTGTCCAAAATTGACACTTTCCATTTTTACTCGACAATCTTTTCGAAAATGTCCTTTTTCCCCGCATCTGAAACATTCGATCTGTTTCAAGTCCCTACCGGGTAGAGAGTAGACACCTTTATTTCCCTCTGCCTCTGGATGCTTCTGCTCCAGTGGTCTTGGGTGATTCTGAGTGTCCCTTGGTTTTGGTTGAAAACTCTCTCTCTGGTTGGATTTCTTTGGTATTCCTCCTCCTTGTCGCTGACTGGACAAATAGCAGCCTCACCCAGTTCCTCGTAAGTGTCGGGGTGCAACTGTAGCATCTGCCCCTCCAACCACCCTGGAAGACGCTTTAGTGCTAGCTCATAGAGCATAGTATCTCATTCTGTCTTGTTGGAGGAGTCCAACCACTGGTGGAAGGACTGTTTGTATGACCTGAACCATCCATCGGGGTTAGTTCCGTCGAATGTCTGGTCAAATACCTTGGCTCGGTATGTTTCAGAGGTCACCTTGTAGATATTCAAGAGGGCTTCTTTGACATGCTCGTAATCGGTCTGACTCGTTGCTGGCAGAGCTGCCACTGCTGTCAACCCTTGACCAGACAACGAACTCCTTAAGTAGTTCGCCCAATGTCGGGCTGGCCAACCATTCGCGCTGGCTGTCACCTCGAACATTTTCAGCGCCTATATCATCGGTGCCTTCACTAAACTTCTGCAAGTTTATCTTGGGAGGTGCTACTTCTGCTGACGGTGGAGGAGTTGGGGGACATTGTGCTAAGAAAATCTGTGTCCGACGTTCGTCTTGACGTTCCTGATGGGCAAGCCTATGCTCCCTTCGTTCCTCCTCTCGCTGGAATCTTTCTTCCTCCCTCTGGGCCTGTCTCTCTTCAGCTCGGATGAATCGCTCCATCAGCACTGTTCTAGACAGCGGGGGCGGTTCATCCCCCCGTATCCCTTCTGTTTCAGCATCCCCAGGAGTCTGAAAAATACTTCCACTCCATAGCTGACGTTCTTCTCCTGGTCATGTCTTCTCCTGGTCATGTTCGTACGTGAGACATGCTCGTGGGTTGCATATATACAGAACACAATTAACCAATAATAAGATAATGTCGCTCTAATAAATGACCAAAAAAAAGGATACAACAAAAATATGCACTGTCCCTAGGGACTAACACTGTATGATATCCTAGGGTATGGTTTTGTCACAGGCTCCTAGATACGAATACCCTGAGCCGTTTCCCTGCTAACGTAGCAATAGAGAAAAGAAAATAGCGCAATGCGATGCTCCGACCAACTAGGAAATCCTGTCCAAGTTGTCTTCCACTAGGATCCAACACTGTTTCACTGATCCCACCGCTGCCACCAAATGTCAGAAACTCTCTCCCTGTGACCTCTTAAAAGCAGTTTCTGATGACGCCAAACCCTTGTCTGAGAACCTAGATACACCACACCTCTTGCCCTCAAGACCTTGGTAAGACCAATACCACTACCCTCACTCCCTCACTAGAGCTTGTTAGGAATTAAAATAAAACAATGGCTCAAATGCACATTAAAAACATATATCAATAAGCACAATATCACTAGTAATCTATCTCGTTCGATGATAGACTTACTCAGTCTTAATTGTCTTTCTTAATCGTTCGCTTTCTTTCTTTCTTTGTTCTTTTTTGTTCTCCTTTTCTCTTTGCTGTTCTTCTCTTTTATAGATACTATCACAGTTCACGTAGTGGTTTGTGGGTAGTCTGTCTTCTCTGATCTCTGTGGTTGTACACCTTCTGATGTAGGTGAGTAATCAGGTGAGTGATTGCCACAGGTTGTTCTTCCTTTCCCAGAGGTGTCAGAGGCAGTCACAAAGTGTGGTTTTACATATTCTGATGTAGGTGAGTAATCAGGTGAGTGATTCCCACAGGTTGTTCCTCCTTTTCCAGAGGTGTCAGAGGCAGTTGTCAGGATGCTCCCTGACAGTGATCTTGGTGACAACTATGAAGTGATCATGGTGACAGCTATGAAGTGATCATGGTGACAGCTATGAAGTGATCATGGTGACAGCTATGAAGTGATCATGGTGACAGCAATGAAGTGATCATGGTGACAGCAATGAAGTGATCATGGTGACAGCTATGAAGTGATCATGGTGACAGCAATGAAGTGATCATGGTGACAGCAATGAAGTGATCATGGAGACAGCAATGAAGTGATCATGGTGACAGCAACGAAGTGATCATAGTGACAGCAATGAAGTGATCATGTTGACAGCTATGAAGTGATCATGGCGGCAAATATGAAGTGATCATGGTGACAGCTATGAAGTGATCATGGTGACAGCTATGAAGTGATCATGGTGACAGCTATGAAGTGATCATGGTGACAGCTATATATGAAGTGATCATATGAAGTAATCATGGTGACAGCAGTGAAGTGGTCATGGTGACAGCAATGAAGTGATCATTAGTGAATATGGACTGTGCATCGACTGCTCGAACCACCTAACTACTACTAGATAGGATATGTATATGTGACATTACTACGTACGGCCCTTACCCAGTGCACGACCCCTTACCTAGTGCATGCCCACTATACACCCGTTCACTTGTAGCACACATCCTTGATTGTAGCATTGAAACTATATCCAGTGTCTTCGATTGGGGAATGCGCACGGCGCAGTTCTCTATGTGTGCTACAAGTGTTTTATAGATTCCTGTTAGGCATCTTACCTTGCCAGCAAGAGTGCTGGTCAAGAAAGCGTTCGTTTTTCGGCACAACTCTATTTGGTGCCCACCGACTGCATGGCGGTTGACTGTCCCTATCCCGGATGCGACTACGCCACACCCGATGGCATGGATCCTGTAGTGGTGGCAGCAGTACTCAACGGCCACATGCTCATCCACAGCCAGGCAGCAAGGACTAAGCCAACCCCTGTGCGCCGACCAGAGATCACGGCAGGGGGCACAACCGAGGGATGGCAGTACTTCCTCACCAGGTGGAGGGCCTACTCACAGGCCGTCCGCCTGGCAGGGGCAGACGTCGGCATACAACTGCTGGAGTGCCTGGACGCCAAACTCCGCCGAGATGTGACCCGAAACATCGTCGGTCCCTTACCAATTGAGGAGCTCCCTGAAGCAGACCTGCTGGCAGCCATCAAGGCCCTGGCGGTGAGGGAGGAAAACCCTAAGGTGGCCAGGGTCGCCCTATCCAGAATGGTACAGGACCGGGGGGAACCCATCCGATCATTCGCAGCCCGACTCCGTGGCCAAGCAGAGGTATGCTGCTTTACTAAGAAGTGCTCCGGGTGTGAGATAATCAACAACCAGGGGGAACAGAGGGTCGCTGACCAGCTCTGCATCGGCCTGGCAGATGCAGACATACAGGAGGACCTTCTGAAAGACCCCAACCAAGCAATGACGGTGGAAGAGACAGTGAGGTTCGTCGAGGTAAGGGCTGCGGGCAAGCGGTCCGCGGTCACCATTACCACACCCACCTCGACGAACGCCGTAGACGAGGAGGCCGACAGTGAAGACGCCCTGCACAGTGGCTACCGGCAACAACAGCGGCAGTCAACACCCCGCCAGCCAGGCAGAGCCAAAGCCACACCATTTAAGCCCAACCGCACTCATAACACCTCACCTCGACCACCACTGAAGGACGCACCCAGAGGTCAGGCAGCTACACCCAGACCAGTGATAAACCCGAGGGCCATCTGCTGTTTCTGTGGTCGCCAAGGCCATGGTGAAAGAGAGAGGACAGCCACCCGACGGATCCACTGCCCAGCGTTCGGGACAACCTGCACATCATGCGGCAGGTCCAACCATCTCGCCCACATGTGTTGGTCGAAGCTGGCGGAGCACGAAAGCGCGGTGTCTGAGGAGATTGACACCATGTCAGAGGACGCCCTCCCCCACCAATCCTGGGACTCCAGGGCGCAGCGATGGACTCAGCGCTGCTCCCCTCCCCAACCCCTCATTGACGTGACTGTATCCACCCACAAGGAGGATTTTCGAACCCACGGCCACACACTGAGGCAAGAGAGGCACAACCTGGCCACCACTGCCATGGCCGACACGGGTTGCCAGAGTTGCCTGGCAGGACCACACCTGCTGAAGGGCCTCAACCTGAACAAGAGGGACCTCATCCCTGCGTGCCTAGTGATGCACTCCGCGAGCGGCAACAACCTGCCAATACTCGGTGCAGCACTACTCCGCATCAGATCCAGACACTCCGGACGTGAGACTCGCCAGATGGTGTATTTTAGTGACCTGGCCACCAAGCTATACCTCAGCCTGACCACCTGCACAGACCTCGGGCTGATCGCGTTGGGGTTCCCCCTCTGTACGCTGACGCCACCCTCGGGAAACGGCACGGGTACACGGGCGACCCCAGATCAGCCACCATCACACCACACAGCGGACCTGCAGACCAGAACCACGGCCCAGCCACCTCCACGCCACACAGCGGACCTGCAGACCAGAACTCCGCCCATCACCCTGCAGAACAACCCGCAAGCGGCCGTGCAGACCAGACCACAAACAACTGGCC
This sequence comes from Cladorhizidae sp. MBARI D1340-BT2, assembly GCA_028752905.1. NCBI lineage: Eukaryota > Metazoa > Porifera > Demospongiae > Poecilosclerida > Cladorhizidae > Cladorhizidae sp. MBARI D1340-BT2. The sequence continues at coordinate 3,876,588 of JAQNBH010000001.1, forward strand.
AACGGACAACCACTGTGGTGAGTCAACCAACGCATACACCACCACCACGACCATGCTCATGCCCTACCAGGGCCCCACCACCTGACAGACCCACCTCCCTGCCATTCCCTGGCACGGAGGCCAACAGAGACAGACTTGAACGTCACTTGCTGGACCTTTACTCAGCAAGTGCGTTCAACGTCTGCGAGCATCAGCCCCTCCCCATGATGTCGGGACCACCCTTATCCCTAAACATCGACCCGAACGCCACCCCCAAACCCTGCCACACACCCATTGACATTCCAATTCACTGGCAGGACGAGGTGAAAGCTGGGCTAGACAGGGACGTCCGCCTTGGCGTGTTGGAAAAGGTCCCTCTGGGCACGCCCGTCACTTGGTGCCACCGTATGGTGATATGCACCAAGAAGGACGGGTCACTCAGGAGGACGATCAACTTCCAACCCCTCAACCAGCACGCCACGCGCGAGACACACCATTGCCCCTCACCATTCCACCAAGCCCGTGCCGTTCCAGGTCACACCAAGAAAACCATTTTCGACGCCTGGAACGGCTACCACTCAGTGGCACTCGAGGAGAGCGATAGACACTATACCACCTTCATCACCCCCTGGGGGAGGTACCGATACTGCTCGGCCCCCCAAGGCTACATCGCCTCAGGGGACGCGTACACGGCCAGATATGACGCCCTCGTTGCCCACGTGGAATCTAAGACCAAGTGCATAGACGACGCACTGCTCTGGTCCGACGACATAACGGGGGCTTACCACCAGGCAACTGAGTGGCTGCATATCTGCGCCGTGAACGGGATCACCCTCAACCCGCGCAAATTCCGCTTTGCCCAGGACAAAGTGGAGTTTGCCGGGTTTGACATCACCCCCACCGAAGTCCGGCCATCCTCCAAGTATCTGGAATCCATTACCAACTTCCCCACCCCAACCGGAATCACTGACATCCGCGCCTGGTTCGGCCTGGTGAACCAGGTGGCATGTGCATTTTCCATGACGGCCGCCATGCAACCATTCCGTGCCCTCCTCAAACCCTCCACCACCTTCAACTGGACAGACGAGCTGGCAGCGGCATTTGCGACATCCAAGAGAGAGATCTGCGAGCGCATCAGGGAGGGTGTGGTCATATTTGACAAGCACCGCCCAACCTGCCTGGCGACGGATTGGAGTAAAGACGGGATTGGGTACTGGCTATTCCAGAAACACTGCCAGTGCCCGTCCCGCGAGATCTTCTGCTGCCAGGAGGGTTGGCGCGTCACCCTGGTGGGCTCGCGCTTCACACACCCGGCAGAGTCACGATATGCCCCAGTGGAAGGAGAGGCCTTAGCGGTGGCGGATGCACTGGACAAAGCAAGACACTTCGTCCTCGGGTGCAGCGATCTCGTTGTAGCGGTAGACCACAAGCCCCTGCTGAAACTCTTCGGCGATCGCTGCCTCGAGGACATCCCCAACCCCCGCCTCCGGAACCTTAAGGAGAAGACCTTGAGGTACCGGTTCCAGATGGTGTACATCCCCGGCATGAGAAATCACACCAGCGATGCCCTCTCACGCCACCCATCCGGAACTCGGACCCCACCACGCCTACACCTACAAGACGACATCGCAGAACCATCCACTGCCTGCCCGGCGAGCCCAGCGTCATCCATTGCCAGCATCACGGAACACACCGCCCCCGCCCAAGATGAGGACGGCCTCACAACAGCCATATGCATGGCCATCTCGACCATCCCCATCAATTGGGAGAAGCTGCAGATCGCCACAGCCGCAGACCCGACTCTACAGGACCTAGCATTCTATGTGGAGAATGGCCCGCCCGAAGATAGACATATGCTCCCAGCCAACATCCGGGAATACTTCCCGGTCATCTCCAACCTAACCATCATCGACGGCGTCATCTGCCATGGGGAGCGGCTGGTCATCCCGACATCACTCCGACCAACATGCCTCGCAGCTCTACATGCCGCCCACCAAGGCACCAGCAGCATGACGGCCCGTGCCTCCTCATCCCTTTACTGGCCGGGCCTCTCGACTGACATCACGGCGACCCGCAACAGGTGCAACACCTGCAACAGCAATGCCCCCTCCCAACCAGCGATGCCCTCGACCACACCAGAGGAGCCAGAGTACCCCTTCCAGCACATCTGTGCGGATTACTTCCACCACGAGGGATCCGCATACCTCGTGCTGGTTGATCGGTACTCTGGCTGGCCAATCGTCGCACCTGCACTGAACGGAGCATCGGGCCTTGCCGCCATCCTCAGGGACACATTCGCCACCTTCGGTATACCGGACACCCTCACGTCCGACGGTGGGCCGGAGTTCGCGGCCCATGCCACCAGAGAGCTCCTCACCACTTGGGGCGTTCATCATCGGCTCTCATCCGCCTACAACCCCCATGCCAACAACAGAGCAGAAACAGCCGTCAAAACTATCAAACGGCTTATCGCCGGCAACACCGGCCCAGGCGGATCCCTACAGAACTCATTCTTCAAGGCACTCCTACAATACCGGAACTGCCCGAGCCCAGACACCAGAATGTCGCCGGCGACCAACCTGTTCGGCAGGGCTACCAGGGACATGCTCCCCGGCATCCCACTCCGATTTCAACAGCCCAAGGAATGGGACGAGAAACTGGAGCTTAGAGAACGGGCACTCTCCCGTCGCCTAGTACTGGGGCGAGCACGATGGGACGAGCACTCCCATGGCCTGTCCCCCCTTCGTTGCGGTGACACGGTCCTCATCCAGAACCAGACTGGCCGCCACCCAATGAAATGGGACAAGACAGGGACAGTCGTGGAGGTGCTCCAGTACCACCAGTATTCCATACGAGTTGACGGATCAGGCCGCCTCACCACGAGGAACAGAAGATACCTCAGGCGCCACAACCCCCAACCCACGGAGCAAGATAACCCACTTCGCCGAGATCTGCCAGCCCTATTGTACCCAACACAGCACAACAGCAGCCCGAGCCCACTTCCCCCCGTACCATTGCCGCCAACCAGCCCGCCACCCAACCCACCCACTCCGTCACCCATCCCGACACCTGGGATCGCACAGCCGACCCTCAACCATCCAACACCAATCGCCACGAGCCCCCCTCGCCCGCCAGTACTGGCCACACCAGCCAGTCAAAGATCGTATGCAGCAGTGGCCAAGACACCCACGCCACCCCATCGCCCAACCAAGACTGCCCCAAAGAACCTGGCGCAGACGACCACCCTTACCCCCCCCAAGACGCTGACCCCAGCCCCAGGCCCAAGACGGAGTAAGAGGGGACCAAAACCAATTGACCGCTACGGGCAGCGATGACAGCCCACACATCAGTCCACCTGCCGTCGGACTTGGGGGGAAGTAGTGAATATGGACTGTGCATCGACTGCTCGAACCACCTAACTACTACTAGATAGGATATGTATATGTGACATTACTACGTACGGCCCTTACCCAGTGCACGACCCCTTACCTAGCGCATGCCCACTATACACCCGTTCACTTGTAGCACACATCCTTGATTGTAGCATTGAAACTATATCCAGTGTCTTCGATTGGGGAATGCGCACGGCGCAGTTCTCTAATCATGGTGACAGCAATGAAGTGATCATGATGCCAGTAATGAAGTGATCATGGTGACTGCAGTGAAGTGATCATGGTGACAGCAGTGAAGTGATCATGGTGACAGCAGTGAAGTGATCATAGTCAATAGTTGGAGATAGCACATCAAATGCATTTCTGGGTCGATACACACCATTTTGACCAAGTTTGGAGTCATGGTTTGATCAAATTTGATGTTGACCTTGACCTAAATGCATGACTTTGACGATTGATCAAGTTATCACAAAAGGAATGAACATCCTAGCTATTGCTGGAAATGTTACTCAAACACTTTTCTAGCTTAACAGATAGATGATTTTGGCTTGGTTTGATCAAAATTTGACACACTGATTGACCTAATATGTGATTTTGACAAAAGTTATCACAGCCTAACATTCCATATATTCTTCCTTGAAGCTCATGTGCCTTGTAATCCTCTAGTTTCCTGGCCATCTCTTCCACTATATTAATATACAAATAAATTGAATATAAATGCATGAAATTATACATGTATATACATGTACTCTATATTGAGCCATTTTACCTGAAGCTCCTGTAACTGAGCTTCTGCCTTTCATCCTGAACTTCATGATGATGATTGTCTTTCCAATGTTTTGCAATTGACAGTTTTCAATGCACATCATATATATGAACAGACTACATTATAATTGTTTGGGAAAGTCTGCAACTGGCTGCACTCTGCTAATTAGAAGCAGATTAATTGAGATGGGGCACAATTGATCAGGGCAAAACCAACATACCAGATTATTATATTATTATAACCAAAGCACGTTTGAGCAAGTGTGATTTGGCATGGATTACCACACACGGCAACCACATACTATTATCATATAGAATAGCTATGTGTGGATTGTGATCAATCCAGAAATAGACGGATAAGTGCAACCACCTTGGGTGCAGCCTGGAAAAAAGATCCACAACCTGATCTAGATCAATGTGATGCTGGTGTATATGCATCAACGCCAGAGATGTCAATCGATCTTCGGTCATACTACATCTCATAAAATTACGTAATCTGCGTACAGTACTAGCATTTCGTTCACATTCAAAGGAAGTGACGGGTATGGTGCAAGCAATCTGTATACATTGGGGAACAAAAGTTGATCACACTCTTTCAGGGCAGTATATAGCACAAGTACTGGGCCTTTCTGAAGCAGGCACGCAGACAAAACTTTGTTTCCAACGGCCAAGTCCTTGGTCAAAAAGCTCAGGTGATGGCAAATCACTAAAATAACGACATGATCAGAAAAATTATTCGTACACAAAATAGAAGGAACAAGACATAGCAAAGAGGATGAAGTTTTGGATAATGGTGAGAATCGAGTCTCCAAGTCACATATTATATGGTCAACAAAGGGGATTTTAAGCCACTCCTCAATTGTACTTGTCACTACATTAGGCCTGTTTCTCTGCCTTTCACAGCTCCTGGGGTTACGTGGCTGTACATTCACTGACGACGCCATTCTTTCAGCATGTATATATATTTTATGAAATGATATTAGGTTCTATTACGTAGTATGATAAAACACCATCAATCTGCTGAAATGCCTGAACTACGTTGAGTGTTGTACTCAGCTTCACTGTAATGCCAGCCGCATGTGAAAGAAACTGATGAATAATCAGGAAAACAATAATGAACTCAAATTTTGAGAGCATGCAGAAGAGAAGTGGCTTTGCTTCTTGACTCATAATCCCATTGACTCATAATCCCACACAGCATTACTAAAATTAGCAGTGAATGTATCAATGTGCAATCCAAGTCCTATTCCTTCGAAAGCAGTGACCATAAATTTATAACATCCATAGAAATGTGAATACGCAGAATATCTTGCTTCCCAACGGGGTTCTGTCCTGGTTCACTCCGCTCTTCTTCGACTTCTACCACCCTTTTGAAATATTTCAGAAGCCCGCTAGGGTTGCCAATCCGTAACTTTGAAGTTTCTCTTGCTCGCCTGCCAACTCTGCCCAGAAAAACAAGCACACGTGACGACGTACCTTACCAGATTTTCTGCAAGTTGAAAGCGAACCCCTCGAACCCTGGACCTGTTACGAACTTCCATATTAGGAGGATCTTGATATAAAAAATGGGTGAGTCATATAGTCTTCTAGGCTATCGGTGCGAGTTTGTGGACTCAGTCCTTGAAATCTTCTATTGCCAGAAGTGTTCCCTGGTGTCTAGGAGGCTGACCTTCACCAGCTGCTGTGGGGAGAGCTACTGCCATGCCTGCATAGCTGACATTCAGAAGCAAGACAAGCCTTGCCCAGCATGTGGACAGCAAAATTTCACCACTATGAATCCACTGAAATATCAGCGACAAATGGACTCTCTGAAAGTGTACTGCACCATGAAGGTGATGGGGTGTGGTTGGTCGGGGACGCTGGATCAGCTGGATGCTCACTTGGACTCTGATCAGAACAACTGCCAGTTTGTAGACGTCAAGTGTCCTCTCCATTGCCAGAAGACCATCCCCAGGAATGAGGTGAAGCAGCATTTGGCCAGTGACTGTTTCAAGAGAGACTATGCTTGTCAGCACTGTGACTTCAAAGCCAGCTATGAGGTGGTAGTGAAGACACACTGGCCAGAGTGCATCTACTTTCCCTTACAGTGCCCCAATTTCTGTGGGGTGACTTGCGAGCGTGATGTCAAGGGAGTTCACATGAGGACATGTCGTCTGGAGGAGGTGGTGTGCGAGTTCTGTGGCGTGGGATGTGATGGGGTGTTTAGACGAGAGGACCAGGAAGAACATGCCAAGAAGAACAACCAGAAACACCTCACCATGACATATACAGCTGCAGTGGAGATGAACCAGCAACTCCAACAAAAGTTACAAGAACAGAAGGAGAAGCTTCAGGAACAGGAGGAGAAGCAACATGAACAGGAGGAGAAGCTAGAGGAACAGGAGGAGAAGCTACATGAACAGAAGGAGAAGCTGCATGAACAGGAGGAGAAGCTACAGGAACAGGAGGAGAAGCTGCATGAACAGGAACAGGAACAGGAGGAGAAGTTCCAAAAACTACTAAAACTACTCCAAGATGGGGATAAGAAATTTATGAAGTTGCAAGATAAGTTAGAGCAGAATGAATTAACAGTTAAAGAGTTAACAAACTTTAGTTTAAGGCGAACGTTTGTTATGGAAAACTTCAGCAGGGAGAAAGCCAAGGACAAGTACAATAATTGGAAGAGCCCAGCACACACGTGTGTGGATACAAGTTCTGCATAGGCATAGATGCTAATGGCTATGGTGAGTCACATGCAAAGGCTATGGTGGTGGATCTATGTATCATGCAGGGAGAATATGATGACCAGTTGAAGTGGCCGGCACATGTAGACTTCACTATAGAGCTATCTAATCAGCATGGAGGAGCGAATATACAAGACACTATTTATGTCATATTTGAGAAACCTCAAGAAATATATGGTGATACGTACTCTTTTGGATGTATCGAATATGAATCATCCTGTGCTTTCCTTGAGCACTCCATACTTGAAGACTTCATAGATAAAGACAGACTTTATTTTCATCTTAGCAGCAGCACTAGGCAGATGTGATAAGGCCTACATAATATGGTGCTCACTGGTGTAGTGAACTAACACATTAATGGGCATGCCTCATTCCATGGTAGCAAGTTTGTTAAGACTAGTAATATATTGTTCATGTGCATAATGCATAAATTATTATGCAATTGGTCCATTCTTTCAAAAGTAGGAAATGTATTGTTTATGGCAGAGCTTTCGGTGATGAATGACAATTTTATACTCTGCTTGGTTGAAAACATTTAAGACTTTACAGTACTGGACTTTGCATGAATAAAGTTTACCAGTTGCTTTTCCTCTAATCTAGGGGTTCACAACATTGGACGCGTGCCTACTGTGGCTTGTGAGGAGATCAGAAGTCGCCTGTATGCTCCAGCTAGGATTTATAATTCTTTATTCAGCATTTTACACGACATGTGGCAAGGACGTAAAGGTGGCTGTTGCCAAGGTTCTTACTGATAAGGTTCCACAGTTACCACTATCTCAATTATTTGTTTGATGACAGATGGCCTATGACTGGGAGGATCATGGTGATGTGACTCTTGAACACCTGTAAGATTCAAATACTGACCAGGACGTTCTTAACGTTCATTGTCTATAATTCACCAAGGATCACTTTGTGCTAAGACTCTAAAGATGAATCATGTGATGGAAGTCGTGCTAAAATGTGTCAAAAAAGAAATTTGTGCCAAGGGGTTGAAACATCGATCGTTTCTAGAAGAAACTGATGCGCAATACAAAGATTTGACCACTGTGAGGTTCGCTGGTTGAGCTGAGGAAGAGTTTGGAGCATTCGTGAATCTCAAAGAAGTGATAATATTCCTGCGGGAAAAGAATTCAACATTGAAAAGCAAAAGGGCGCAATTGTCTTGGAGGCTCTGTCTGGAAGATGCTTGGTTACTAGATCTTGCCTGCTTGGCTGATATCACAAAACACCTCAACAACCTGCAATGAGAGCGTCACTGCAGTTTGTAGCACAGGTTGTTGTTGAGGTGCTTTGTTGCTGCTTCCAGACTTGCTTGAAGCAGTCCATGCATTTCAAAGTAAATTGAACCTGTTCCAGAAGCAGATGTCAACTGCCAATGTGATGCAGTTCAAAAGGATGTCTTCATTTGTGGAAAAACGAGGAATTCACTTCATCCCTGACTTTGCTAAATATGCAAAAAATGTGTGATGATCTGAGTGAAAGTTTTTCAAACCACTTCAAAGATCTAAATGGGAGGGAGAAGCAGATGTTGTACCAGCGAAAATTCAGCATCAACGTGGAAGAAATCCCTGATACTGACACCAGCTTGAAGTCTTGGACTTGCAAGCAAACACTGTTTTGAAAGCCACATTCGAGAAGCACTGCCTTATTGACTGTTTGAAAGAAGATTTCCGGATGCTGCTCAAGAATACAAGGTTCTGGACCTTTCAGTTTGGAAGCATCTACTGTTGTGAAGAGTCGTTCTCCGTTACGAAATTAAACAAGTCCAAGTTACGTACTCATTTGACTGATGGGCATTTAGATTCTCTGAAGAGAAAACTGGTATTTCTCCCTTCAAAGCGAATTTGCCTGATCTAGTAAGAAAAGTCTAAAGCAGCACCTTTGAGCATGACAAATAAATATTTTCAAGTACATCAAGTAACTCGTGATGTTGCAGCGAGAAAACCCCCACATAATTTACATAATTTTACAGCTATATTTTGACGTGAATAAAAATTTGTTAATTTTTAAGCTCGCAGGCTGTGCACTGTGACCTCTTTTTCCTTGAACTGTAACCTCTTTTTCCTGCTGAACTATGACCTTTCCTGCTGAACTGTGATCTTTTCCTGCTGAACTGTAACCTCTTTCTCCTGCTGAACTGTGGCACTCAGCATCCTGGCAAGCAGGTATGGATGGCTAGCACTCCTCTCTGCTTCTGCTCCTAAATCACTTCTTGAAAGACTGACACTGAACAGCTCCTCTCTGTTGCTTCTTGGCTTCCTTCTTTCAGTTTACTCACTTGTGCCACTTCTTACCTTCCTCTCTCACAAATGATCTGCAGTAAACCTCACACACTGTGTTCCTAGCCATCCTAAAAGCCCGTGCTTTCTGTATTACCCTGCATTATTCCACACCTTACCTTACATTGCTCTCCAGCAATAGCTTGAGGTCTTTGTGCACCACACCCCTCCATTTCCTCCTAGAACCGCACCTCGGGGCATGGTTGAGGCAGCAGGACTGAGCATCCTGTGGTCAGGCATCCTTGTGTGGTGTGGTGCTTCAAGCATGCGTGGTGGCTTCAAGCATGCAAGGGGTCCCAAGACTCTTTTTCTTGACTTTCTCAGTGGCTGTTCATCATCACCCCTCCACCCCCTCTGCCATGGTGATGAGCTCAGACCACTGCTGCCTGTTGGAGATATCTAGGTTGATCCTAACAAACTTGTGGCAGAATGTATTCAACTTCCTTGCATGTTTCCTAAGAGGAGTCCAGCACTCTGTGCCATAAAGCAGACCACACACAGGTATCTTAAAACTTCCTCTTGGTGACTAAGCTCGGTTCTTGTCCAAGAGGACAGCTTTCCTCAATGCTCCAAAAGCCCTTGATGCCTGTGCCAATGCACTAATGAATTCACCTTGAAGGGGAGTGATCTTTCTATCTCTTCCACCTGTCTTCCTGTCACCACGGCTTTGACTTGGAGATGTTCACTGCTGAGCAAAATTTACCACTTCCCTGCTGATACTCCAGTGTCTTCCCTTTCTGCACCCGATCTTGTTGAAGCCGCAAGCAAGGCCCCATCACCTGCAAACTTGCATTCTATAACTTTCTTGTCGCCTAGCTTTCCCAAATTTCATCACCTCCTTTGGCAGAGAGCCATAGTATTTCTTCAAGTCAGAGAAGACGAAGAAAGATCTAGACTTTTGCTCCCACGATTTCACCACCATCTGTCTTACAGTGAAGCAGAGCTCAGTGACTCAAGGAGCACATCCTCAGCTAGTTTCTGCAATCTTTCATGGATAACTCTGACCACAGCTTTCCAAGCTACATGAGACGTCTCTCCAATTATCACAGTTGCTGAGTTCTGGGCACCAATGCAGCATTATGCCAGTTGCCTGGGACCAAACACTCTCTCCAAACATCACTCTGCACCAACTTCATCAGTTTGCTTAGAAATTTATCTTCACTAAAGGAACTTTCACCATCTCTGGGAGTACACCAGAAACACCACCAGCCTTCCCATTCCAGATGCATTCAACACCTTCTCCTCTGGTAGTAACTTTGCTATTTCAGGCCTTAATGGTCTTTGCCTGGTGGACATTCAGCACCCTGGTAAAATGCCTCCTCTATCTCTTCTGCCTTGACTCACGGGTGGTGCATAAACTTCCATCTTCACTAGAACCAACCCTCTCTGCCCATGTTGGATATCTCTGATAAGGCCATCCATCTCATGATGTTTTCCTCTTTACCTCCAGGGCTTTGTGCTGCTATCAGGCCTCCTTGGTTATTCTCCTGCCCTTCTGCCACCCCTGTGAGCACCAGCATGCTTCTTCCTATCTCTGTCCATCCCAGTGGGCAAGCCCACAGAGCATGTAGACTCTTTCTTTCCTTAAATATGTGTTTGAGCTCAACTTATCTTGAACCAATCTGGCTACCACCTATCTAAAAGGGCCTGAACATCATCGCACAAAGCAGACTTGAGAGCATCCCACTTCTCCTCCACACTGCCTTCCTCACCCCAAGACTCATTTAACTTCTCTCCCACACAGTTCAGATACATACCTCTGCTCATCTTCCATCCACATATCCACCTCACAATTTGTCTACATCACACATCTTGAATCACACTGGTATAATCCATTCTGAAGAACCTCTTCGAGTTGATGTGCCACTGCATACAAAAGTTCTTGTCAGCTTCGGCTTCCCTTAGAATTCCTGCAGAAATCACTTGCTGATGACCTCACTTTTAGTGTAGTATTTTCTATTTTCAAGGGTATATAGCTGTTTCCAAGTACTCTCAAATTGCTCTCAAAGCCCTCCTATCTCCACATGAACATTTTTGTTCCCATCCCATTATGTTGCAGGGCATCAGGTTCTTCAATGTTCAGTTCAGAATAACATTGCACTTATCCATAACACAATCCACAACATCATGATGACAACAATGAATGATGTACAGATCGGTGCTGTGTTAGGCCTAAGGCTATATAGGACAATGGTTAGAGCAATGGAATTTACAATTCTAAAACTACAAGTTCTCAGTTGACAAATAACGACTTTCTCCGTAATTATTGAGAAAGTCTTTTAATTTTTCTTTGTCTCTCTCCCAATCAACCTTTGCTTGCCACTTAATAAATGCCTCCACTATTACTACTATATAGTAGTTAATAAATGCTCTCCACTTAATGCCTACACTCCTTACTATTAGTAATTAATGAATTCTTTCCACTTGATGCCTAATTCATTACTACTAGTAGTTAATATATGCTCTCCACTTAATGCCTGCATTCATTACTATTAGTAATTAATAAATTATTTCCACTTAATGCCTAATTCATTACTACTAGTAGTTTAATATAATGCTCTCCACTTAATGAATAATTCATTACTGCTATATAGTAATTAATATTAATGCCTGCACTCATTACTACTAGATGCTCTCCACTTAATGCCTGCATTCATTTAATAAATGCTCTCCACTTAATGCCTGCATTCATTACTACTAGTAATTAATAAATGCTCTCCACTTAAATGCCTGCATTCATTACTAATAAATGCTCTCCACTTAATGCCTGCATTCATTACTACTAGTAATTAATAAATGCTTTCCACTTTAATGTCTGAATTCATTACTATTAAAAACACGTAAATTGTTCTACATCTCCCAGTGATGTCGGGAGGCATGATTGGGTTAGGAGGCCACATGCAAGCGTTTCCCTTCCAGAGGCAAGTAGCTGTGGAAGAGGCGGGTTATGGAGTCAGCAGTCTCTGTCCTTAAAGATGCTGTGGATCAGATTATTGCTCATTGGATGAATGTGTACTATTCCTGAGGAAAAAAGAGTTTCCACAGCGATGCAGCAGACTTAATTAACGGTCATGTGGCGGATCCAGGGTGGGTTCTTTAAGTTCTTAAGAAACCCCTCCCCCCTCCCTCTCCAGCCGTAACTCACATTAGCTCAAAATGCACTCACTGAGTTTCATTCTTATAATTATGCTTCTCAGTTCGCTTGCTGGTATTAAAGACATGTGTAAATGCTATGAACACACTTTGGTATGATGTTAAAACTACATCCTTCTAACTCAAGATATTCAGAGGTCAACAAACTTTCAAATATGACATCATCAAGCATTATATAACCCTAAGACAGTGTTCTTAAGACATAGGATTCCAGAAATGGACAATGGCAAAATTCCTGTGGTGCATGTCACATCACCAGTAACCACACCCATTCCCCCCAGAGTAACAGACAAGCGGAGCGAGGGTCACAGAAAGTGAAAAAGCTATTGACAGCATCAGCAGACCCATATATGGCGCTACGCATGTATCGTTCAGCACCCTTTCCTTGGTGTGACCTCTCACCTGCGTAACTTTAATGGGAAGAAAATTAATTGCCAGAGCAATTGATCCCAAAATGGACTATCTTGAACAGTTTACTTTCCAGAACAATATGAGTTCAAGATTAAACAACTTTGATGGTTGACACAGAGTTCAAGAACTACCACAGCACCAGAAGATTCCCCAAGTATGGATTAGCAGAGATGGCCAGACAAGAGACAAGGACAAGTTGTCTCACATGCTGACACCCCTGGGGCATACCTCGTCAACACCTCCAGGGGACCCAAATGAGGTACTGGAGAGACCGACATATTCCAGCAACAGGGAAAAAGCCAATCCCACAACAACCTACCACCAAATAATGACTATATCAAGTACGAGTAGCATCAACCAGCCCCCTGACAGATTTTTCTGAGTGTCCTGGGAGAAAGGGAGATGTGGCATATACCATTGTTACCTACATGTTTGCTTATGACTTAAAATGTTACTAGAAAGTGTTTCTATATATGGAATGCATTGTTTGATGTACTGGAATGTATCTGGGTGGTTTCTTATTGGAATTGTAAATGTTACACAATACCAGTTAGCATTTCATAACACATTTCATAGCCACAACCATCAACAACACAGTCAACATTTCACAGCAGAAATGAGCTCACTTCATAGCCACAACCATCAACAACACAGTCAACATTTCATAGCAGAAATAACTAACTTCATAGCCACAACCATCAACAACACAGTCAACATTTATTAGCAGAAATAAGCTCACTTCATAGCCACAACCATCAACAACACAGTCAACATTTCTTGGCAGAAATAGGCTCATTCTATAGCCACAACCATCAACAACACAGTCAACATTTCATAGCAGAAATAGGCTCACTTCATAATCAACAACACAGTCAACATTTCACAGCAGAAATAAGCTCACTTCATAATCAACAACAAAGTCAACATTTCACAGCAGAAATGAGCTCACTTCATAGCCACAACCATCAACAACACAATCAACATTTCACAGCAGAAATAAGCTCACTTCATAGCCATAACCACCAACAATACAGTCAACATTTCATAGCAGAAATAGGCTCACTTCATAGCCACAACCATCAACAACACAGTCAACATTTCATAGCAGAAATAACTAACTTCATAGCCACAACCATCAACAACACAGTCAACATTTCACAGCAGAAATAGGCTCACTTCATAGCCATAACCACCAACAACACAGTCAACATTTCACAGCAGAGATAAGCTCACTTCATTGCCACAACCATCAACAACACAGTCAACATTTCATAGCAGAAATAGGCTCACTTCATAGCCACAACCATCAACAACACAGTCAACATTTCATAGCAGAAATAACTAACTTCATAGCCACAACCATCAACAACACAGTCAACATTTCATAGCAGAAATAAGCTCACTTCATAGCCACAACCATCAACAACACAGTCAACATTTCATAGCAGAAATAGGCTCACTTCATAGCCACAACCATCAACAACACAGTCAACATTTCATAGCAGAAATAAGCTCACTTCATAGCCACAACCATCAACAACACAGTCAACATTTCATAGCAGAAATAGGCTCATTTCATAGCCACAACCATCAACAACACAGTCAACATTTCATAGCAGAAATAGGCTCACTTCATAATCAACAATACAGTCAACATTTCACAGCAGAAATAAGCTCACTTCATAATCAACAACACAGTCAACATTTCACAGCAGAAATGAGCTCACTTCATAGCCACAACCATCAACAACACAATCAACATTTCACAGCAGAAATAAGCTCACTTCATAGCCATAACCACCAACAACACAGTCAACATTTCATAGCAGAAATAGGCTCACTTCATAGCCACAACCATCAACAACACAGTCAACATTTCATAGCAGAAATAACTAACTTCATAGCCACAACCATCAACAACACAGTCAACATTTCATAGCAGAAATAAGTTCACTTCATAGCCACAACCATCAACAACACAGTCAACATTTCATAGCAGAAATAGGCTCACTTCATAGCCACAAACATCAACAACACAGTCAACATTTCATAGCAGAAATAGGCTCACTTCATAATCAACAACACAGTCAACATTTCACAGCAGAAATAAGCTCACTTCATAATCAACAACACAGTCAACATTTCACAGCAGAAATGAGCTCACTTCATAGCCACAACCATCAACAACACAATCAACATTTCACAGCAGAAATAAGCTCACTTCATAGCCATAACCATCAACAATACAGTCAACATTTCATAGCAGAAATAACTAACTTCATAGCCACAACCATCGACAACACAGTCAACATTTCATAGCAGAAATAAGTTCACTTCATAGCCACAACCATCAACAATACAGTCAACATTTCATAGCAGAAATAGGCTCACTTCATAGCTACAACCATCAACAACACAGTCAACATTTCATAGAAGAAATAGGCTCAATTTATACCATCAACAACACAGTCAACATTTCATAGCAGAAATAGGCTCACTTCATAGCCACAACCATCAACAACACAGTCAACATTTCATAGCAGAAATAGGCTCAATTTATACCATCAACAACACAGTCAACATTTCATAGCAGAAATAGGCTCACTTCATAGCCACAACCATCAACAACACAGTCAACATTTCATAACATTGATTTTGAAAGTGCAAGGTCCTAGAAGTTAACAAGCAACAACTTGAATTCTATTGTTAAGAATATCACAGACATACACAAAACCATCTTCTGCACACACTCCACGAGGTCCATACAAGTCTCCTTCCTCACTACCTCTTTGACCAAATGATGTCACATACACCCCTTCAGTGGTGAAGACAGACATGTTGTGATGATAGGTATCTGTCACATACACATACTCACCAGCCACACACACTGAGTGAGGTCTGATCAACTTCTTCACACCATTCACATCACAGCCAAAATAGCGTAGGAAGTCTCCAGCACAACTGAAGACCTGGATACTTGAGTTATAATAGTCAGTAATGTACAGGTTGCCATGGAGAGATCTGGAGATATGCCATAGAATTCACCCATATTTGTGCCGACTATTTGCCTAACATATTTGAGTTCCCTGTCATATACCATGACAGTGCCTTGGTTATGACACTCACAGACCATCACTTCCTGTCCGACTGCTGCAACACCACGATGTCCAGAAGCTCTGCTATTGCTTACTTTCTTTCCCTTAATAATGCCACTCTTCTTGAGTAGCTTGAAAACTATATCATTGTCATAAGCAACAAGGTAAGCGTTGTCTTCATCATTAAATGTCACGGCTGCTAAGCTACAAAATGGAATCTCAGCGAGTTGAATGCTTCTCAGTTTATTTCCCTCTCTATCAAATAGGGCAACGCTTTCCTGACATTCAGCTACGATTATCTCCCCTGCTGAGTTCATAGCTATACCAGTGGGCCTGGCTATGCCTCCCCACACCCTGACAGGTTTGCCTAGCTGAGTAGGAGGGAGGGAGACAGACACAGCAAAGGGACTGCCAACTAACTTGCTCTCCGTTCACTGTCACAGTTAGTTCATGGCATCCACGTACCTTGGGTGTGTAATGGATGTGATATTCACCAGTTCCTCTTCTATCAACCTCACACTTGATGATAGATCCATTGTACAGTGACCTCAACTGGCTGTCAACTTTAGTGCTGCTTTTAGTTGTCTTGTTGTTGGAGAGTTTGGTGACCAAACTAACATAAGCAGTGCGATGCACCTCTGCAGTGTGGGCTCCATTACCAATGACTCGACACTTCGCTGGATCGACAGAAAGTTGAGTGATATTTGCACCTGTCTGGCAGAGATGTTGCAGGGCATCAGCACACTTCACTTCTACCCCTACATCTACCTCCTCCACCGGATGCAAGCTCCTTCCTGTCAGGTTGTGTTCTTCTATCGCTCGCTTGATCTGCCTCCTAATTTCAGCATACATGCACATGACCTCATTGTTACCAAGAAGCTTCACACACTGCTCGGTGTAAGTCTAGAACATTCTGGACCTCAACACTGGCAGTAGACAAGTTCTCCTCTTGCGATAAAACCTTGGATGTCTTCTCACTTATTTTCATTCCAACCTCATCCAACAGTTCTTGCTCATGGTTTTTCAGAATGGCGTGCATCTCCTGGAAGGAAGTCTTGATGGTGTTGGTCACGGAGTCCCCCTGGGCTTCTAGCTCATGTTTGGTCCCCCACCACACGTAACAGAGAAATCCTTACTTCTCTCAGAGGCTCCAACTCTTCCATGAGCTTCTCCTTTATCTTGGGAGCAGCTACGGCACTAAATTCAAAGTTGTGGTCTTTATTATCCTTGACAGGGCAGTCACGACAGATGGGTGTCTCACAATCATAGCAGTAGAGTACAAGTGCTTCCTTGTGGATGGGACACATCCCAGCTGAAGGCTCCTTCGAGACAATGTCTTGAGATCTTCCTTCTTTAAGTTCTTCAAAGGAAGAGACCTTGTGTCCATCAAACATCTTCTTCAACCTCTGATGCGATTCCATACACTTGCCGCATATGAATACAGCACATTGTCGACAGAAAGCTTCGGCCATGGCTCCCGAGTCAGAGCATGCCTCACATTTGACCTCCATCTTGCCATGAGCTTGCTCCAGACTAGCACATGCTTCCTTCAGGCGGTTAATGAAGAAAGCAGCTGGCAGTTGGTCCACGCTGCCCTCGGGGAGGGTGGTTTCCTTACGACACTCAGGGCAAGGAAATGGCTTGTCAGTTCCTGTCCTGAGGGCTAGTTTGAGGATGCAGTGCTTGCAGTAGTAGTGAAGGCAGGACAGCAACTTGGGCTGTGTGTAGTGCTCCTGACAAATAGCACAAGTGATCTCCTTCTCCAACTCCACCAGACTCTTCTCCATAACTTCAGCAATACTTACTAAACTAAATCGTAAGAATACTCTTCATAGACTAACAACACACTCTGTTTATCATCCAATATGCCAAATATGCCAGTAGGGCAGGTTGCAGTCCTCCAAGTGTGGCTACATCAAGGAGATGATTGCTCATCCGGTAGTTATGTTAGAATAATTATTATACAAATATTTCAGGGCTGGCCTCTGTGTGTGTGTGTGTGTGTGTATGTGTGTGTGTGCGTGCCTATGATTACATCATTGAGTATGTACCCATGCAAACTACTTTAAACAGCAGACATTTTGTCAAGAGCCCCAAATGATTAATTGTGAAGCTATGAAGGAATTACAAGAAGTAGTTGAATCATTCGTGCAAGTGCACGCAGAGCACCTGCCAGCGAAGCCAAAACCAACTGGATGAGTATCGCAGTTCCGAAGCAGCAAACCTTGACCTTGTTCAGTTGTCATGAACTACTGCCAGAGTGGCCAGACAAAAGGGAAATCGAGCAGACAGTCAAACTCCACTACTTAAAAGACTGCGCAGAACTTACAATTGGGAAAGATCTCCTACTCCATGGACAGAGACAGGGTAAGTGGCTCCAAGATATCGGCAAAAGCAAATGCTCCAGAAGCTGCACATTGGTCACCAGGGTATGCAATGCTGCCATCAACAAGCAAAGTCATCAGTGTGGTGGCCTGGGACTTCTCAAGACATACACACCCGACCCTGGTGAAATACTGTAGCAATGTGTCAAGGAATTCACACCCAGAAGTGAGCCACTCTGAACAGTGTTGCCATAGTGTTGGATTTTATCCAAACTGTTTGGATTTTTGACCCTTAAATTTTCTAGTTTGGATTTTATCAATACATTTTTGGATTTTTCATCATTAGAAAACTGTTTGACATTTCATGCATATCAGACCATGTGCAGCCTATTTCAAAACTACTCTCTGTGGTATTAGCTCATTTTGTGGTCACCTGGTCTGTGCAGGAATATTCATGTGGTCACTTGGGTGTGCTCCTGCACAGTCCTGTGTTGTGATCACCTGGTCTGTGCAGGAATATGCCTGCAGAGCCAGAACTCTTCGATCTATGTGCATGCTAATGCATGAGCTGGGTATTTAAAGCCTGATTTGTGCAAGAGTTAGAATCTTGCACAATGAGTATCAGAGAGAGTTAGCTATGGCATCTTCAGAACCCAGTACTTCAATGTTACCAGAAGAAGATTCTTCAGATATGGATTCTGACTATGATAATGAGGTTTCACAAATTGATATTGACAGTCAAACCTCTATATACATC
Organism: Cladorhizidae sp. MBARI D1340-BT2; assembly: GCA_028752905.1. Lineage (NCBI taxonomy): Eukaryota > Metazoa > Porifera > Demospongiae > Poecilosclerida > Cladorhizidae > Cladorhizidae sp. MBARI D1340-BT2. The sequence goes on from JAQNBH010000001.1 coordinate 3,895,466, forward strand.
TATCAGGTCTTCTAAGTCTGCAAAGACGATTGTGTGTCTATCGTAGACAGTATGCAAAGACTTTCCCATGGGCCACAACTTCGAGAAAGGGATCTTCTTTTGCCTTCTGTATGAAGTGCTCTCGTGATATAAACCTTGGAAGAGGTAGTACTAGAGATCTCAGGAGACATCAGAAAACGAAATTACACAAACACTCAGAAAAAGATGGTGTGAGTGTACTGCCTCTACAGTCCTACTTTGGGCCAATAAGAGAGGAGTCTGTAATCCGTGCAGATGTACTCTTCGCATATTTCGTTGGAGAGCACCATCTTGCCTTTCAATTGGGAGATCATTGTACCAAACTATTCAAGTTGATATTTCCTGATTCTTCTATTGCTAGAGACTTTAAGTGCAGTCGTACTAAAGCAACAGCTTTGTTGAAAGTTATTGCCCAGGATTGTTGGAAAACCATTTCCGCAGCAGTTAGAGAGACTAAATGCTTCAGCCTTCAAACAAACTGATGAGACAACTGATATTACCGTTACATATTAACGTTACACAACAAGCTGCTATTATGCTTCGATTCTTCGATAACACCCAAGGACAGGTGAGATGTGTCTTCTTTGCCCTAGAGAGTGTAGAGAGGGCAACTGCAGAGCTATTTAATGCAATCGATAAGCATTTTCAAGAATCCACTACCCTCCTTTATGATAATCTTGTCGGATTAGGTAAAGATGGGGTCAATGTAATGTTGGGAGCACAAAATTCAGTGATGTCACGGTTACGAAGCAGCCAGCTTTAGTTGCTCTTCATTGTCATTGTCACATAGCAGCACTAATAGCCTGCAAAGTCTGCCTGATGAATTGGAAGATCTGACAAATGGTATTATTTCCAGAAGAGCCCAAGGAGGCTGCGACAGTTTGAAGAATTTCAGAGTTTTGTGGAATGCAAGCCACACAAGTTGTTAAGGCCAATCCAATAAGATTGATTCATTGTTCTCATCACATCAGGAGACATAAACAGGATGCGGGCGGGCTGGCTATTACATTTTAAACCACAAACCACAAAAATTAATTATTATTATTATATATATATATATATTTTTGTAGGTTAAAAAAACACAGCAATATTATATAGTGTGATTCATTAAAAAAAACAGTTACTGGGAGTGTAGATAAGAAGATTTTCTTTGTATTTTGGGTTGTTTACAGTCGCTGCACTGTTGGATAATTTAACTGAGAGTCTGTTCCCATAACGGCAGTAGCACAGTAGATACAAATAGGATTATATCCTGCAGAGTAGTATAGCTTCTCAATTGGTTACGAGCATACCATGCTTCTGACATATATAGACCTCATTCAATGGATCAGACAGAGCAAGATCTTCAAGTGCCGATCCACATGTGAACAAGAGTCCATCCAGTTCCCGTTCCAGACACTGAGCCCAAAATCACTGTAACACAAGAAACACCATTGAGAAACTCAGCACAATTTAATGACATCAGGACATAATGCCCGGGTGCTACACAGGAAACCACACAAAAAATTGGTGCTAGAGGTCAAATAATGGACTTTGACCTAGAAATGTTAAATAATGGGAAAATTCATGAGGACATCATCTGAATAGGCGGGAGGGTGATGAGAACCAATGAATCTTGTTGGAGTGGCCTATTTAAAGATTTCTATTTATCACGTCACCATGGGGTTGGATATTTGTTGAAGCTTGACAAACTTCTTTCAAGAGGTTTAGCCTGCAGACTGTTGTAATTTCTTCTTTGACTACTTCAGACGCAGTGGTTCCTCTGTCTGCTCATTTCCTCACCTTTGTAGGTACATCTCTGTCAGGGAGTAGCTAGTTGGGCTATGTCTCAGCCCTCTGGTCAGGTGTCTAAAAGTGCTACTGTACTTCATGATTCCTATGGAGAATACATTGAGGCGCGATGTGACACAACTGTAGGCAATTTGTATATTGATCAGCTGGAGAGTACAAGTAACTTGGGTTCCACTAAGTGTGTATTGCACTATGATAGCTGGTGCACACCATCCGAGTTTGAAATGATTAGTGGGAAATCTAAAAACAGAAATTGGAAGAAGTCGCTTCGTCACAATGACATGCTGTTGTCCACCATTTTAGAACACCTTGTTGACAAGCCTTGCCCTTCTGTGTCTGGCAAGTCTAAGTCTTGCACTCCCATTTCTGCCTCTTGTTCAGATGCTTTAACTTCTAGCTCTGGCTTCTTAATTAGTCCTGCCCTAGCATTTATTAAAGCTTATAGATTGAGGGATGATGCTGCACATCTTAAAAACTTAATATCAAGCCATTTTGATCACTCACAGTTGACCAGTGCTCTCAAATTGATGTGGGATTTTTGTCGTTCTGATATAGATACGATTGGTTTGAAATTTGTAAATCGCCGGTCCTCAGATAAATCTCAGTTATTTGAAGTCATTCTTTCTGATTTATTCAACATGGTCGACAAACTTGATCTTATAGGTAAGCTACCATTGGTGTTCTGTGAAGCCAATGATCTTTTGACTTTACCTTCTTTGGAAATGGACCCTGTTTCCAAACAACTTGACAGAAACACTAAATCCATGGATTTGTTAGCTGAGTCGGTAGAAAAGTTACCTAACTGTTGTGTCCTTTCTTGAGAAAACTTCAGCTTTGAATCTCTGAAATCACTGGTTGAGTCAGCTCAGCAACTCAAGGATCAACTCTCTAACACTATGAAGTCTGTTGTTGACACTTCTTCTACTGTTGATGGTGCCTCTCAAAGTGGCACTATCAAGACAAAAAACAATCAGTCTTCTGGTGTGTTGAAGAATGTTGTGAAGGACTCTATTTCACATAACTCATCGGCAGTTGAATATTGTCTTGTTTGGTGTACCTGAGAAGGGTATCTTAATGAGACTAAATCTATTGTTGATCATATCTTGTTCTATCTTGTTGGTCGATCAGTTTCATTCAATGATGCCTTTTGCTTGGGATGTTTTAATCCTAGCCTTGATTCTCCTCCACGTCCATTGTTGGTGAAGCTATACAGTGTCTGGGATAGGAGGATAGTCCTTGCTTCTAGGAGCAAACGAAGAATTATGAGACACCAAGAATTTTTGTTCGTGAGGATCTTTCTCCTGAATTGCGTATAGCTCAAGCCAACAAGCGTAAAGAACAAAAATCTAGTGCTGAGTCTTCTGCTAAGAATGCACTATTGTCACACTCTAATACTCTAACTCTTCCACATCTTTAAGCTCTACTTTCCAGCCACTCTCTACAGTTGTTTTTGATTCGGTGCCTGTTTCAGGATCTCCTATTTCCTCATGAATGATTCTGAGTTACGTGTTTTAAGTTATAACTGTAGAGGCTGGAAGTCTAATTCCACCTTTGTTAATTCATTATTAGTTAAATGTGACATTTGTTTTGTACAAGAGCATTGGCTTTTCAGTGAGCAACACTCTGATTTAGACATTAGTTCTAATTTTTGTTCATTGGGCGTAAGTGGCATGGACAGTAGTGAACTAATTGTTGGAAGGCCATATGGTGGTTGTGGTATTTTATATCGGAAATCTCTCATTCCTATTGTAACTAGACTTGATTCTAATTCCACACGTTTCTGTTGCACTCGTTATTAAATCTAACTGTTATGTTACACTTTTTGTCTGTGTTTATTTACCCACTAATAACTATCAATCTAAGGATTTCTTTTTGGTGAACTTAACAGGTTTCATTGATTCTCAAACTTTTATCATTGCTGGAGATTTTAATGTTGATTTTTCTCGTTCATCATATTTTCGTGATACTTTATGTTCCTTCATGTCTGACTTTAATCTTGATGCTGTTGACCTCACACATAACTCCATTCAGTTTACTTACGAGAGGGATGATGGTTTGGTCAGATCGTGGCCTGATAATATTGTTACACCTAGTCATCTTTCTAACCTTGTCAGTAAAATCAAGTGTGTTCATTCGGCCAACAATTTCTCTGCTCATATTCCTCTGTGTTTTTGTTACAGGCTTGCTAGCAGTAACATATATGACAATAACCAGGATTTTGCCTGCAAAGGTTCTGACATTTAAAAAATATTGATTGGTATAAAATTACATCATCTGATATTGACTGTTACCATCAAGCAATTAGAGCTAATCTTCCTGAGTTGGTTCCAGAATTGATAGAATGTTCTTCTGTAGATTGTGTCGATCACAGGCAACACATTGACAACTGCTGTGAAGCACTCTTGTCATGTCTCTCATTTTCTGGTAAAATTTCCTTACCACAGAAGTGTAAATGTCCTAAAGTAACTCCTGGTTGGAATTTTCATGTTAACATGTTCAGAGAGTCTGCTACACTCTGGAATAGACTGTGGGTTGAAGCTGGTTGTCCCTCTGCTGGTGTATTATTTGATATTAGGAAACGGACTAAGGCCAAGTACAAGTATGCAGTTAGAAGAGTGAAATGCAGGAGCAAGAAGATTCAAACAGCCCTGTTTAACAAGAACACTTGCACATTTTGGAAGGAAGTGAAGAAAGTTAAGGCCTCATCTACCAGTCATAGACATGCATGTCCAGTTGTTGATGGTCATTCCAATAATACTGACATAAGCAACAATTTTTGCAAAGCTTAGTTCTATCTCTGATACTTTGTCTAGGCTATCTGGCCTTGTCTCCTGTATGACTTAACCAATGTTATCGTAACACCTACAGTAGTTGCCAAATGTCAAGAGTCTAGGTAGGGATAAATCTGATGGCACGTGCTTGTCTTGCAATCATCTAATTCTTGCTTCTCCTGTCCTCTGTAATTTTCTCTCTGACTTGTTTTCTGTCATACTTAGGCAGGTTATATGCCAACTGTCTTAAGAAACTGTATCATAGTACCCATACCTAAAACCATGAAGGATCCAGTACAGACCTGTTGCATTGGCACCCAACATTAGTAAGGTTCTGGAGAGATGCATTTTACATCAATATAGCTCTCATTTTCTTACTTCAGACCTTCAGTTTGGCTTCAAGCCAGGTTTTTCACTGACCTCTGTACCGGAGTTTTGAAGAATATTGTCTCTTCATACATGCATAATGGTTCCAAGGTTTATGCTTGTTTTTTAGATGTAAGTAAAGCATTTGATAGAGTCAACCATGATCTTCTATTTAGAACATTGTGAAGAAAAAGCTATTCTTCGTTTTCTTTTTTCATGGTATAAAGATCAATCTCTCTGTTCGTTGGAACTCGATATTATCCTCTTCTTTTGGTGTTTCCAATGGTGTTCGGCAAGGTGCTGTTCTATCCCCTATTCTGTTCACAGTGTATATAGATGAGTTACTCTCTAGACTATCTAAACTTGACATTGGTTGTCACTTCGGACACCATTTTGTTGGCTCATTATGTTATGCTGATGACATTGTGCTCTTGGCTCCTTCTCCATCTGGTCTATGTTGTCTACTATGCTAACAATACTCAGCTTACCTGTTTTCGCTCACATCTAAATTTTACTCTACCTCATGATTCTTTCCACTCTCTATATAGGTAATACTTTAACTTTCTCTAATTACGTTGATCATCTTGGTCATATTCTTGAATGCACATTAAATGATACAAACGATATTAAGAGAGTTTACGCTAATTTTATTTTACATATTGTGATCCAGTTGTTAAAACAAAACTTTTTGATTTACATTGCCTTTCCCTCTGCGGTTGGATTCTCTGGAACTTGAGTTGTAAGCAGTTAAAGTCACTTGAAACTGCTTACAACAATATTCTACGAAGGATTTGGAGACTACCTAGAAAGTGCCACACCAGAATTCTTCACCTTACAGCTGGTGTGCAGAGTATATATAACAGACTTATTAATTTATTTTCCTCTTTTATTTTTAGATCGTGTTTCTCTGTCTGTTCTCTTATTAAATATATTTTTACGGCTTCCTCTCAACTTGTATATTCTATCGGATTTAATAATTTTTGTAAATTTCAGTTTATTAAGATGTATCATGCTGACGACGATATTTGTGCTGATTTTGTCCGTAATTTTAGATTGAATAGGCTAAACTTGGATCTACCAACTACTGATAAACTTATTAACATTGTTTGTTGTGATTAAAATGTATGTTTCTATATTATATGTATGCTATATGTACACCTAGATTGGTGTGTTTCATGAAATTATTATTATTATATGGGCCCACTTGTCAGTGCTGCAGTTGGTAAAGGGTCTGTGGCGTGCGAGACGACTCTCACGAAAGCTGCAGCCGCAATTGTGGGTGTGTCAATTGCCATGCTTGCCTAGCCCTGCCCCTCTTTTTGCATGGTGTGGAACTTGGTGTTTGAAATTAAGCTAGCCATGAAGATGGTCAAACTTCTATGGGTACTTGGTTAAAGAAAAAGAAGTCCTCGGAGGAAAACTGTAAGACTTTTTATCCTAGATAATAATTTATCCCCAACTACCTATGCGGTGAATCAACCTACTGCAGTTTCCCCTCAAACTGAATCAGCCCAGTTGGATCCTGAACCTAGTTCATCAAGTGTGACAACCTCTCTTCCACTTCTTTCTTCCCCCCCTCCTCCTGCCTATCTGGATATTGGCATTTTGCTACAAAGTGGAAATTTAAATCACCTGTCACAAAGTACTAAACTTAATATCATCAATTGCATTCATCCTGCTAAGATGGCAATCAATTGTCACTTTAAAGCTGAGTGCATTAGGCGTCATCCATGGTTGCATTACAGTATTTCTCAAGATGGTGTCTACTGTAAAGTTTGTGCTTTGTTTGCTCCCATCGACATCAGGCAGGATCTTTGTAACAAAGCCTTTTCATGTCTGGACTAAGCAGTCTTCAGCTTGTCTTAGCCATGAAGATCATCAATACCATCATGATTCAATGACAAGAATGGTAGCTTTCAGAGGTTCATGTTCTGTTGCACCAACCCAGAATGTTGCTTGCATGCTCAGCAAGCAACGTGGAGAGCAAGTGGCTCGAAATATATACAACGGTGGTGAAGTCACTGTTGGAGTGTGTTTGCTTTTGAGCAATGCAAGGTCTTTCTTTTTGAGGTCATAGAGGATTTTACAGCAACTGAGTTCGATAGTAAAGGTGAACTGGTGGCTAAGACGGACAAGGTGGTGTGCATACATCTGGAAAATGCACCTAAAAATGCAGTGTATACCTCTAAGACCATCCAAAATGAAATGATCTCCATAGTAGGTATATAGCACAATCCGGAATAAGATTATTAAAGAAATAAAAGACATAGATGTCGCATTCAGTAGAGGTCAAGGCTATGATGGTGCAGCCAGTATGTCTTGCAGCAATGTGGGTGTTCGAACAGGCAAGGATCTGTCAAGTATCTCCTTTAGCTTTATATGCTCACTGAAGTGATCGTGGTGACAGCTATGAAGTGATCATGGTGATGGCTATGAAGTGATCATGGTGACAGCAATGAAGTGATCATGGTGACAGCAATAAAGTGATCATGGTGACAGCAATGAAGTGATCATGGTGACAACTATGACGTGATCATGGTGACAGCTATGAAGTGAATCGTGGTGACAGCAATGAAGTGCTCATGGTGACAGCAACGAAGTGATCATGGTGACATCAACGAGTGATCATGGTGACAGCAATGAAGTGATCATGGTGACAGCAATGAAGTGATCATGGTGACAGCTATGACGTGATCATGGTGACAGCTATGAAGTGATCTTGGTGATAGCTATGAAGTGATCATGGTGACAGCAATGAAGTGATCATGGTGACAGCTATGACGTGATCATGGTGACAGCTATGAAGTGATCATGGTGATAGCTATGAAGTGATCATGGTGACAGCTATGAAGTGATCATGGTGACAGCAATGAAGTGATCATGGTGACAGCAATGAAGTGTCACCATGACATGATCAATGGTGACAGCAATGAAGTGATCATGGTGACAGCTATGAAATGATCATGGTTACAGCAATGAAGTGATCATGGTGACAGCTATGAAGTGATCATGGTGACAGCTATGAAGTGATCATGGTGACAGCTATGAAATGATCATGGTGACAGCAATGAAGTGATCATGGTGACAGCTATGAAGTGAATCGTGGTGACAGCAATGAAGTGCTCATGGTGACAGCAACGAAGTGATCATGGTGACATCAACGAGTGATCATGGTGGCACCTACAAAGTGATCATGGTGACAACTATGAAGTGATCATGGTGACAGCAATGAAGTTGATCATGATGACAGCAATGAAGTGATCATGGTGACAGCAATGAAGTGATCATGGTGACAGCAATGAAGTGATCATGGTGACAGCTATGACGTGATCATGGTGACAGCTATGAAGTGATCTTGGTGATAGCTATGAAGTGATCATGGTGACAGCTATGACGTGATCATGGTGACAGCTATGAAGTGATCATGGTGATAGCTATGAAGTGATCATGGTGACAGCTATGAAGTGATCATGGTGACAGCAATGAAGTGATCATGGTGACAGCAATGAAGTGATCGTGGTGACAGCAATGAAGTGATCATGGTGACAGCTATGAAGTGATCATGGTGACAGCTATGAAGTGATCATGGTGACAGCAATGAAGTGATCATGGTAACAGCAATGAAGTGATCATGGTGACAGCAATGAAGTGATCATGGTGACAGCAATGAAGTGATCATGGTGACAGCTATGAAGTGATCATGGTGACAGCTATGAAGTGATCATGGTGACAGCAATGAAGTGATCATGGTGACAGCAATGAAGTGATCATGGTGACAGCAATGAAGTGATCATGGTGACAGCAATGAAGTGATCATGGTGACAGCTATGAAGTGATGATGGTGACAGCAATGAAGTGATCATGGTGACAGCTATGAAGTGATCATGGTGACAGCAATGAAGTGATCATGGTGACAGCAATGAAGTGATCATGGTGACAGCTATGAAGTGATCATGGTGACAGCAATGAAGTGATCATGGTGACAGCAATGAAGTGATCATGGTGACAGCAATGAAGTGATCATGTTGACAGGAAGTGATCATGGTGACAGCAATGAAGTGATCTTGGTCACAGCAATGAAGTGATCATATGTGATCATGGTGACAGCAATGAAGTGATCATGGTGACAGCAACGAAGTGATCATGGTGACAGCAATGAAGTGATCATGGTGACAGCTATGAAGTGATCATGGTGACAGCTATGAAGTGATCATGGTTACAGCAATGAAGTGATCATGGTGACAGCAGTGAAGTGACCATGGTTACAGCAATGAAGTGATCGTGGTTACAGCAATGAAGTGATCGTGGTGACAGCTATGAAGAGATCATAGTCAATAGTTGGAGATGGCGCATCAAATGCATTTCTGGGTTGATATAAGTACACCATTTTGACCAAGTTTGGAGTCATGGTTTGATCAAATTTGATGTTGACCTTGACCTAAATGCATAACTTTGACCATTGATCAAGTTATCACCAAAGGAATGAGCATCTTAGCTATTGCTGGAAATGTCACTCAAACACTTTTCTAGCTCAACATAATGTGCTGATAGATGAATCTGGTCTGATTTTGGCTTGGTTTGATGAAAATTTGAGAGTAAATTTGTTGATTAGTTAGTGAAATGACACCTCTAATGTGTGTCTATGCTAATTCCAAATTTAGTATATAAATCAATTTTTAATATTAGACACTGTGTAATGTTGGCTAAAACAAGGTTTTCCCATCCGTGGTTTTTCAAGTGAGGATTTTTTGTAGTGTAATATATACAACCAGCGAACCCATTTCAGGCGAGAAAGCTTTGTTAACATTCTTGTCCAACCTAACAAAGATTTGCTTCTTTTAATCATACAGCCTACCTAGCTACCTATTGCACAGGATATGATTTGGGAAGGAGATGGGTTGGGAGGGGGGGGGGGGGGGGGAGGGAGGGGAAGGATGGGGGCAACTTTGTACTGGGTTAGTGCTCTAAGGATAGTTCTACAGTAATGTCATGTAGCAAATTTTGAAGTATCAACTTTGATCCTATACCGACCATGTTAGCTTACAACATGCAAACCAACCTAGCACATTTAATATGCTGTAGAAGAGAATAGGAAGTTCATTTAACCTTTGGACTCTGATGACAAGAATGTAATTAAGTTAAGTTACCGATGGTTAACTACCAATTACTAGCGACTCAGATCATGCTAACTTTAGCAAAAGAAGAAATACCCTGTCAGTGTTATTTTAATCTTCATCATGTGTGAATATTTGCCCCTTTTCAACTGTGTAAAGGATATTCATTGTGTCTCAAATATGCATGATTCATAATGTGATGGAATAAAATGACTTTCTGTCCTCTTGCAATTGGGTTTTAGTTTAAATTTATGCCACAGTGTGCACCTAAGTATTGCTCAATAAAATCCACGATATTACGTCATATACAGTGAAAATATAAATTGGCGTAAAAATAAACATGATGAAACATAAAATAACTAAACTGCCCACAAACTTATGGATTCCTTTCAGGCAAACAAACAAACAACATCTCGTTTTCATGATATAAACACGTTCAACACGTTCTATGCAAACCTCTTGTTGAACACTATCAGTCACTATTAGGTAGCGTGCAATTTAGAATTAGCTTGTTACACACTGTTATATTGGCTCACTCTTGTAGGCTTAATTAGTTGATGGAGGAGGGGGGTACCACCTGCACCGATGCTAGTCGAACTTTCTTGCAAATGGGTGCTCTTGAGTTCACTGAAAATAGAAGCACTGTGCAAGTAGCATTTCCACAGGTTTCATGTAAGTTCCATAATTTATTCATGGTGCAGATTAAGACTTTATGATATATACTGCTCAGTATGCTTGGGAGCTAAAATGTTAAAGTCAGTTGAAACCCTAAATGTCAGCCAATATCTATCTATATTCAGCCAATACTGTTCCTATATCAAGGAGGGTTGAAAATGGTGCAAACAGCACCCTTCAAATTACTGAGTCATCATTTATGTAGCTATAAACAGGTTAAATCTAAATTGCACAATAAAGATAATCAAAATAGAACCCCCCCCCCAAAAAAAAAACTGTAGTGCTTGACACCATAACTACCCAATCTGAACAATTTTACTGCGAACTGCAACTCTGGTTAATACTTGCATCATTTCTCTTTTTTCCATATCCCTGCTGGGAAAATGCCAAGCAACCCTGCTATTAAGTTTTCAAATGGGTGAGAAATCTCGAAAGATAAGCTTTAACAATAAGTGTATGGTTGATCCAGACAAAAACTTGGTGTGATATTTAAGGACAACGAAACAAGGTCAGAGCCAAACATTTTCTTGATTTTGCATTTATTAATGGAGGAAGTATATATCTCATGTTGGAACTTTTTGGGCCATCCTGTAAGTTGGATTTTTTACCTGAATACACCAGATATCAGGTATAGAAGATAACGGACACTTTTACAGGTGCATTTTGGTTTATGGAATGGACTCATTTTATGTCGTTTTGGGATCATATTTTTCACTGTGTCAGTTTTTATCATGTGTCATGTACATTTATGACTGCATTTTGCATTATAAATCTACCATGACAAGATGTGTCAATTCTCATTTTCCCCCAGGCAATGCCCGGGTGTATAAAGACCAGGAAACTGGCTGGTTGCATTACCACTCCCTCCACAACAGCCAACTTGGGTGATGTCAAGCCTTTGTTGTCCATTACAAAACTGCTTCCTACTGATAGCAGATTCTTGTGCACCAATTGAACTTGTCTGGAAAAGTTTGCATATCATCGTCACCATGCCACCTTAGACTATGCTCTTAGCTTCAGCACTCTTCTTCTCTAGCATGCTAAAAGATGAACACATGGCTATCCTTGGTTACTTTAACCTGGAAGTGCATTTGCATCCTGCTTCATAGCTGAAAGAAATTGGAAATGTCTGTCCATCAAGAGGGTAGCCAGACATTGTTTGGCCACAGAACCCCTTTATACTGCCGTGCTCTCTTAACTGGGATAAAACACATTATAGGATTTGGTTAAGGGAGGCTTTTACCATTTCTGGGGTGGTCGACACAACTTATCATAACTTTTTTGTTTCTTTCTCAATGCAGGTGAAATTTTATCAAGATGCAGTGTATTGAATGTGCTTTCTTTTGATATGCTCAGATTTTGCATATCTACTACCTAGGTGAAGTTATGGATCCCACCTCAGTATCAGGGGCAAATATTCTAACTCATGGCCACTTAGTCCTAACCACTTCCCACTTACGAAGTACTTAGAGTGATCATAGATGTGCAAAGTGAATGGCTAAAAATATCATTAGCACAACAACTGAATTTTAAGAGAGGTCAACCTGAAGTTCTAAACATGGTATGTATATCCATATGCATACCTCCACCATGGATGGACTTAAACATGTTTTAGTCATTCACTTTTTAGAGCAGGGAAAGGACTTTCAAATGATATATTAAAATCTTATATACATTAAAAAATGAGCAAGTTAGAATATTTCCAGATTCGGAAACAGTGATTTTCAGGAGAAGCCATGAAAAGTGGGTGTGTTTTTGGGGGGTATTTTTTGGTAAAAATCGAAATGATGACGGTTGCCTGACAGGATGCGCAGATCATGTGATGACAGCACAGGGCTGCGTGGTAACTATAGTAATTGGAAGCTTACTGAGAGCTTCATTTATAGTCCTTTTCCAGACTTCTATCATGAACGGTTAGGGAGATACGCTTACCTTTGGCAGGAGCGCCGTCTTCAAGATTCAAACGGTATTTTGTATATAGCTTGATAATGTGAAATAGAATGCACAAAAAGGTGCATACTTCATAATGGAGCATTGAAATACTCTGAAACTTGAAACATAACAACTACATGCATCAAGGTATAGAATAGAGCAATAAAATTAAAAAACATTAAATCATATAAAAAATGGTAAAAGCCTCCCTTAAGAAGCTACTGTTCATTATTTTGAAGTGCTCCAACTATCCAGTCGGACTGACAGCTCATACAATGGAACTATAGCAACCGCGCAGTCAATTATGGAGAGAACACGCATGCCCAGTATACGTATATACAATAATATTCTCTCAACTTCAAATTGGATGTTTCAACTAGATGCTCTAGGCTTCATCAGGAAGTCCTGAAGAAGTCGAAATGTCGAGAGAATACTGATTATTATCGACTGAGAGTTCATTGAGAGTATATTACGCGTCGGACACTTCAGTGAACCAGTAAAAAAATAATTGACGCACACAATAACTAACAGGCTTCAGACAACGTTCCGGATTTCTGTTCGATCCTGTACTCCAGAAGGAGAGAAAGAGGATTGATTTTATAAGCAGACTCACACTGCGTAGAGCTACCAACCACCACGATCTCAACCATTGCCAAACAATGAAATTGTAAAATTTATTTTGTCAAGTTTTTGTTTCAGAAATTGAACAACAATGCCATCTAGCATAAAAGTTAGTCACACCTATATATAAGAGGGTTTTTTCATATGTATATACCTCCTATTATTATTGTTGTTGTTGTTATTGAGGTTGTTATTGTTATTATTATTATTATTATTATTATTATTATTATTATTATTGTTACTATTATTATTATCACTTTACAGTATATACAAATATATAGAAACATGAATGGTGACCTTGATCAGGGAGTAAGAGTACTGATGGCCTACAAGTCAAAATCAAGGAGCCAGTATAATTATATGCTGAGTTGTAATAGATGATGTTAATGGTCTGTGACACACACCAGAGGAGCCTGCAAGGATCTTTCCATTCACCTGCAGCAGTCAGCATTTCACTTGTAACCTGACTGTGGTGGCCAGTCTAGCTGCTGCAGTGAAACTAGACCAAGCAGACTCACTCTGCTCAGATCTACTTGCTGGCAATTCAAGCTACCCACTAACCGTAGTGGCTCTCCATGGCAAGGTGCAGGAGAGGGATGTGTCCCTTCAAGCGTGGAAGCCAAAATTTGTTGCACTTAGTGTGGCTCATAGAGGCCAGGAATTGCGTATTAATTTAGAAGTAAGATTCAAGGTTGGAAAACTAAAATTAAAATGAGAGATATAATATACAGTATAATATACAGTACAATATACAGAACAATATATATAGTACAATATACAGTGTAATATACGGTGCAATATACAGTGCAATATACAGTGCAATATATAGTGCAATATATAGTGCAATATACAGTACAATATATATAGTACAATATACAGTGCAATATATAGTACTATATACAGTGTAATATACAGTGCAATATACAATGCAATATACAGTGCAATATACAATGCAATATACAGTACAATATACAGTACAATATATATAGTACAATATACAGTGCAATATATAGTACTATATACAGTGTAATATACAGTGCAATATACAATGCAATATACAGTGCAATATACAATGCAATATACAGTACAATATACAGAGCAATATATAGTATAATATACAGTACAATATACAGTACAATATATAGCACAATATACAGTACAATATACAGTGCAATATACAGTACAATATACAGTGCAATATACAGTACAATATGTGTAGTACAATATACAGTGCAATATAGTGTGAAATATACAGTGCAATATACAGTGCAATATACAGTGCAATATAAAATGCAATATACAGTGCAATAAACAGTGCAATATACAGTGCAAAATACAGTGCAATATACAGTGCAATATACAGTGCAATATAAAATGCAATATACAGTACAATACTGTGCAATATACAGTGCAATATAAAATGCAATATACAGTACAATATACTGTGCAATATACAGTGCAATATACAGTGCAATATAAAATGCAATATACAGTGCAATATACAGTACAATATACAGTGCAATATACAGTGCAATATGCAATGCAATATACAGTACAATATACAGTCCAATATACAGTGCAATAAAAATGCAATATACAGTACAATATACAGTACAATATATAATTATATATAGTACAATATACAGTGCAATATACAGTGCAATATAGAGTACAATATACAGTACAATATGCATCTGTGCCACACTGGTTTCCCACTATCTAATCAATAGTTGTTCATCGACAAAATCTATTGCGTCATCTGCAATGCAGTAAAGTAGTTAGCCTCTTGAACCTTCAGCAACATCATGCTTCTGATGTTATCACCACAAATCACTATCATCTGATTTTAGGTTTCCTTGCTAGTGTGCGTAGCATTGAGACTAGCAGTTTCTACATGCTCTTTCAGCAATTGGTCACCTCTGAATTTCAACAAGGCTTCAAAGTTACCCCTATTAACTGAGCTATCATTCAGTTCAACAGGACCATCATCCCTGTGAGCCAGTCCCTGTTTTCCACACAAGAGAACTATTGCTGCAATGGATCTCAATTTCATACCAGCTTGTCTAGAACTAATTTGCTGATCAATTGGCCAATACTAGTTTTTCTTGTACAGCGCACAAGACTACAGCTCTTTCCACAGGTACCTGATGAGATTTTCTTCCAAATCCCTTCAAACTATAATGCTCCTCCTTTGCTCTCCCTCAATTTTTAAGAGGTCGCTGAGCCAGTACACCAAGTCTTGAACAAATGGCTCACAATTTGCAAAGAGCACACAAAATTCACAGCAGCCCCCATCCTGTGCCACAGAATAGGCAACACCATTTTATTCATCTAGCCAATTGCTACGAAATTATCTATTACGGTCACCAAATATATGGACTAGAAAACTAGACTTCTTATCAGGGACAAAATGGTTGTGATACTTTTGATCATCTGTTAGCCTCCTCTCCAATCTCAACTGTACCACATGACGAAAATTACCCAGCTGCATAACAGGATATAAATGACAACAGTTGCTCTCAACATCAGTAGCTATCCAAGGTACAGTAGCTACTAGGGATACTAGCATTTATTTATGTTCATCACTCTCAGGAACACATCCACCATCCAATTCACCTGGGAAAGAGTTGAAATCACTTCTATTCATGACACTGGCACTTCTCCATCATCATTCACAGCTTCGCAGCCTCATCAGTGGCAGAACTGGTACATTGGAAATTTGATCATACACAAGCAGAAGAGCTGTTTAAATTTTACCTACAGGAGAAGACAATCTACTAGCTTTTCTTCACCTCTAGGAGAAGACCATCTACTAGCTTATCTTCAACCTCCAGGAGAAGACCATCTACTAGCTTTCCTTCAACCTGCATGAGAAGAGCTTTCCTTCAACATGCAGTGGAAGACTATCTACTAGCTTTCCTTCAACCTACCATCTACTAGCTTTCCTTCACCTCTAGAAGAAGACCATCTACTAGCTTTCCTTCAACCTGCAGTGGAAGACCATCTACTAGCTTTCCTTCGCCTCTAGGAGAAGACCATCTACTAGCTTTCCTTCAACCTGCAGTGGAAGACCATCTACTAGCTTTCCTTCGCCTCTAGAAGACCATCTACTAGCTTTCCTTCAACCTGCATGAGAAGACCATCGCCTAGCTTTACTTCAACCTGCAGGAGAAGGCGAACTCCTAGCTTTCCTTCTCCAGGAGAAGACCATCTATCACATTATTCCCATAGGGAAATGTTTCTTGACTTGCAGCAACAATATGATCCTGTGGCAATAATATGACAATAGAGCCCCTGGACATAACAGGCAATCTAAGTCCATATGGACTGAAGTCTGCATTGGTTGTCAAGTGGTTGAAACCTTAGAAAAATGAAACCTCTCAGGCCCATACCCAGACTTCCGAAAAGGGGCGTTCCTTCACTGGTGTTTTGTAATCTTTACCTAATTACTTGGTAAATTTACAGTATAGCCTATAGCTGCCTCGTATCAGGATTTTGTATGCAATTATGTTTTCTGACCCCAACTCTATTGCATACTAAAGAACATACGTTTCGGTTACGGAACACCCAGTTTCCCAAGGGGTCCATAACTCTGAAGTCCTACTTTATAAGATATTATGTTTTTTTGGATAAAAAAAATATATATATTATTTTGTTAATATATAATAAGATAAACTATAAATTATATACTTAACGCTTTCACTGGCAGATTTACGGAGGACTTTCTACAAAAATTGACACAATTTCACATTTTTTTAAATATAGAGGACCACATGAAGACAAGTACCCAACAACTATATATCAGGTGATAGCTGATGCATGAAGGGACGTTATGGTAAATTTTAGTTGCTTAGCAACAAACCACAGAAATGTGAATATTGTTATAAGAGACAGGAAGTAAAATAAAAGGATTTATATCGGGCTAATTCATGAAACCAGCAATGTTAACCAGTCAACTTTTGGTCAACAACAACTGTTTGTCAACAACAATTTTTTGGTTGATTATAACACACCACAACGATGTGAATATCATTATAAGTTGAAAAAGGCTATTTCAGCTCGGTTTCATACACATGAAATCAGCCATGTTAGCTAGTCAACGTTTGGTCAACAACAACTATTTGTCAACAACATTTTTATAACAAACCACAAAGATGTGAATAGCATAACAAAGAGGAAGTAAGGGCTAGGGTCCATAGTACTGAAAAATAAATAAAAGTGTATGTGCAAAGTGTGCATAACATAATTATAAATAAACATTTAGATAAAAAATAAAAGGGCAATGCTTGGCACTGTGAAGGTCTGCATGTTCAGCATAACTCAGACAAACACATAATGCTACATTATAAAATATAATATAACCTCTCCTCCAACCCTGTCTTCTCCTCTGCTGCTTCCTCATCCTCATCCAGGTCCATGAGTGAAACTACCTTCCAAGGAGAAATAGTTCTTATTATTATGCTAGTTACTAGGCTTTACTAGGCTTTACTATACAACTCTTATCTATTCTTACCTTGGGGGAAGTCTTCATGATCATCGCTATCGTCTGAAGCTTCGCTTGGCAGAGTAGGGCGACCTATACTTTGAAAACTTGCTTCGTGGTCGGTGCCAACAGCTTCTGTTATAGCTGCCATAGCATCACCGTCAACTACGCCACTTCCCAGGTAAGCACAGGTACCTTCTTCCTCTTCCTCACTAACGTCAATATCAGACAGGCCGAAGTCATCCTCAAATAGGAAGTCTTAACGCTTCGTCTACTAAGGCGGGTCGCCATTTCTTCTTCGAGACTGGTGTCGTGCCAAATCCCCTCTTTTACTTACTGCGCATGCGCATATACGGATTTTCTCCTGCCGTTAGTTTGACACAGCGTGCTTGTCCTCCTGGATTTCTCCTAGCGTGCGTTACTCAACATGTTGATTGCTCCTAGCTATATATCTAGCTACCTGTGTATCAATTTTTTTGACAGTGTTGATTGCTTAGCTATATACCTGTGTATCAACTTTTGGCTGCATTGCTGATGGAGCGAACAGAGAAACTGTGGAGTACATTTAAGGAAGGTGGAGCATTACATCAAGCATGGCACCTATAGTAGTGAATATTCTCCTTTTACACCCACCCATCAAGGGCGCAGACAGAGGCCCTCCTTCAATCATCCAATCGTTATACTTCTCGCTTATGCAGTTATCCTGCAGGACACACATGCAATTTTGTTCTAGAAGGCCCCAGAATTGATATCTGAGATTGTAAAATTTCCTGAGGGAGCATACCACCAGATCCCCCTAGATATACATAAAAGAATTGCTAATAATTATCATTAGCTACTAATTTTAGTTTAGATACCCAATGGTAAGGAGTAAGGAGTAGGTTCTATAATAATTCCATCAGTAGACCTGAATTCATCTTATACTCTGACAAAGTTTATTAAAAATTTTTTTTGGAAATATCTAAATTTTTACATTGTAGATTTACCCTGCAGAAATATGCTGGAATTGAAATAATGCTCAATAAATCATTAAGTGCAAAGGGGAAATATGACATGGAGAAGAATTTACTATTTGAGTAAAAGAAAAGAATCATTTTATTACTGTATTTTAATGAAAAGGCATAAATGTGGGGAAGTTCTTGCTGCATGGGTTACATTGCCACCAACGTGTAAGCTCGTGTGCTTCAAATCCTTGGGTAGCAGGCGTGAAGAATTTAGCTTGAGAACGAATCCGTGTTGACGCATGCGCTGTAGGTCAAAGAGGACAAATTTGGCAACGGGGCATGACACCGGGAATGAACCGGAAGTGATGTTTGCTGGCACGTTTACTTCCCTTTCCTCATTCCGGATATTCAGGGCTATATTAGAGGCATGCTTTAGGGAACCCCGCGAACGGTTAATTTTTTACGACGTCACGACTAATCAAGTCGCTTATGCCAGTGAGAGGGTTAATAACAACATATTACTATGGATATATATATACAACAAAGTAGTTCATTAAGTGTTGATGGAGTCTGCCACAAACATTAAATTAGAATAATAATTAAATCAAAACTTAAGTAATAATAATCAGTCACAATGGCTCAATATAGAGTATATATATATTATGGAATAGCTGTGTGTGGGTAATCTGTGATCAATCCAGAAATACACTGCTCAAGTGCAAATGCCTTGGGTGCAGCCTGGAAAAAAGATCCACAACCTGATCTAGATCAATGTGATGCTGGTAATGTATATGCATCAACGCCAGAGATGTCAATCGATCTTCGGTCATACTACATCTCATAAAATTACGTAATCTGCGTACAGTACTAGCATTTCGTTCACATTCACAGGAAGTGACGGGTATGGTACAAGCAATCTACAATAAGGTGTATACATTGGGGAACAAAAGTTGATCACACTCTTTCAGGGCAGTGGCACAAGTATGGGCCTTTCTGAAGCAGGCATGCAAACAAAACTTTGTTTCCAACGGCCAAGTCCTTGGTCAAAAAGCTCAGGTGATGGCAAATCACTAAAATAAGCATCCACACTATCAGAAAAATTAACATCATTCTTCATACACAAAATAGAAGGGACAAGACATAGCAAAGAGGATGAAGTTTTGGATAATGGTAAGAATCGAGTCTCTAAGTCACATTATATGGTCAACAAAGGGGAGAGCCGCATTGTACTCGTCACTACATTAGGCCCGTTTCTCTGCCTTTCACAGCTCCTGGGCTTACATGGCTGTACATTCACTGATGACGCCATTCTTTTATATATTTTATGAAATTCATTTAGTCCTTATTACCTTGTAGTATGATAAAACACCCATCCATCTGCTGAAATGCCTGAACTACATCGAGTGTTGCTCTGTAACTTCACTGTAATGCCAGCCACATGTGAAAGAAACTGATAAATATCAGAAAAACAATAATGAACTCAAATTCTGTGAGAGCATGCAGAAGAGAAGTGGCTTTGCTTCTTGACTCATAACTCATAATCCCACACAGCATTACTAAAATCAAAAATTAGCACTCATAATCCCACACAGCCACACAGCATTACTAAAATAAAAAATTAGCAGTGAATGTATCAATGTGCAATCCAAGTCCTATTCCTTCGAAAGCAGTGACCATAAATTTATAACATCCATAGAAATGTGAATATGCAGAGCCCAACGGGGTTCTGTCCTGGTTCACTCCGCTCTTCTTCGACTTCTACCACCCTTTTGAAATATTTCAGAAGCCCCCTAGGGTTGCCAAACCATTATCAGCTGCCAACTCTGCTCAGAAAGACAAGCACACGTGACGGACGTACCTTACCAGCTTTTCTGCAAGTACCCTGTACGGGCCTGGACCAATACATAGAACTTCCATATTAGGAGTTGACTTGCCATCTTGAGTTCTTTGATATAAAAATTGGTTGAGTCATATAGTCTTCTAGGCTATCGGTGCGAGTTTGTGGACTCAGTCCTTGAAATCTTCTATTGCCAGAAGTGTTCCCTGGTGTCTAGGAGGCTGACCTTCACCAGCTGCTGTGGGGAGAGCTACTGCCATGCCTGCATAGCTGACATTCAGCAGCAAGACAAGCCTTGCCCAGCATGTGGACAGCAAAATTTCACCACTATGAATCCACTGAAATATCAGCGACAAATGGACTCTCTCAAAGTGTACTGCACCATGAAGGTGATGGAGTGTGGTTGGTCGGGGACGCTGGATCAGCTGGATGCTCACTTGGACCCTAATCAGAACAACTGCCAGTTTGTAGACGTCAAGTGTCCTCTCCACTGCCAGAAGACCATCCCCAGGAATGAGGTGAAGCAGCATTTGGCCAGAGACTGTTTCAAGAGAGACTATACTTGTCAGCACTGTGACTTCAAAGCCAGCTATGAGGTGGTAGTGAAGACACACTGGCCAGAGTGCATCTACTTTCCCTTACAGTGCCCCAATTTCTGTGGGGTGACTTGCGAACGTGATGTCATGGGAGTTCACATGAGGACATGTCGTCTGGAGGAGGTGGTGTGCGAGTTCTGTGGCGTGGGATGTGATGGGGTGTTTAGACGAGAGGACCAGGAAGAACATGCCAAGAAGAACAACCAGAAACACCTCACCATGACAGCTACAGCTGCAGTGGAGATGAACCAGCAACTCCAACAAAAGTTACAAGAACAGAAGGAGAAGCTACAGGAACAGGAGGAGAAGCTACAGAAACAGGAGGAGAAGCTACAGGAACAGCTACATGAACAGGAGGAGAAGCTAGAGGAACAGGAGGAGAAGTTCCAAAAACTACTAAAACTACTACAAGATGGGGATAAGAAATTTATGAAGTTGCAAGATAAGTTAGAGCAGAATGAATTAACAGTTAAAGAGTTGACAAACTTTAGCTTAAGGCGAACGTTTGTTATGGAAAACTTCAGCAGGGAGAAAGCCAAGGACACATACGATAATTGGAAGAGCCCAGCCATGTACACACACGTGTGTGGATACAAGTTCTGCATGGGCATAGATGCTAATGGCTATGGTGAGTCACATTCAAAGCTATGGTAGTGGAACTATGGATCATGCAGGGAGAATATGATGACCAGTTGAAGTGGCCAGCACATGTAGACTTCACTATAGAGCTATTTAATCAACATGGAGGAGCGAATATACAAGCCACTATTAATGTCATATTTGAGAAACCTCAAGAAACATATGGTGATATGTACTCTTTTGGATGTATCAAATATGAATCATCCTGTGCTTTCCTTGAGCACTCCAAACTTGAAGACTTCATAGATAAAGACACAAACTTTACCATTTCAAACCCAACCCATGCACACACACGCCCATTAATACTTCAATAATTGTTGATAAAGGAATAAAGACATCTTGACATATTGAGTGGCGAGGGAAGAAAAAGAAAAAAGCTAGAGCATGTAAATGAACTGAATAACTGTTCCATCATCCCTTCCTGTTAGGTGAGACTTTATTTTCATTTTAGCAACATCACTAGGGAGATGTGATAAGGCCTACATATGGTTGGTGCTCACTGGTGTAGTGAACTAACACATTGCTGGGTATGTCTCATTCCATGGTAGCTAGTTTGGTAAGACTAGTAATATATTGTTCATGTGCATAATACATAAATTATTATGCAATTGGTCCATTCTTTCGAAAGTAGGAAACTTATTGTTTATGGCAGAGCTTTTGGTGATGAATGAATTTTATACTCTGGTTGAAAACATTTAAGACCTTACAACTGGACTTTACATGAATAGGGTTTACCAGTTATCTAGGGGTTCACAACATGGGACGCGTGCCTACTGTGGCTTGCGAGGAGATCAGAAGTCGCCTGTATGATCCAGCTAGGATTTATAATTCTTTATTCAGCATTTTACACGACATGTGGCAAGGACGTAAAGGTGGCTGTTGCCAAGGTTCTTACTGATAAGGTTCCACAGTTACCACTATCTCAATTATTTGTTTGATGACAGATGGAGCACCTTCTATGACTGGGAGGATCATGGTGATGTGACTCTTGAACACCAGTAAGATTCAAATACTGACCAGGACGTTCTTAACGTTCATTGTCTTATTCACCAAGGATCACTTTGTGCTAAGACTCTAAAGATGAATCATGTGATGGAAGTCGTGCTAAAATGTGTCAAAAAAGAAATTTGTGCCAAGGGGTTGAAACATCGATAGTTTCTAGAAGAAACTGATGCGCAATACAAAGAT
Source organism: Cladorhizidae sp. MBARI D1340-BT2 (assembly GCA_028752905.1). Classification (NCBI taxonomy): domain Eukaryota; kingdom Metazoa; phylum Porifera; class Demospongiae; order Poecilosclerida; family Cladorhizidae; species Cladorhizidae sp. MBARI D1340-BT2. Next base: position 3,918,441 of record JAQNBH010000001.1, read on the forward strand.
TTGACCACTGTGAGGTTCGCTGGTTGAGCTGAGGAAGAGTTTGGAGCATTCGTGAATCTCAAAGAAGTGATAATATTCCTGCGGGAAAAGAATTCAACATTGAAAAGCAAAAGGGCGCAATTGTCTTGGAGGCTCTGTCTGGAAGATGCTTGGTTACTAGATCTTGCCTGCTTGGCTGATATCACAAAACACCTCAACAACCTGCAATGAGAGCGTCACTGCAGTTTGTAGCACAGGTTGTTGTTGAGGTGCTTTGTTGCTGCTTCCAGACTTGCTTGAAGCAGTCCATGCATTTCAAAGTAAATTGATCCTGTTCCAGAAGCAGTTGTCAACTGCCAATGTGATGCAGTTCAAAAGGATGTCTTCATTTGTGGAAAAACGAGGAATTCACTTCATCCCTGACTTTGCTAAATATGCAAAAAATGTGTGATGATCTGAGTGAAAGTTTTTCAAACCACTTCAAAGATCTAAATGGGAGGGAGAAGCAGATGTTGTACCAGCGAAAATTCAGCATCAACGTGGAAGAAATCCCTGATACTGACACCAGCTTGAAGTCTTGGACTTGCAGGCAAACACTGTTTTGAAAGCCACATCCGAGAAGCACTGCCTTATTGACTGTTTGAAAGAAGATTTCCCGATGCTGCTCAAGAATGCAAGGTTCTGGACCTTTCAGTTTGGAAGCATCTACTGTTGTGAAGAGTCGTTCTCCGTTACGAAATTAAACAAGTCCAAGTTACGTACTCATTTGACTGATGGGAATTTAGATTCTCTGAAGATAATTGGTAATTCTCCCTTCAAAGCGAATTTGCCTGATCTAGTAAGAAAAGTCTAAAGCAGCACCTTTGAGCATGACAAATAAATATTTTCAAGTACATCAAGTAACTCATGATGTTGCAGCGAGAAAAAACCCACATAATTTACATAATTTTACAGCTATATTTTGACGTGAATAAAAATTTGTTAATTTTTAGGCTCGCAGGCTGTGTACTGTGACCTCTTTTTCCACTGTAACCTCTTTTTCCTGCTGAACTGTGACCTTTCCCCCTGCTGAACTGTGATCTTTTCCTGCTGAACTGTGACCTCTTTCTCCTGCTGAACTGTGGCACTCAGCATCCTGGCAAGCAGGTATATGGATGGCTAGCACTCCTCTGCTTCTGTTCCTAAATCACTTCTTGAAAGGACTGACACTGAACAGCTCCTCTCTGTTGCTCGTTGGCTTCCTTCTTTCAGTTTACTCACTTGTGCCACTTCTTACCTTCCTCTCTCACAAATGATCTGCAGTACACCTCACACACTGTGTTCCTAGCCACCCGTGCTTTCTGTATTACCCTGCATTATTCCACACCTTACCTTACATTGCTCTCCAGCAATAGCACTTTATCCTTGAGGTCTTTTTGCACCACACCCCTCCATTTCCTCCTAGAACCGCACCTCGGGGCATGGTTGAGGCAGCAGGACTGAGCATCCTGTGGTCAGGCATCCTTGTGTGGTGTGTGCTTCAAGCATATGTGGTGTCGTGCTTCAAGCATGCAAGGGGTCCCAAGACTCTTTTTCTTGACTTTCTCAGTGGCTGTTCATCATCACCCCTCCTCCCCCTCTGCCATGGTGATGAGCTCAAACCACTGCTGCCTGTTGGAGATATCTAGGTTGATCCTAACAAACTTGTGGCAGAATGTATTCAACTTCCTTGCATGTTTCCTAAGAGGAGTCCAGCACTCTGTGCCATAAAGCAGACCACACATAGGCATCTTAAAACTTTCTCTTGGTGACTAAGCTCAGTTCTTGTCCAACAGGACAGCTTTCCTCAATGCTCCAAAAGCCCTTGATGCCTGTGCCAAACTAATGAATTCACCTTGAAGGGGAATGATCTCTCTATCTCTTATCTCTTCCACATGTCTTCCTGTCACCACAGCTTTGACTTGGAGATGTTCACTGCTGAACAAAATTTACCACTTCCCTGCTGATATTCCAGTCTTCTGTTTCTGCGCCCAATCTTGTTGTAGCAAGCAAGGCCCCATCACCTGCAAACTGGCATTCTATACTGTCTTGTCACCTAGGCCTTCATCACCTCCTTTGGCAGAGAGTCATAGTATTTCTTCAAGTCAGAGAAGATGAAGAAAGATCTAGACTTTTCTCTCACGATTTCACCACCATCTGTCTTACAATGAAGCAGAGCTCAGTGACTCAAGGAGCACATCCTCAGCTAGTTTCTGCAATCTTCCATGGATAACTCTGACCACAGCTTTCCAAGCTACCTGAGACATCTCTCCAATTATCGCAGTTGCTGAGTTCTGGGCACCAATGTAGCATCATGCCAGTTGCCTGGGACCAAACACTCTCTCCAAACATCACTCTGCACCAACTCCATCAGTTTGCTTAGAAATTTATCTTCACTAAAGGAACTTTCACCATCTCTGGGAGTACACCAGAAACACCACGAGCCTTCCCATTCCTGCATTCAACACGTCCTCCTCTGGTAGTAACTTTGCCATTTCAGGCCTTAATGGTCTTTGCCTGGTGGACATTCAGCATCCTGGTAAAATGCCTCCTCCATCTCTTCTGCCTTGACTCAGGGGTAGTGCATAAACTTCCATCTTCACTAGAACCAACCCTCTCTGCCCATGTTGGATATCTCTGATAAGGCCGTCCATCTCTTGATGTTTTCCTCTTTACCTCCAGGGCTTTGTGCTGCTATCAGGCCTCCTTGGTTATTCTCCTGCCCTTCTGCCACCCCTATGAGCACTAGCATGCTTCTTCCTATCTCTGTCCATCCCAGTGGGCAAGCCCACAGAGCATGTAGCCTCTTTCTTTCCTTAAACATGTGTTTGAGCTCAACTTATCTTGAACCAATCTGGCTACCACCTATCTAAAAGGGCCTGAACATCATCACACAAAGCAGACTTGAGAGCATCCCACTTCTCCTCCACACTGCCTTCCTCACCCAAAGACTCATTTAACTTCTCTCCCACACAGTTCAGATACATACCTCTGCTCATCTTCCATCCACATATCCACCTCACAATTTGTCTACATCACACATCTTCACACTGGCATAATCCATTCTGAAGAACCTCTTCGAGTTGATGTGCCACTGCATACAAAAGTTCTTGTCAGCTTCGGCTTCCCTTAGAATTCCTGCAGAAATCACTTGCTGATGACCTCACTTTTAGTGTAGCGTTTTCTATCTTCAAGGGTAGCTGTTTCCAAGTACTCTCAAATTGCTCTCAAAGCCATCCTATCTCCACATGAACATTTTTGTTCCCATCCCATTATGTTGCAGGGCATCAGGTTCTTCAATGTTCAGTTCAGAATACATTACACTTAATCCATAACACAATCCACAACATCATGATGACAACAATGATGTAAAGATCGGTGCTGTGTTAGGCCTAAGGCTATATAGGACAATGGTTAGAGCAATGGAATTTACAATTCTAAAACTACAAGTTCTCAGTTGACAAATATAACGACTTCCTCCGTAATTATTGAGAAAGTCTTATAATTTTTCTTTGTCTCTCTCCCAATCAACCTTTGCTTGCCACTTAATAAATGCTCTCCACTATTACTACTATATAGTAGTTAATAATTGCTCTCCACTTAATACCTGCACTCCTTACTATTAGTAATTAATGAATTCTTTCCACTTAATGCCTAATTCATTACTACTAGTAATTAATATATGCTTTCCACTTTAATGCCTGAATTCATTACTATTAAAAACACGTAAATTGTTCTACATCTCCCTGATGTCAGGAGGCATGATTGGGTTAGGAGGCCACATGCAAGCGTTTCCCTTCCAGAGGCAAGTAGCTGTGGAAGAGGCGGGTTATGGAGTCAGCAGTCTCTGTCCTTAAAGATGCTGTGGATCAGATTATTGCTCATTGGATGAATGTGTACCATTCCTGAGGAAAAAAAGAGTTTCCATGAAGAATAAGTGCTCACTTCGCTTGACAATAAACTATATAGGCAATGTTGAGACAATGGGTGTCAAGCAAAGTCCTGTGACAATGCATTGAACGAAGCTAGTGTATTGCTCTGTGCAATGTACGTATGCACGCATGCCTGAAGCAAAAACTTTTCTCACAGCAATGTATAGTATATAGCAGCATGTGATCTCCATCATATTACACTTACTTGTGTTTCTATGGAGCACAGATATTTACAAGGCAGAGGTACTGCAGCTATTAGACAAGTGATGCAGTTCTTTATATTACACAATGTTCTTTCTCCAAACCGTGTCTCTTTAATTAGCTTCTTCTTCTCAAATATGTCAACCATGCTACTTCATCTTCCTCAGACTAAATTGATTTGTTTGAAATGCTGATGAAAACTCACAACTATAACCTGCTAATAAGAGAGAAGTCTAGCATTTTATGTTGTCAGGTGATAGTCACATGATAATGCCCTTGCTGTTGCAGCTAACAATGTTAAATAATAGATTACACAAGATAATGATAAATTGTGGAAACCATGATCATGTTCAGGTAGCCGCCATTGAGAACAAGAGCTTGACTCCAGTCCCACGTTGGAAGAGACAGGAGAGGTAGAATAGGTGGGAACTTCGACGCTGGTGAAACACCACTACTTTTATCGTTTCTTTACTTATTCGCCAGGGCCTTGCTGCTCACCTTTAGTGTTTTAAGGTTCTCTTTGATGGCCAATCCGAGTCGAAGACAGGTAGTAAGTTTACTTTCTTGCCCCTTCATTAAGTTAGAAGGTTAGGAGGTGTGTAGTAAGTAACAACTCATCACACTCGTGGCAGATCCCAGGTCAGCTGTTGAGTGTTCTATTAACACAATCTATGATTTCATGGAGCCAAAGGTTGTTCTACACAACACACCAGGCCTGTTTTAACTTTGTATTTCGCTATTATGCATAACAGGGAGACTTGGTCCTACATTATTTATGCAGAAAATATTCAATAATCCATAAACGGTGGTTCGGGTTACATAGCCCGTAGGTTGGTCCAATAGAAGAGGTTGAATTGTTCTAATATGGCAGGTAGGTTTAATTTTACATGCAGATATTGTAAAATGTGTAACTAGAAGTAATTATAACTAGAGCATTTACAAGCCACAAATCTTCCCCACGTCCTATGCTCTCCAATAGTTGCAGCTAGCATGTCAGTACGAGATATATTCTATCGCCCTCTTCTCTTCACTTGGCGCACACTCCATGACACTTAATGTATTTGGCTGTTCACTTCAACAACTCTTCCCCCTACCAGCATTGTGCCTTATTTGGTATTGATTAATGTCCCAGGATTTTTTTTTGTTTGAGTCAGTTCTCAATATTTTTTCATAGGAGAGTATTTTTCTGTGGGTGTGCGTGATTTAGCAAGCACCTGTTCTCATTTAATTAAGCGCCCATTTTCGTGCAGGTTGGGGTCAGAAGAGAGGCACTAAGCAACCAGTTTATGGTCACGTAGAGTTAACATATTCTGGTTTGTACTTCTTAACCAGGCCTTCGCGGAGGTGACAGGGGAGAAAGTAAGCAGACGAGCAAACTATGCAGTGGGCTAGGAACCAATAGCTATATAGAAGCACCATCAAATAGCCAACAGAGCATATGGCAATGTACGGATGGTGTAACTAGATAGTAACAGCAAGGGATTGACAGAGGAGGGGGTTAAAATAGAACTGGAGTGGAAAGATCACCTCCAACTTCACTTGGGGAACTTCTTACTGCCTGTACTGCACTACTGAGCATTCTCAGTGCACTTGCTGTTCATGTGAGTGAAGTCAGTGATCAACATTAGTCAAGGATACACACCCCATCCCCCGTTTCTTTAGAGTATCAAAATTAATGTTGCTAGACCTGTGATGTCCTGCAGAGAGCATGCTCACCACACATTATACAGCATGCACATATTTCTAGACCAGTGATGCTCCTGCAGCGAGCATGCTCACTGCACATTATACAGCATGCACATACTTCTAGACCTGTGACTGTCCTGCAGCAAGCATGCTCACCACACATTATACAGCATGTACATACTTCTAGACCTGTGACTGTCCTGACAGCGAGCATGCTCACTATACATTATACAGCATGCACATACTTCTAGACCTGTGACTGTCCTGCAGCGAGCATGCTCAACACACATTATACAGCATGCACATACTTCTAGACCTGTGACTGTCCTGCAGCGAGCATGTTCACTACACATTATACAGCATGCACATACTTCTAAACCTGTGACTGTCCTGCAGCGAGCATGTTCACCACACATTATACAGCATGCACATACTTCTAAACCTGTGACTGTCCTGACAGCGAGCATGCTCACCACACATTATACAGCATGCACATACTTCTAGACCTGTGACTGTCCTGACAGCGAGCATGCTCACTACACATTATACAGCATGCACATACTTGTATAAGCAACAATAACCACAACAACAAATTTGCATTCGAAGAACAAGTGCATAGTTGAAAATTGGCATATATATTATGTATATATATATATAGTATTCAGGTCAGGTAATGTAGGCAGATGTAGCAAGTGGCTGTTGGTCGTAGAGGTCATTTTCTCATTGCGTCATATTCCACACACTTGGATGGGTTTGCCACGAACTTATACTGGCAGAAAGTCATCAACCGCTTCACTCCCTACAGAGAATGAATGCCAGCAGACAAAATTCTACAACACCAAATGCTAAGTAATGAGTCATAAGTATCTTATTCATAATTATCCCCCCCCCCCCCCCCCCCCCCCCCCCCCCCAAAAGATAGAACCCTGTATAATTGTATACATGAGAAGACCCTATCTGAAGTGTATCTGTAAGTTTCCCCCTCAAAAATGCCATAATTAAACCCTAACTTTTTTCCTAGGAGGAGCAAACCACGTGGGTAGAAGTGGGCAGCCACCCCATTCAAACATTTAATTAAATCCAAGTCCATGGTATATAATGACCTTGAGATACAACTTTAGCTAATAATAACATGCCTGAGGCTACTTTTATCCATCCACCTACCCACCCTCCCCTATATAATTTAAAATTCCAGATCTGTCTCTGGACAGCATTCAGGCCAGGCAGTGCACAAGATTGTGTTGGTGGTTAACTGAACAAGCACTTCATCCTGGCTAGGGCTAGGTTTCTAGGTACTAAAATAATTTTCATAGGTATAACTATAGGCAAGTTACTAGACCTAAAGTGGAGGGACCTCAAAACCTGAATGCCTGAAATCACATAAATATCTCCAGATTGCAAAGTGCTAAAGATTTGAAATTAGCACCAGTGGCTAGAGGAAGCTCTACTCTATGCAACGACTGTTTGCATTAGGCGTTAAAATGTAAGTACATGGTCAAGCGCGTGGGTGGAAAATGAATGTTAACAAAACTCGAAACGATTTCTGTTTAGGGGACCGTCCCCTAACAGGAAAATAATGACGTTTTCACTCCCACTAAAACTAAGAAATTACCTCATGCCAAGTTAGAGTACAACTTTGCTGGGGACAACCTTAGGATGAGAGTTGTTGCTCACATAATCCCAGCCTTAACACACTCACCCACACACACACCACACACATACCACACGCACACACCACACACACACTGTGATGGTAGTCATGTTGAAACAAGAGGTCCATGTACGTGTATGAGAGCATACACACGACATCTTGATCCTCTCCTAAGCTCTGGACCCACTCACCTGTATGTACTTCCTCTGAGTCTCGTCATTGAGGACATGAGCTATTTCCTGTGAGAAGATCTTCTCTCGTCCTGTACGAGCGTGAATACCTACCATGGTGACCCCGATAGGCCAGGGGGCATTACCAATGGCCATGGACAAATATGCTCCAGTAGCCTGCAACGAGAGATATTGTAAATTCTGGCTAGCAAGACAGTCAACAGATAATTTTCTAGCTAGCACTCCTTATATTAGTTTGAACCATTTTTTAATACCCTCTGGCTAAACCCCCCCCCCCAGTTTTTTTTTTAAATAATAAAATAATAATAATATAAATTAAATTAATTTTTTCCCTTCAGATTATAATTATGGGCAAGCGAAGCAAGCACTTGGTGGGAGTTGGAAGGAGAATTGCCGTGCATGGTGTACGTATGTTTCTATCTATCTATCTATGTATCTATCTATGCATCTATCTATGCATCTATCTATGCATCTATCTATGCATCTATCTATATATCTATCTATGTGTCGATCTATGTATCTATCTATGCATCTATCTATGCATCTATCTATGCATCTATCTATATATCTATCTATGTGTCTATCTATGTATCTATCTATGTATCTATCTATATATCTATCTATGTATCTATCTATGCATCTATCTATGTGTCTATCTATATATCTATCTATGTATCTATCTATGTATCTATCTATGCATCTATCTATGCATTATCTATGTATCTATCTATGCATCTATCTATGCATCTATCTATGCATCTATCTACATGTATGTATCTATCTATGCATCTATCTATGCATCTATCTATGCATCTATCTATGCATCTATCTATGTATCTATCTATGCATCTATCTATGCATCTATCTATGCATCTATCTATGCATCTATCTATGTGTCTATCTATGCATCTATCTATGCATCTATCTATGCATCTATCTATGCATCTATCTATGCATCTATCTATCTATCTACCTACTTATCTATCATCGTACATTCACTCGTAACAGGACACATGCCTTAATAAGTAATGTGGGCCTACGTAGTTCGGGGTTGTCACAGTGCAGAGAACGATCGAGAGAATGCCGGCCAGCATATCGGAAGCGAGACTGACATGTCTGCGCAGCGCAAGTGAGAACAGGTTGTACGTTATTACGGCAGAAAGCAAGCAAGTGGTACAAACAGCAACCAAGACCTCAGCAAGCGCTCCAGAACCACACCCTCCCCTGAGGCCCTCATATTTTTAATTTTTAATTTTTTTAAAATTTGCTGCAATGAACACCAGGTGAGAATGGGCTGCATGGCTGCCAGGAAGCATGATGGACCTAGTTAGTCGGTTCATCACATGCTTAGCTTTTTTCTTTGCTCACCACTCAATGCCTAGCACTCATTACTAGTGATGGTAATTGGATGATCTGCGAGGATCTATCCACAAGAGAAGTTATTTTGAACAGTTCCACCTTGTTAGGTTCTCTATTGGTGATGTGGTTGACATTTCAGTCCTTATCCAGGATAACATCAGTAAATTAAGGATGTTGAGGGATAGAGTTGAGCTATCCAGGATTACATTAGTAAATTAAGGATGTTGAGGGATAGAGTTGAGCTATCCAGGATAACATCAGTAAATTAAGGATGTTGAGGGACAGACTCGAGCTATCCAGGATAACATCAGTAAATTAAGGATGTTGAGGGATAGAGTTGAGCTATCCAGGATAACATCAGTAAATTAAGGATGTTGAGCGACAGAGTTGAGCTATCCAGGATAACATTAGTAAATTAAGGATGTTGAGGGACAGACTAGAGCTATCCAGGATAACATAAGTAAATTAAGGATGTTGAGGGATAGAGTTGAGCTATCCAGGATAACATCAGTAAATTAAGGATGTTGAGCGACAGAGTTGAGCTATCCAGGATAACATTAGTAAATTAAGGATGTTGAGGGACAGACTCGAGCTTCCCTCTGTCCATGAGGTTCTACTTCTTCCTAGACACTCCCTCTCTATCCCAAAGCTCCACCATGCCCGGAAATGCTCCCTGCACTCTCTCACCTACTCTCAAAGAATACGACAAGTTGTTAAGATCAGTAGTGAGTAGCGTTACAAAGATCCTCTTTATGGAGGAGGAACAAATGGACGGAGACGACCCTTCCTGTGAAGGGAGGAGGACTAGGTACCAGAAGAGCAGTCCAACTTGCTCTTTCGATACTTACAAAAGTCATCAGCGACTGCCTGCTCGGCCTTACCTAGCACATCATATCCTTTTAGTACAATTTTCTTCTTATACTAATGAAGCTCACCAATCATCTGATGCTCATTCCCTCGTCTCTGATGCAGGCCCTCCAACAGGCCCAGTGTCACACCGACAGAAGGCCTGGGATGAGCAGCTCGGGGAAGAAATTGCTGGGCAGTGCATCAGGTGCCTTCATCAGGGCACGCTTACTGGCTGCATCACGGACAGAGTTTGGTTGGCTAGATATTCTCGCCGTTTCTTTGGCCTTTGCATTGGTGACAACCTGAGCATGTAGATGTGGGTCTTAGGTCAGGAGCACCCTTGTGCCAGCCACAGCTTTGCCAGTGTGTGTGATTTAACAGCGGTTACTATAGACGATGCATCCAACAGCGGACATGCATACCTATGGCATATTCAAACATGCACATGCTTTTCAATTGGTGATGTTTCTACCTCTATAAAAAGCCCACCACAAGATACTGAGGTTAGAAGGTGGCAGTCTGGAGAGAGAGACATGCTGACATCATATCTACTAATCTGTCTCGTCACATTCAAGCTCTTATTTTGTTGTAAATGCTGTTTTTTAAAATCCATGTTTTGCATCAATAATGGAATGAAAAACTAATACTTGTACCATGCACTAATCATGATGTAATAATCATGATGTAATGATCATGATGTAATAATCATGATGTAATAATCACGATGTAATAATCTTGTTGTAATGATCACGATGTAATGATCACAATGTACTAACCATGATTATTACTATGATGTACTAATCATGATGCACTAACCATGATTACTGATGATGTACTAACCATGATTACTTACTAATCATGATGTACTAATCATGATGTACTAATCATGATGCACTAATCATGATGCACTAATCATGATGCACTAATCATGATGCACAATCATGATGCACTAACTAACCATGATCCATGATGCACTAACTAACCATGATGCACTAATCATGATTTACTAAACATGATGCACTAATGATGATGTACACTAATCATGATGTACTAATCATGATGCACTAATCATGGTGCACTAATCATGATGCACTAATCATGATGCACTAATCATGATGCACTAATCATGATGCACTAATCATGATGCACAATCATGATGCACTAATCATGATGCACTAATCATGATTTACTAATCATGATGCACTAATCATGATTTACTAAACATGATGCACTAATCATGATGTACTAATCATGATGTACTAATCATGATTATTGATGATGTACTAACCATGATGTACTTACTAATCATGATGTACTAATCATGATGTAATAGTCATGATGTAATAATCATGATGCACTAATCATGATGCACTAATCATGATGGACTAATCATGATGCACTAATCATGACACTAATCTTGATGCACTAATCATGATGCACTAATCATGATGCACTAATCATGATGGACTAATCATGATGCACTAATCATGCACTAAATATAATCATGCACTAAATAATCATGATGCACTAATCATGATGCACTAATCATGATGCACTAATCATGATGCACTAATCATGATGCACTAATCATGATGCAATAATCATGATGTAATAATCATGATGATGCAAACATTATAAACAAGACTGGGTTTGTCTTGGCTTTCGAGCAAATTTGGACATCGAAAAGTTTTCTGAGGCATATCACCACTTTATCCTCGAACGTAAGTTTTAGGAGCTAAGGTGGTCATTTTGGTGTCCGAAAAGAAAAATGGCTCTCTGCATACTCCTTCTCCACCATCGAGTATCCTTGATCTGGTATACATTACAGCCATCTCTCACTGCAGCAGGTCCTCAGGGAGGAGGGGGGAGGGGGTTCTGTTTCTTTGCCTCCCTCAGACACAACCTTCTTCGACTTCCCAGGCAATAATTTAAGCTGAGCCAGCAAAAAATCCGCCATGTTTTAGGTTTCAAAAGTTCACTTCACAATGCATGTGGCAATGACCTTCTCAATAATCACTTGAGATTCACTCTCTCGATGTTTTGACTAGATGCTTTAACCTTCATCAGGAATAATGATACACTAAGATTCATGTGTGCTTGATATATATATATATACGTAGCTAGCTATCCATGCAGGTGTTCAACAAACAAGTTTTTGTAGTACCTGAATATGCAAGGAAAGCAGCAAAACCAAACATTTCATTAAAAATATATATATAATAAATTAATTTAAAAAAGCACACATACCCAAAACACCCAAAACTGAACATTTCACACCAAAAAAAAGGGAAAAAAGGAAAAAAGAAAGAAAAAAAAGAAAGAAAAAAACGAAGAAAAAAAAGCACAAAAAAAAGCACATGTATATACACATACCTAAAAGTTACTTTTAATTAACTTGGTGAAGTGAGTAGTGAGTTTTAACTTAGTGAGTTTTTTAATTTTTGTTCCCTTACCACACATGAACATCACATTAGTTTTCCACTGTAATGATCCCTTACCACATGTGAACATGATAGCATTTTCTAATCTAATGACCCCTTACCACACACCTGAACATACTCCCTGTCGGCAAGGTGACAGAAAATCTTTGCCATAAAAGAAAGAATATCTAATGGAGTTTTCTGCAGGACAGCAATTACAACACAATAAAACAATATACAATATATATATATATACACACACACACTATACATATCTGAATATGTTTGATGTTCATGTCTTGATACTTACAAAGCCTGGCATATAAACTCATGGTTCTGAACAGTACGGTCCCATGCGAGTGTAATGCTGACTAAGCAATATCTGTTTATGGGTGTGGTGACTTTTAGATCAGGTGTACTCTATTTCATATGTAAAGAGTTCAAGGATGGATGGCATTAGTTGAACTCTGCCAACACATCATTGGACGAGCCATAAGGTCTTCACTACAATACTGGGAGGAGTACGTTATCTAGCAGCACCAGCACCTGAGAACAACTACCTGGGTGTTTAGGGTTGTCATTTAATGAACATTTACAATATTACCCAGGGAGACTCATGCATGTCAGGAGCTGCCATGTCTACCCAGGGAGACTCATGCATGTCAGGAGCTACCATCTCTACCCAGGGAGACTCATGCATGTCAGGAGCTGCCATCTCTACCCAGGGAGACTCATGCATGTCAGGAGCTACCATCTCTACCCAGGGAGAGTCATGCATGTCAGGAGCTGCCTCTGTACCCAGGTAGACTCATGCATGTCAGGAGCTGCCTCTGTACCCAGGGAGAGTCATGCATGTCAGGAGCAGCCATCTCTACCCAGGGAGACTCATGCATGTCAGGAGCTGCCATCTCTACCCAGGGAGACTCATGCATGTCAGGAGCTACCATCTCTATCAGGGAGACTCATGCATGTCAGGAGCTGCCATCTCTACCCAGGGAGACTCATGCATGTCAGGAGCTGCCATCTCTACCCAGGGAGACTCATGCATGTCAGGAGCTACCATCTCTACCCAGGGAGACTCATGCATGTCAGGAGCTACCATCTCTATCAGGGAGACTCATGCATGTCAGGAGCTGCCATCTCTACCCAGGGAGACTCATGCATGTCAGGAGCTGCCATCTCTACCCAGGGAGACTCATGCATGTCAGGAGCTGCCATCTCTACCCAGGGAGACTCATGCATGTCAGGAGCTGCCTCTGTACCCAGTACACTCTTCAACCTTGTGCTGCATCAAAGATACCTAAAAAACATTTTCAAATAGAAATCAACTTAAAAAAAAAAAAAATAATAATAATCCCAAATTGTCAGAGTGCTTATAACAATATATAACAATAAGTAACACAGAATAGGTAAGTGCTTATGTAATGCCACACCCCACAGTATACATGTAACAAGTATTAGGCTCCTCCCAAGACAACTGGCCGACCTTCAGAGAGTATACTTGTCAGAAAAAGAGCAATGGTTGTGATGATTATTGACTAAATGATAAACTTGAGAGAGAGAGTTGAGTGAGTCAGAGTGAGAGAGGGAGGGGCTGGCGGATAAGGAGGTGTGGTCACTACCAACCACACTGTACACTTGTTTATATATAGTCTGTAGCTCACTCGATATTTCATTTGTCTCATGAGGGGAGCTAGGTACGATTCTGTCTGCCTGTAGGTGGCCAAGTCCATTTTGTTCTGGAAGGCAAACACCAATACATAGCACAGGTAAGCAAATGTCACCACCACACAGTCACCACCTCACACACCACCATAAACACTGTCACCACCTCACACACACCACCACAAACACTGTCATCACCTCACACACCAGCACAAACACTGTCACCACCTCACACACACCACCACAAACACTGTCATCACCTCACACACCAGCACAAACACTGTCACCACCTCACACACACCACCAGAACCACTGCCATCACCTCACACATGCCACCACAAACACTGCCATCACCTCACACACCAGCACAAACAGTCATCACCTCACCACAAACACTGTCACCACCTCACACACACCACCACAAACACTGTCTCAGACACACCACCACCATCACCTCACACACCAGCACAAACACTGTCACCACCTCACACACACCAGCACAAACACCGTCATCACCTCACACACACCAGCACAAACACTGTCACCACCTCACACACCAGCACCACAAACACTGTCATCACCTCACACACACCACAAACACTGCCATCACCTCACACACACCACCACAAACACTGCCATCACCACACACACCAACACAGTTATTCTCATGCAAACACACACACACACACAAATCTCCAGAATCAGTATGTTTGTGTGTGCGTGTTTACCTGGTGGTAACTCTTCTTGTGCTCCAAATTTTTTCTGTTCAGATCCTTCGCCCACTCATTCAGTAGAAACTGAAAATATAATAGCCAACAACAACAAAGTGGGGAATGTCCATGTGGGGGTGGGGGTGGGGCTGGGGGTAAGGGGTAAGGGGGGGCTGGGGGTAAGGGGTAAGGGGGGGCTGGGGGTAAGGGGTAAGACTGCATGTTAATGACAGCTAGTGGATGATCTCTGAGGCTTCACATGTTCTCAAGTCCATGTTGTATGCTTGCAATGACACACAAATCCTTGTAAACCCCCCCCCCAGAATTAACCACCATAAACCAGTGTTTTATATAGAGGGGAAACTCCGACCCACACACTGTGTATGTCTTCATCAGTTTTGGCCGGTGATGGTGACGTTTTAAATCTGACCGAGTGATTTCTCTACAGAGGCCGTCCCTTCTGGCAACGTAACCATGACGACACAAGAAGTTCTTTAATCCCTCATCCTAGTGCATGAATATCATTAAGTCACAAGATGTGAAGAAACGTGATGGTGATAATAATAACAGCTTTTCCAGGGGTGTGCTTCATATCTAGTTTATGGTGATGATAATTACAGCTTTATTCATCGGTTGGCTGTGACTTGAATAAGGTTGATATGCCTTGGGGCTACAGGGCTCCTTTTGAAAAATACAGCAGTAGCTTTACTTTTCTTGAGTGTCTGCACGGGCTAGTAATACAGGCAAGACCAGCTAGTAATACAGGCAAGGCCAACTAGTAATACAGGCAAGGCCAACTAGTAATACAGCAAGGCAACTAGTAATACAGGCAAGGCAACTAGTAATACAGGCAAGGCCAACTAGTAATACAGGCAAGGCCAACTAGTAATACAGGCAAGGCAACTAGTAATACAGGTAAGGCCAACTAGTAATATGGGTAAGGCAACTAGTAATATGGGTAAGGCAAACTAGTAATACAGGCAAGGCAACTAGTAATACAGGCAAGGCAAACTAGTAATACAGGCAAGGCCAATTAGGAGGTAAGGCAAACTAGTAATACAGGCAAGGCAAACTAGTAATACAGGCAAGGCAACTAGTAATACAGGCAAGGCAAACTAGTAATACAGACAAGGCAACTAGTAATACAGGCAAAGCAAACTAGTAATACAGGTAAGGCAAACTAGTAATACAGGCAAGGCATTGAACGGTGAGAGAAAGTGCGATGGGAAAAGGGGAAAGAAAAGAAAGTCTGTAACCCGATGCCATCCGTGGCCTTTTGGAGGAAACTTGAAATCCTATCGTTGCATTGCTCTAGCCATTGTCCTAGCCCTAGCATAGCTGAAGGCCTAATACAGTACTGACCTGTACATTATCTTAGCTTGAAATCCTAGTCTTGTTAGATTGCATTGCTCTAGCCATTGTCCTAGCCCTAGCATAGTTGAAGGCCTAATACAAACTGACCCATACATTATCTTAGCTAGTATTGTTAGATTGCATTGCTCTAGCCATTGTTCTAGTCCTAGCATAGCTGTCAAAGGCCTAATACAGTACTGACCTGTACATTATCTTAGCTTGAAATCCTAGTATTGTTAGATTGCATTGCTCTAGCCATTGTCCTAGCCCTAGCATAGTTGAAGGCCTAATACAGTACTGACCCATACATTATCTTAGCTTGAAATCCTAGTATTGTTAGATTGCATTGCTCTAGCCATTGTCCTAGTCCTAGCATAGCTGTCAAAGGCCTAATACAGTACTGACCTGTACATTATCTTAGCTTGAAATCCTAGTATTGTTAGATTGCATTGCTCTAGCCATTGTCCTAGCCCTAGCATAGCTGAAGGCAGTACTGACCTGTACACTACTACTTGTGCCATCACATTGCAATGCTTGGGCTGTTGTAGAAGAGAAGTAGCTAATATTATATATATATAGTTAGCCTTACAGATTCTGAGTTCGTGCAAAGTTGAGGTGAAAAACAGGCTAAGATATTCTCCAGATTCACTGAGAAACATTTCCGGTCTAGAAAACCAGTTATATTTCAGCCGGTATCTTACCTCTAGCTGGAACATGCAGTGAACTGAGTAGCTACAAGTCAGAATGGAACTCCACATCTATTCATGTCAGCCATTAACTACCTACCACTTCTCAATTATTGAGCAGTGAATTTCCTTTCCTGTACCTTCGAATCTACTGCCATTTTATCGACCATTCTCTTCATTGCAATGACTAGTCCCGGTTTACATACATGTAAGCCCACATTATTTAAGTGAGCAACCCATTCATACTTAAGTGTGGGTGAAGTATACATAGATAGATAGATAGATAGATAGATATGTACACCATAGATAGGTATAGCCAGATATATACATACATAGATATGTACACCATAGATAGGTATAGCCAGATATATACATACATAGATATGTACACCATAGATAGGTATAGCCAGATATATACATACATAGATATGTACACCATAGATAGGTATGTAGCCAGATATATACATACATAGATATGTACACCATAGATAGGTATGTAGCCAGATAGGTACATACATAGATATGTACACCATAGATAGGTATAGCCAGATAGATACTTACATAGATATGTACACATAGATAGATGTTTCCTCTCAAGCTCTATGTATATGATAATTACTTCAGATAGACATTATTATATACATCAGGGCTGCATTTAGGATTGAGTTGAAGGGGTGGGTGGGGGGGGGGGGGGCGGAATTAGTATTTTGGAAACGGGGGGCTAGGGCGCACATATCTATCCTCCCTAAATGTGGCCCTGTGTAACATGTTAACTGAACTTCTTGGCCAGGATGAGCCAGCCCTAGTCTCCCTGGTCCCACCCTCCCTGGGTCTGTGTAAGAGCAAACAAGCACAGCCAGAGAGAGATATTAGTATATGTGGTATGTATATTACTAAATAAATACCAACCCTCGTAGCTATGACAACCATCTGCCAACACTGAAACTAATTATATGCTCTAATTATGTGTGGGCATGTGGGAAGCTCTTGTTCAAATGAGAAGCTTCTCCAGCTTAGAGGTCCTATATACTATGTACAGTGCCAATGGTTCTGGTGAGCACTCGAGAATCTAAGCAAGAACAATTCCAGCCCTCACTACAAGGAACCAAGACCAGGAATAGTCTGAATGTCTTGCTTCCTTCAAGACAGGACAATAAAAGAAGAAAAAAACATTTTTAATTTGTACTTAAAATGGTTAAGAATGCAATTAAAATTTCACCATCTACAGCAAGTTCGATATATGAGGTCACAAAAGGTTAGTATCACACTGGGTGGAGGCAGGTTGAAGTAGGTTGACAATAGCTCTATGGGGGCACACACTGGACCAACACCACACTGGGTGGAGGCAGGTTGAAGAAGGTTGACAATAGCTCTATGGGGGCACACACTGGACCAACACCACATTGGGTGGAGGCAGGTTGAAGAAGGTTGACAATAGCTCTATGGGGGCACACACTGGACCTACATCACACTTGGTGGAGGCAAGTTGAAGTGGGTTGACAATAGCTCTACTGGGACACACACTGGACCAACATCACACTGGGTGGAGGATGAAGAAGGTTGACAATAGCTCTATGGAAGCACACACTGGACCAACATCACACTGGGTGGAGGCAGGTTGAAGAAGGTTGGCAATAGCTCTATGGGGGGCACACACTGGACCAACACCACACTGGGTGGAGGCAGGTTGAACATCTATCTACATATGTCCATAGTATTCACCTTCTCCCCAGGATTTTAAGGGCAAGGGACATGTTATTGGTGAAGCGTGGAACTAATTCCCTACGTTGGTCAAGAGGTATTTGGTCTTACATTCCAAATTACGTTTACAGGTGCACTGGACTAGACATAATATTGTGACATGTAAAAGAGGGAATCAGCACAGTATCATGCAATGAGCAATTGTACAATACAATATAATAGCCATATATACTGTTTGAAGCCTGAAGGCACCTTGATTAGGAACATATTCTCAGAAATATTTATAGAGTCCTAATTAAGGTGCTTTCAGGCTTCAGAACAATATCAATAACCTTCTCAATAATCAACTTGAAATTGTACTCTCTTGACATTTCGACGAGATGCTCTAGCCTTCATCAGGAATAATGAGATGCTAAGACTCTGATGCTCTAGCCTTCATCGGGAATAGTGAGATGCTAAGGCTCATTGCAATGTTATTATGTCAACTGAGAGTTCATTGAGAATGATTATTATATGTATGGCAGTATAAAAAGCGAAGATTCTGGTAGAATTAGTTTATCAACACAGAGAGCAAAAGTGGGAGTCCCATGGAGGTGAAATGCGATGGGCTATGCTGCAGTCTCTCCTAGGCACTGGGGTTTCATCCCTCTCAGAGGGGGGAGGGGGGATCGGGGTTCACTCAGGATCTGTGGGGGGATACCAAAGTTCAAATCAAAGTTGACTATTTTCTGCCATGGACATTAACAGTGTCAGGGTGAGATCTGCTTAACACTAAGTAGTGTTGAATGATCAAGGATTAGTAGTGCAGCATTATTGTAACTAGTTGCATTTATATAGAGGAGACAGATGGTTGGCTACACACGAAGTTTACAGCAACACAGCAACAACAGTTATTGTTAATTCAACTTGTCAGTTCAGCACAATGAAGTGCATTTCTTCACTCGGATAGCAAATTACCTTCAACATGCATTGATAAAATACCATATTGAATGGGCTACATATTGTTATATGAATCAGGACCACAGCATACATTTCATAATAAAACCACACGAGGTCAGACTCTTTTACATCATCCAATCAAGTCAGTACTGGCATAATCCCTCCCCCCCATATTCATCCGATGCAAGACTGGCTCAGTAGCACATACTCATCCGATGACTGGCTCAGTAGCACATACTCATCCGATGACTGGCTCAGTAGCACATACTCATCCAATGACTGGCTCGGTAGCACATATTCATCCGATGCCACGACTGGCTCGGTAGAGCAGGGTGAACAAACCATGGCTACCTTGCAGGAGCTCATTCTCTACCAGGCTTGTACAAAGGACTGAACTCACCGAAGAGCATTGCAAAAAAAAAAATTCTTTTAAACTTGACCGAATCTTCACTTTCCGGAAAGAAAGTTGTTGGCCCCAAGGAAAGGTCTTGGCAAGCAGTACGGTTGCTCATACTCTTGTTCACTTCACTACAATGAATGTGATGAGTGAAGCTTTCTTTATTGTCCCCGTCAAGCGAGCCGACAGAGCAACTGATTGCACAATCCAAGTGCGGCTATGGTGTGCTGACTTGCTATGGCAGTGGTCCTAGGACGCTGACTACATATGCAACATAGACACTCACCAAACGTCAGCCATCTTTCCACTCACACCAAGCATCTTTAGGCTAATTCCAGTCCTTCTGTGCTTGTCACGAGCTGCTACAGCCTTCGTCAACTGAACGTCCGTCTCGATCATCCTGCGCTGCCGACTATAGCTATCATTTCACCAACCACACCCACAACACACGGCTTTGTATTGCATCACGGACCGTAAATACAGAACACAACTTTGAACTGAAATAACCCAATAGTAGCCCGCCACCTTGGACACATGCAAACGTTGAACGTCAGCGTAATTGGATTGCACAATCTTTTCTTTCCATTCTCAAGCGTTGTTCGTCAGGCGTAATAAAAAACGTCATCCATCACGTTGTAGTGCAGAATCAGACGGTCTTCAAGCAGCTATATGGTCTAGGAAAGACAGTTCCCTAGCGCTTAAGTTTATTTTTGGTAAAGGGATTTTTCAGTCTGACAAATTGCAATGTTACTCTTAAATACCCCAGAGAAAACTCTGCTATTCTGCACGCTTCACCCAGGCCAGCTTCACCCAGGCCAGCTTCACTCAGGCCAGCTTCACCCAGGCCAGCTTCACCCAGGCCAGCTTCACCCAGGCCAGCTTCACCCAGGCCAGCTTCACCCAGGCCAGCTTCACCCACGCTAGCTTCACCCAGGCCAGCTTCACCCAGGCCAGCTTCACCCAGGCCAGCTTCACCCAGGCCAGCTTCACCCAGGCCAGCTTCACCCAGGCCAGCTTCACCCAGGCCAGCTTCATCCAGGCCAGCTTCACCCAGGCCAGCTTCACCCAGGCCAGCTTCACCCAGGCCAGCTTCACCCAGGCCAACTATCTCGTAAATACGAGGACACATGTGTGGTAGGTGTGCAATGTGAAACCACACCTACCTTTAAGGTCTTGTGACACATATCTTGTCTTTTATTGTCGTCTTCGCTGCTCAGCTCACTGAACCCTCTCTAGGTACGATGAGCGTTGACATACACAACAACCACGACACAAACAACAACAATGTAAACAATGATGTAAACAATGATGTAACTACAACAATGACAGGTGTAAACAACAACAGTGCAAATATTGCAACCAATGACATCATCACGAACAAAACAGGGCAAGCAACACGCCCACACACACAATGGGATAAATCATGGCAACTTTAAGCTGAGGTCACTTTATAGCTTCATATTCTGAAGAGCTTCATCCAACCTCCATTGACAACTGGCCTAGCCACTATCCTGAAAACGCCTCCGAATCAAGTTATTACGAGGAAGTGTCCTACTAATCAGCGACAAACTGTCACCTAGCAACTAAGTCCTTGCAAACATGCTGCCTTTGTTATCGTCGACTATTAAAACTCTATATAGCGCCCATCATCAGACACTTGAGGACAATGAAATGATAGGACAGGACAGTCCAGAGTGTCCGACGCCCACGTGATCACCACATCTCATGCCATTGTTGGGCTGGAAATGCTCGGGGGAAGAGGGGGAGGGCTACTCTTCCATATTAGGAATATGGAATATGGGTAGTCAATCCTCCCTCCGTGTATCAACCGTGATGGGAACAAGAGAGCATCACTACACAAGGCAGCGCTACATCTTCACCTGCACACTCCCTCACTCACATCAGCTCCCTTCACACGCATACTCCCTCACTCACATCAGCTCCCTTCACACGCACACTCTCTCACTCACATCAGATCCCTTCACCTGCACACTCCCTCACTCACATCAGCTCCCTTCTCACCTGCACACTCCCTCAATCACATCAGCTCCCTTCACCTGCACACTCCCACACTCACATCAGCTCCCTTCACTTGCACACTCCCTCACTCACATCAGCTCCCTTCACCTGCACACTCCCACACTCACATCAGCTCCCTTCACCTGCACACTCCCTCACTCACATCAGCTCCCTTCACTTGCACACTCACTCACTCACACCAGCTCTGCTGGTGAATTTTCCCTTGACTGCACCTGAATAGAGACGGCCTTAGACGATACAAAAATAAATCAAAAATCAACAACAAAAGGAATAACAGATAAATGAAAACAGGACAGAGAGAAGTGAGGTCACATGACTGTCTGAAGCAGGACAGGGAGAAGTGAGGTCACATGACTGTCTGAAGCAGGACAGGGAGAAGTGAGGCCACATGACTGTCTGAAGCAGGACAGAGAGAAGTGAGGTCACATGACTGTCTGAAGCAGGACAGAGAGAAGTGAGGTCACATGACTGTCTGAAGCAGGACAGAGAGAGACTGTCTGAAGCAGGACAGAGAGAAGTGAGGCCACATGACTGTCTGAAGTAGGACAGAGAGAAGTGAGGTCACGTGACTGTCTGAAGCAGGACAGAGAGAGACTGTCTGAAGCAGGACAGAGAGAAGTGAGGCCACATGACTGTCTGAAGCAGGACAGAGAGAGACTGTCTGAAGCAGGACAGAGAGAAGTGAGGTCACATGACTGTCTGAAGCAGGACAGAGAGAAGTGAGGCCACATGACTGTCTGTAGCAGGACAGAGAGAAGTGAGGCCACATGACTGTCTGAAGCAGGACAGGGAGAAGTGAGGCCACATGACTGTCTGTAGCAGGACAGACAGAAGTGAGGCCATATGACTGTCTGAAGCAGGACAGAGAGAGGTGAGGCCACATGACTGTCTGTAGCAGGACAGACAGAAGTGAGGTCACATGACTGTCTGAAGCAGGACAGGGAGAAGTGAGGCCACATGACTGTCTGAAGCAGGACAGAGAAGTGAGGCCACATGACTGTCTGAAGCAGGACAGGGAGAAGTGAGGTCACATGACTGTCTGAAGCAGGACAGAGAGAAGTGAGGCCACATGACTGTCTGAAGCAGGACAGGGAGAAGTGAGGCCACATGACTGTCTGAAGCAGGACAGGGAGAAGTGAGGCCACATGACTGTCTGAAGCAGGACAGAGAGAAGTGAGGTCACATGACTGTCTGAAGCAGGACAGGGAGAAGTGAGGCCACATGACTGTCTGAAGCAGGACAGAGAGAAGTGAGGCCACATGACTGTCTGAAGCAGGACAGAGAGAAGTGAGGCCACATGACTGTCTGAAGCAGTTTGTGCAGTGTGTTTGACATGCAGACAGAGTACCTGATGGCCTCTATAATGTTCTATACATCATTATATATGTCCTCTATGTTCTATAAATCATTACCTGTATCTCTTCTATAATGTTCTATATATGTCCTAGCATGTATGTCCTCTATAGTGTTCTATACATCATTGCCTATATCTCCTCTATAGATCATTACCTGTACTGTATCTCCTCTATAGTGTTCTATACACCATTACCTGTCCTCTATAATGTTCTCTATATGATTACCTCTATATCCTCTATAGTTTTCTATATCATTACCTGTTATGTCTCTATAGTGTTCTATACACCATTAACTCTATCTCCTCTATAGTGTTCTATACACCATTAACTATATCTCCTCTATAGCGTTCTATATACCATTACCTATATGTCCTTCATAGTGTTCTATATACCATTACCTGTATCTTGTCTATACTTTTCTATATATCATTACCGGCATCTCCCCTATAGTACACCATTACCTGCATGTCCTCTATAGTGTTCTATACACAATTAAAGTGCAACAAGTCATGTGCTATTAAAAAAAAGATAATATCCATCACTTCTCTGCAATGCACCACAAAAGATTTCTATCTACAAATAAAATGGTCTTTCTGAATATGTGAACAGCTATCCCGGAAGGTGGAGTTGTTAGGTCCATTGTCGACCGCTTGTTGCTCCACCTACAGGTGCGATGTCACGCTCATCATTCACAATTTAGTTGGAAGCCGCTGCCATTGAAGCTTATTGGACTTGTTCAAGTTTTTCTTTTTGTAAAGATGTCTCCAACGTCCATGAAGCAGAAGATGGCTGATTTTAAGCTTGACAAGCCAAGAATTAGCTGGAAATATCCATCACCACCTCCTCCAGCTTGCAGACGAATGATGATGTGCCCCAGGATTAGAAATTCCTTGACACAGACGATGAAACAATGCACCCCACTTTTGATTTGAGACCCAGCATGAAGTCACAGGCACCGATTAATTCTGCGAAGAATGGTCCACACATTTGAAACATGAAGACAGGGTCAGCTTTGGTCTAGTCCTATATTCCCAGCTCAGATACCTGCTAAATAAGAGTAAAGCTAAGGTCGTAGAATTGGCAGGCGTCATGGTTGGCAGGTCAGGAAAAAAACTATATCTGAATGGAGAACACAGTTCTTTAAGAACGGTGGAGAAGTTCCTGGGAGCATGCAAGGCCATCATTACAGGCGGTGTGCTCTTGAGAAATGAAAAGCTCTCGTTCAACAAGAACTATATGAATATGTGACAATGCCTATGTTAAAGGAAAGCTTAGCCTCATTGCTGAGCATTTTTGAGAGAGAGAGCTACTACCAAATGAAATGCTAGAGACGTTTTCCCTAGGAAGATATCCATAGAGACAGGATGGTAGTGGATGCATGAACTACAGCCAGACTTTCCTAGGAAGATATCCATAGAGACAGGATGGTAGTGTGTGCATGAACTACAGCCAGGCTTTCCTAGGAAGATATCCATAGAGACAGGATGGTAGTGGATGCATGAACTAAAGCCAGACTTTCCTAGGAGGATATCCATAGAGACAGGATGGTAGTGGATGCATGAACTACAGCCAGACTTTTCTAGGAAGATATCCATAGAGACAGGACGGTAGTGGATGCATGAACTACAGCCAGACTTTCCTAGGAAGATATCCATAGAGACAGGATGGTAGTGGGTGCATGAACTACAGCCAGGCTTTCCTAGGAAGATATCCATAGAGACAGGATGGTAGTGGATGCATGAACTAAAGCCAGACTTTCCTAGGAGGATATCCATAGAGACAGGATGGTAGTGGATGCATGAACTACAGCCAGACTTTTCTAGGAAGATATCCATAGAGACAGGACGGTAGTGGATGCATGAACTACAGCCAGACTTTCCTAGGAAGATATCCATAGAGACAGGATGGTAGTGGATGCATGAACTACAGCCAGGTTTTCCTAGGAAGATATCCATACAGACAGGATGGTAGTGGATGCATGAACTACAGCCAGACTTTCCTAGGAAGATATCCATAGAGACAGGATGGTAGTGGATGCATGAACTACAGCCAGGAAGATATCCATAGAGACAGGATGGTAGTGGATGCA
The DNA here is from genome assembly GCA_028752905.1 of Cladorhizidae sp. MBARI D1340-BT2. Taxonomy (NCBI): domain Eukaryota; kingdom Metazoa; phylum Porifera; class Demospongiae; order Poecilosclerida; family Cladorhizidae; species Cladorhizidae sp. MBARI D1340-BT2. The sequence continues at coordinate 3,943,662 of JAQNBH010000001.1, forward strand.
TGAACTACAGCCAGACTTTTCTAGGAAGATATCCATAGAGACAGGATGGTAGTGGATGCATGAACTACAGCCAGGTTTTCCTAGGAAGATATCCATACAGACAGGATGGTAGTGGATGCATGAACTACAGCCAGACTTTCCTAGGAAGATATCCATAGAGACAGGATGGTAGTGGATGCATGAACTACAGCCAGGAAGATATCCATAGAGACAGGATGGTAGTGGATGCATGAACTACATCCAGACTTTTCTAGGAAGATATCCATAGAGACAGGATGGTAGTGGATGCATGAACTACAGCCAGGAAGATATCCATAGAGACAGGATGGTAGTGGATGCATGAACTACAGCCAGACTTTTCTAGGAAGATATCCATAGAGACAGGATGGTAGTGGATGCATGAACTACAGCCAGGTTTTCCTAGGAAGATATCCATACAGACAGGATGGTAGTGGATGCATGAACTACAGCCAGACTTTCCTAGGAAGATATCCATAGAGACAGGATGGTAGTGGATGCATGAACTACAGCCAGACTTTTCTAGGAAGATATCCATAGAGACAGGATGGTAGTGGGTGCATGAACTACAGCCAGGCTTTCCTAGGAAGATATCCATAGAGACAGGATGGTAGTGGATGCATGAACTAAAGCCAGACGGAGGATATCCATAGAGACAGGATGGTAGTGGATGCATGAACTACAGCCAGATTTTTCTAGGAAGATATCCATAGAGACAGGACGGTAGTGGATGCATGAACTACAGCCAGACTTTCCTAGGAAGATATCCATAGAGACAGGATGGTAGTGGGTGCATGAACTACAGCCAGGCTTTCCTAGGAAGATATCCATAGAGACAGGATGGTAGTGGATGCATGAACTAAAGCCAGACTTTCCTAGGAGGATATCCATAGAGACAGGATGGTAGTGGATGCATGAACTACAGCCAGACTTTTCTAGGAAGATATCCATAGAGACAGGACGGTAGTGGATGCATGAACTACAGCCAGACTTTCCTAGGAAGATATCCATAGAGACAGGATGGTAGTGGATGCATGAACTACAGCCAGGTTTTCCTAGGAAGATATCCATACAGACAGGATGGTAGTGGATGCATGAACTACAGCCAGACTTTCCTAGGAAGATATCCATAGAGACAGGATGGTAGTGGATGCATGAACTACAGCCAGGAAGATATCCATAGAGACAGGATGGTAGTGGATGCATGAACTACAGCCAGACTTTTCTAGGAAGATATCCATAGAGACAGGATGGTAGTGGATGCATGAACTACAGCCAGGTTTTCCTAGGAAGATATCCATACAGACAGGATGGTAGTGGATGCATGAACTACAGCCAGACTTTCCTAGGAAGATATCCATAGAGACAGGATGGTAGTGGATGCATGAACTACAGCCAGGAAGATATCCATAGAGACAGGATGGTAGTGGATGCATGAACTACATCCAGACTTTTCTAGGAAGATATCCATAGAGACAGGATGGTAGTGGATGCATGAACTACAGCCAGGAAGATATCCATAGAGACAGGATGGTAGTGGATGCATGAACTACAGCCAGACTTTTCTAGGAAGATATCCATAGAGACAGGATGGTAGTGGATGCATGAACTACAGCCAGGTTTTCCTAGGAAGATATCCATACAGACAGGATGGTAGTGGATGCATGAACTACAGCCAGACTTTCCTAGGAAGATATCCATAGAGACAGGATGGTAGTGGATGCATGAACTACAGCCATACTTTTCTAGGAAGATATCCATAGAGACAGGATGGTAGTGGATGCATGAACTACAGCCAGGTTTTCCTAGGAAGATATCCATACAGACAGGATGGTAGTGGATGCACGAACTACAGCCAGACTTTCCTAGGAAGATATCCATAGAGACAGGATGGTAGTGGATGCATGAACTTGGTTTTAAGATGCTAAAAATAGAAGGGGGGGGGGGGAGCTTTTATGGATGGCCACGAGCGCAAAGGTGTTGTTACATATCGTAAAGTATTTTACGACCCATGGATACTCTTGGGATTCTAAATCCAAGCAATGCACTTACTGAAGAAGCAAGAGAAGCATTGCCTAGAGACATAGAATGTCCTTGTCCAGAACTTCAGGGAGAAAAAAACACGTGTTTTTTCCCATGATGAGTCAACATTCCAGGAGAGGAATGACCAGCCAACTTGTTAGGGTATGAAAGATGCGAGAGTGACCAGCACAAAGTCGAGGGAAAGTGGAAGAATGATGTCTCACTTGATTGATGAGTTTAATGGCTTTCTGTGCCTGACGATGAAGGAACACAAGAAGGCACGAGAAAATGATTCAAACATTCGATTTCAATCCCGAACATTGCTCGAGTATTGAGAAGCCAGAGAAAGTGATTGGATATCAGACAAATTCATGGAGCAGATGAAAAAAGCAGTGAAGATTGCCGAGTTAAAATATCCCAAGGAATATGGCGACATGTGTGGGTATTTGACCTTAGTAATTGCCATGAAGAAGCCTTGGATATTTCCAAGATGAGGTGAGAGTGGGGGTAGCCAGTGTGTGATGAGGGATGAGGTGAGAGTGGGGGGAGCCAGCGTGTGATGAGGGATGAGGTGAGAGTGGGGGGAGCCAGCGTGTGATGAGGGATGAGGTGTGAGAGTGGTGGGAGCCAGCGTGTGAGGTGAGCGTGCTGGGAGCCAGCGTGTGATGAGGGATGAGGTGAGAGTGGGGGGAGCCAGCGTGTGATGAGGGATGAGGTGAGCGTGCTGGAACCAGCATGTGATGGATGGTGGGGGTGGCAAGCAATGAACTCTTCATTCGGCCTTCCACAAGGTCTCCACGTGGTTGCAGGAGAGAGGAGAACACACAAATGGAATGGAGAACATGAAGGAGAGTTTGGGCAGTCACTCAAACTTCCAATGAGAAGTCTCGGATCGAAAGATTTCTTGAAGAAAAAGGTCATTGGCTACCGCCAAAGTTTCAATGTGAACTAGATCCACTCGCTGTGTGTCGGTCCAAGCCAAGCGTTAGGCACGAGCTTCTCTGATTAATCTCCCCGCTCTTCACAACAACATCATTGTTCTGTCTTTGGAGTCTGCCACACTCGACAACTAAAAATCATTTAGAAAAGGAAGACACAACATGTATGCTTATTTAGGAGAAATTCCCGCAGGCTCAAAGCTTAGACAAGACTGTCAAAGAACACAAAAGAATAATCAAATTACAGAGAAGAATTTCCAAATTGCAAAAGTTTAAATATTTAGCTTATTCAATTATATTTATATACCATTCTCTTCCATTAAAAAAAAAACAACACTTGTATATGATGCATGTGCGGTGAAAAAAAGATTACTTTTGACAATGTACATACAACAGTCCTGAAATATCATATTATTAAATTTGGCTGATGAAATACCCATGATCCTACAGAAACTTTAAATATAACATTAGCTTTAGAAAAAAGTTTAATTGTTTAATTAATTTTGAAGGACTACATACATGCAAGTATTGAAATGGTCACCATGGCAACAACCACACACCTACACTGGGCTTCAGGGATGTGGGTGGATGTCCAAGTCCCTGAGCAGTTCTAGCATTTATTACTGAAAATATGTTTTAGTAGTTATTGGATGGTTGCACTATATCTGTATCTCCTCTATAGAGATACACCATTACCTGTATGCCCTCTATAGAGATACACCATTACCTGTATGCCCTCTATAGAGATACACCATTACCTGTATGTCCTCTATAGAGATACACCATTACCTGTATGTCCTCTATAGAGATACACAATTACCTGTGTGTCCTCTATAGAGATACACAATTACTTGTATGTCCTCTATAGAGATACACCATTACCTGAATGTCCTCTATAGAGATACACCATTACCTGTATGTCCTCTATAGAGATACACCATTACTTGTATATATGTCCTCTATATAGATACACCATTACCTGTATGTCCTCTATAGAGATACACCATTACCTGTATGCCCTCTATAGAGATACACCATTACCTGTATGCCCTCTATAGAGATACACCATTACTTGTATGCCCTCTATAGAGATACACCATTACCTGTATATATGTCCTCTATATAGATACACCATTACCTGTATGTCCTCTATAGAGATACACCATTACCTGTATGTCCTCTATAGAGATACACAATTACCTGTATGTCCTCTATAGAGATACACCATTACTTGTATGTCCTCTATAGAGATACACCATTACTTGTATGTCCTCTATAGAGATACACCATTACTTGTATGTCCTCTATAGAGATACACCATTACCTGTATGTCCTCTATATAGAGATACACCATTACTTGTATGTCCTCTATAGAGATACACCATTACCTGTATGTCCTCTATATAGATACACCATTACTTGTATGTACTCTATAGAGATACACCATTACTTGTGTGTCCTCTATAGAGATACACCATTACTTGTATGTCCTCTATAGAGATACACCATTACCTGTATGCCCTCTATATAGATACACCATTACCTGTATATATGTCCTCTATATAGATACACCATTACCTGTATGTCCTCTATAGAGATACACCATTACCTGTATGTCCTCTATAGAGATACACCATTACCTGTATGTCCTCTATAGAGATACACAATTACCTGTGTGTCCTCTATAGAGATACACAATTACTTGTATGTCCTCTATAGAGATACACCATTACCTGAATGTCCTCTATAGAGATACACCATTACCTGTATGTCCTCTATAGAGATACACCATTACTTGTATGTCCTCTATAGAGATACACCATTACCTGTATGCCCTCTATATAGATACACCATTACCTGTATATATGTCCTCTATATAGATACACCATTACCTGTATGTCCTCTATAGAGATACACCATTACCTGTATGCCCTCTATAGAGATACACCATTACCTGTATGTCCTCTATAGAGATACACCATTACCTGTATGCCCTCTATATAGATACACCATTACCTGTATATATGTCCTCTATATAGATACACCATTACCTGTATGTCCTCTATAGAGATACACCATTACCTGTATGCCCTCTATAGAGATACACCATTACCTGTATGCCCTCTATAGAGATACACCATTACTTGTATGCCCTCTATAGAGATACACCATTACCTGTATATATGTCCTCTATATAGATACACCATTACCTGTATGTCCTCTATAGAGATACACCATTACCTGTATGTCCTCTATAGAGATACACAATTACCTGTATGTCCTCTATAGAGATACACCATTACTTGTATGTCCTCTATAGAGATACACCATTACTTGTATGTCCTCTATAGAGATACACCATTACTTGTATGTCCTCTATAGAGATACACCATTACCTGTATGTCCTCTATATAGAGATACACCATTACTTGTATGTCCTCTATAGAGATACACCATTACCTGTATGTCCTCTATATAGATACACCATTACTTGTATGTACTCTATAGAGATACACCATTACTTGTGTGTCCTCTATAGAGATACACCATTACTTGTATGTCCTCTATAGAGATACACCATTACCTGTATGTCCTATATATAGATACACCATTACTTGTATGTCCTCTATAGAGATACACCATTACCTGTATGTCCTCTATAGAGATACACCATTACCTGTATGTCCTCTATAGAGATACACCATTACTTGTATGTCCTCTATAGAGATACACCATTACTTGTATGTCCTCTATATAGAGATACACCATTACCTGTATGTCCTCTATAGAGATACACCATTACCTGTATGCCCTCTATAGAGATACACCATTACCTGTATGCCCTCTATATAGATACACCATTACCTGTATGTCCTCTATAGAGATACACCATTACCTGTATGTCCTCTATAGATATACACCATTACTTGTATGTCCTCTATATAGATACACCATTACCTGTATGTCCTCTATAGAGATACACCATTACTTGTATGTCCTCTATAGAGATACACCATTACCTGTATGCCCTCTATAGAGATACACCATTACCTGTATGTCCTCTATAGAGATACACCATTACCTGTATGTCCTCTATAGAGATACACCATTACCTGTATGTCCTCTATAGAGATACACCATTACCTGTATGTCCTCTATAGAGATACACCATTACTTGTATGTCCTCTATAGAGATACACCATTACCTGTATGTCCTCTATAGAGATACACCATTACTTGTGTGTCCTCTATAGAGATACACCATTACCTGTATGTCCTCTATAGAGATACACCATTACTTGTATGCCCTCTATATAGATACACCATTACCTGTATGTCCTCTATAGAGATACACCATTACCTGTATGTCCTCTATAGAGATACACCATTACCTGTATGTCCTCTATAGAGATACACCATTACCTGTATGTCCTCTATAGAGATACACCATTACCTGTATGTCCTCTATAGAGATACACCATTACCTGTATGTCCTCTATAGAGATACACCATTACCTGTATGCCCTCTATATAGATACACCATTACCTGTATGTCCTCTATAGAGATACACCATTACTTGTATGTCCTCTATAGAGATACACCATTACCTGTATGTCCTATATATAGATACACCATTACCTGTATGACCTCTATAGAGATACACCATTACCTGTATGTCCTCTATAGAGATACACCATTACTTGTATGCCCTCTATAGAGATACACCATTACCTGTATGCCCTCTATAGAGATACACCATTACCTGTATGTCCTCTATAGAGATACACCATTACCTGTATGTCCTCTATAGAGATACACCATTACCTGTATGTCCTCTATAGAGATACACCATTACTTGTATGTCCTCTATAGAGATACACCATTACCTGTATGTCCTTATAGTGTTCTATAAATACCTGTATGTCCACTATAGTGCTCTATAATTACCTGTATGCCCTCTATAATTTACCTGAATATCCCTATTATAAGTGTTCTATAATTACCTGTATGTCCTCTATAGTGGTGGTGTCATCCGTGACTTTCAGGTCAAGACTGCTCACTCCATCAACATTCTGTGGAGGTGAGAGGAATGGGGAGAGGGATGTGTGGAGCAGGGAGTGGTGGGAATAGGAGGGGTGGGAAGGAAATGGCGGGAGGGTAAGGGGGATGAGTGGGGAGGGGAGGTGAGGGCGAGTGAGTGGAGGGTGAGATGAGATGGGAGAGGTAAGGGATAGAAAACCAGTAAGTTAAATCAGGTCAGGATTAAAAGTTAACTACACCAATCACATTCTCATTACAACATCCATATTATTCTAGTGTGTGATGTTGCCCACCCTTTACCTATCAGCAAAGGGTCTGGGAACACTAAATTTGCTCTGGAGGAATGTAATTACTGGCTGCCCTAATTGGCTGGAGTTGCCGTCAACAGAAGGAACGAACGATAATGTGGGAGGGGCCATTTATACCGATGTCACAAAAGGAGACGAAAGAAGATGCTTTCTGTATGTTCAGTTAGGCCTGTGAAGCAGACCTGTCCTCCATGCCGAGGGGAAGAAACTAGGTTCTGAATCTTCAGTTTCTACTCCATGTGAAATAAAGTGATGCAAAGAGCGGTCACTACACAGACCACAAAATCTGATTGCCGCCAATCTTAAGACACTCTTTTCTCCACGTGTGGAAGGTAAAGGGTCTTCAATTCAAGAAGCCATTTGCAAAATATTATTCGTTACTAGGCGAAGTTGGACGTGATGAATAATGGGTCTCGCCATGCATGAGCTCCTCAACTCGAGATAACCCGTATTTCATCCTAACCGAGCCTAGTAACAAATTTATACTCCCCAACAAACATACTACAAGGATTGCTATTGACCACCGCCAGTACAAATACACTGTATACACATTTCAATTATGGAAGACGGTTGCGGAATGGCTGGACTAAGCAATGCCTTCATGTTTACATGGCGACCAGATGGCTCGTGCAGGCCTAGTAACTTAATAACCAGATATAGATGAATTTACATGCAGAGCGTTGGCTGTACTATCTCATATTTTGATTGGATAATTGCTGGGCATCCCCAGCAATTATCCAATCAAAATATGAGATAGTACTTTTTGATGGCATGATATATATACACACACAAATATATATGTGTAAATATATATATATATATATATATACATACATATATTATGTGCATATATATATACACACATACTTATATACGTATGTATACATATGTATATGAGTTAGGTAAGAATGCATATACTTAATCAGTACAACTAATGATCCTCTAAAAAAAATAGCTAGAATAGCTGTCCTCACATCATACACATCGGAGGTTTTCAATGTCTAACAATTTGCTAGGTGCTGCTGAAAGAGAGAGCTGGGGACCCAACGGCCGGGAACCCAACGGCCGGGAAGCCAACGGCCGGTGACCCAACGGCCGGGAACCCAATGGCCGGGAAGCCAACGGCCGGGAACCCAATGGCCGGGAAGCCAACGGCCGGGAAGCCAACGGCCGGTGACCCAACGGCCGGTAACCCAACGGCCGGGAAGCCAACGGCCGGGAACCCAACGGCCGGGAAGCCAACGGCCGGTGACCCAACGGCCGGGAACCCAATGGCCGGTGACCCAACGGCCGGGAACCCAATGGCCGGGAAGCCAACGGCCGGGAAGCCAACGGCCGGTGACCCAACGGCCGGTAACCCAACGGCCGGGAAGCCAACGGCCGGGAACCCAACGGCCGGGAACCCAACGGCCGGGAACCCAACGGCCGGTGACCCAACGGCCGGGAACCCAATGGCCGGTGACCCAACGGCCGGGAACCCAATGGCCGGGAAGCCAACGGCCGGGAAGCCAACGGCCGGTGACCCAACGGCCGGTAACCCAACGGCCGGGAAGCCAACGGCCGGGAACCCAACGGCCGGGAAGCCAACGGCCGGTGACCCAACGGCCGGGAACCCAATGGCCGGTGACCCAACGGCCGGGAACCCAATGGCCGGGAAGCCAATGGCCGGGAAGCCAACGGCCGGTGACCCAACGGCCGGTAACCCAACGGCCGGGAAGCCAACGGCCGGGAACCCAACGGCCGGGAACCCAACGGCCGGTGACCCAACGGCCGGGAAGCCAACGGCCGGGAAGCCAACGGCCGGGAAGCCAACGGCCGGGAAGCCAACGGCCGGGAAGCCAACGGCCGGGAAGCCAACGGCCGGGAAGCCAACGGCCGGGAAGCCAACGGCCGGGAAGCCAACGGCCGGGAAGCCAACGGCCGGGAAGCCAACGGCCGGGAAGCCAACGGCCGGGAAGCCAACGGCCGGGAAGCCAACGGCCGGGAAGCCAACGGCCGGGAAGCCAACGGCCGGGAAGCCAACGGCCGGGAAGCCAACGGCCGGGAAGCCAACGGCCGGGAAGCCAACGGCCGGGAAGCCAACGGCCGGGAAGTAATTATCTGAAGATCTCAAGAAGTGGTTGGGAAACCTACATAGTTATGTAGCCATTCATCCAGTGAGCTTAATTCAAGGTGCACTAATGGGGCACACTAACTGAAGGTTACCACACAGAGCCCCTACATTGGTGGCAGTGTTGTTATGAACAGACTAGGCAATCTTTCCAAAGCCCGCAAATAGTCTGTCTAGCCAGTCAGTTAGGACTCCACTTACAACACAGTGTGGTAGGTTGCTAAGTGGAATTCACTAGATAACTACACTGTAGTAAGCTATCTAAAAGCCTCAGGTGGGAGCTTGGAGAGGAGCCTCAGAGGTACATGCAAACATTAGAACAAAGGGCACATTATCTAAAGTGCATCAGCAGTGCATTACCAGCCCTTGAACATGTTAGAGGCTTCCCAGTGGCCATTATGGGGCGTGCCAATGTATCCATGGCAACTATGTAATACACTATCTATTACCTATAGGGTGGAGGGAGGTGGCATAGATCAGTGTACCTGTATGCTTTGATACAGCCAGGTGGACTGATGCTAAACATGCACACACACACACACACACACATGCATGCACACATACACACACACACACCAAGGAAGTCAGTCTTCCTCATGCATGACAACGTACAGTAGAAGGCTCTACTCATCATTGTGGCTTATTAGATGGCATAGCCACTGCCCTGGCCCTAACCTTAGCCACTGCCCTGGCCCTAACCTTAGCCACTGCCCTGGCCCTATAGCCCTGACCCTATTGCCCTAGCCACTGCCCTGGCAACTTAACTTGAGCGAAGGCCTAATCCAGTAATGACATGTACAGTATTGATGATGTCATCATGATGATGTCATCATGATGATGTAATGATAGTCTTGTGAAATGGGGGGGAAATGGCACACATCCTCCCCCACACACAATAATAATAATTATATATTAAAATCACCTTCTCAATCGCCTTCTCAATAATCAACTTCAAACTGAATAAAATTTGAATAAAATTTGAAGTTGATTATTGAGGTGATTTTAATGTTATTATTACAGTATTATGTCAACTACAGTATTGTATTATGTCAACTACAGTAAGAGTTTATTGAGAACAATAATATAATAACAATAATAATAATAACACTATCCAACAGCCTTGATTGCAAATCACATGTAAACAAATACAATGTCCATGGAAGGACCACCTCAATGGGACCCTCCCACCATTACATCATCACGATGAAACCACCGGACCAACACTAGATTAGGTCATCACTTTGCCCAGGGCCAGGTCGACGGCACTCTGCCAGCATCGACGATGTCCTAAAATGATGACCTGAAGAACTGGCTCGAATACTAACTTGATAGGCCAAGTTTGGCCATTGTAAAAATATACACACAGAGAGTGTCCTCTGGAAGTGGAAGAGGAAGAAGCACACCTCATGGCTGCAGGGCTAGGGCTAGGGCTGCAGGATGGACTGCCATGGGAGGAGTGATACACAGGAACAATGTTTACCTTCGGGGCCACACCTTCCCAGGTACATTTTCGCAACCAGTTTCGCAGAGCCAACCCTTTACCACATTTGAATGGAGCAGGGAGAAGGGAAGAGTTTGGCAGAGTGCCGTACAGGTTTTTGTTCTCTGTGGACACAAATCCTGGCATGTCCGGTGGCGAGGGTCTTGCATCTGGTAGAGTCTTAGGCATCACTTCAAATTGTTGCAATGGCTACTGTTAATATTGATCCACCCCCCCCCCCCCCCCTCCCTCTCACGGAGTCCACTGCAAGTAAGACTACGAACACATCAAGACTGGGATACTGTAAAGTTGTTAAGTTCAGTCAACAAGAAAATGGTGTTAACACTGAACAGGATCTCAACAAGCTAACTCGTGCACAGATGTAGTCAGTTTCTTATATGTGGGTAAGGATCATCTGACATATGTACCGAGGGTAGCTAGGAGGGATGCCCAAAAGTTGAACTACGGCTATGAGCAGAGCCTGCAGAGTGTCAGTTATGGACATCCCATCTCTACAAATTTTCCTAGTCACCAGAGATGGAAGGAAGACTAAATCTTGAGCAAGAGACACAGTCACAATCAATGCTTAACAAATAGAGGCTAGAACCTCCCATCTGTCCTTCCCATAGATGTCTGTTCCTAACTTAAGCCCCATCAGGTAATTTGTCTTGGGCTCTCGAGTTATTTCCAAATTGGGGAATTAAGGTGAGAGAACTATGTTTGCATGGCTGTGTATATTTGGCATGCATTGAAGTGCACCATCTTTACCTTGCTCTGGCATGTAGAGCACTACAATCTTGATTTCCATTACTTGTAGGTTCAGTGCACAAGAGCCTGGTGGCGTGGGGACACTCCTGGGATCACATGACAGGTGGTGTGGGGACAACCCTGGGATCACATGACCCAGGTGGTGTGGGGACACTCCTGGGATCACATGACCCAGGTGGCGTGGGGACAACCCTGGGATCACATGACCCAGGTGGTGTGGGGACACTCCTGGGATCACATGACCCAGGTGGCGTGGGGACACTCGTGGGTCACATGACCCAGGTGGCGTGGGGACAACCCTGGGTCACATGACCCAGGTGGTGTGGGGACACTCCTGGGATCACATGACCCAGGTGGTGTGGGGACACCCCTGGGATCACTATTGGGTGTCTGAGCAACAAATTCCTATCTAACAAGACGGAACATTCTCATGGGGGGGAGGAACACAGTATCCTCGGATTCCCCCCACTACTGTAACACCACGATTCAGTAATACTCTTAAGTTGGTTTTGATTTAAACCGTTCTCTAAACTCCTCCCCTTCCCTCGTGTTTCCATGGTGTTTATCCTGCCATGCCTCTACCATGGAGTGGAGAAGATGATACGGGAAGTTGATTGGGCGTGTACTATACCTACGTCACGACATGTCTACCGGCAGATCACACACGCCCACTAATCTCAAATCACATACATGCACTTTGAACTACAGGTTTAAACCGTGTTTCATATTGACAGTGAGTGGGGGGGGGGGGGGGTTGTCATGGGATACCCCCCACCCCCTTCCTAAGTCCAGGTTTCCACCATTTTAAAATCACAGTTCTAATCTAATATAAGCAGTAGATAATGCATCCTTGAAAAGAAGCAAATAAACTTCGTCATCTTCCAAGTCGTAATGTAATGTAGCCAAGAGCTGCAGCCATTCTTTCCTTCTGTTGCCATAACACGCTAAGAGCAAGCCAAGACCATGGTCCTAGATCTTGCTGGCAGGGTACAGACTGCACCTGACATTGGCCACTGTCGCAGCAAACACCAACAGCTTGGCTATGTAGCATCCATTACAGGAAGCTTTTACTCAACCTTGTGGCCGACTTTAGACCTCGCCGGTTTTCAACACAAAATTACATCAGACAGAGAAAAGTAAAACGGGGGGGGGGGGGGGTAGAAATCCTGGAAAGGAACCCCTGACCAAAGCTCTGACCATCCTCCCCTTCCCCCCCCAACCGAAAATCCTGCCTGTATGAAGCCCCGATAAATTGTGCTTATTACTTGACAATTTATTTAAAAATTTTATGAAACGAGAATCTGCCAATGTTAGCAACAAACATGTATAGGAATGACCCTTTACCTATTAATATGCTGCTGACAAATATTAAATCAGTATCATATTTAGTGCATTCTTTATTATCTCAATAGGTAAAGGGTCGTACACATGATTTTGGTCTAGGTCTACATTGGTAAATCATTAATTTTTTTGAACAATCAGATTATTTGAAACAAAATTTTTGATTTGAGCTTAGTGGGCGTGTGTGATCTGCCGGTAGACATGTCGTGATGTAGGTATAGTACACGCCCAATCAACTTCCCGTATCATCTTCTCCACTCCATGGTGGGGATCTTGTCAATAGAATTTCCACTTTTCATTAGGGCCTCCAATCGGACCCCAAGAAGTCTTCCTGGTATTTAGTCTTTTCATCCCCACCAAGTCTGTATAAAAGAAAGATTGCTCCAGCCAACTTCATGAGTACAAAGTGCATGCTCATGCTGACTCCACAATAACCTGTCCACTGACCTCACTTCTGCACTGGAACAGTAACCATGGCATGTAAGGTCACAGAATATTCTCCTCATTATCACCTCTGGTAAAGAATAAAAGCAGACGTAAGCAGCAATGTTGGACAACCATCCAAACAAGGGCATTTATATAATCAGCCTTGTGAACGCTGAACTCATAGGTTTGGTAGAATTCTCAGGGGTTTCTAGTTACAAGGTAACCGTGACAACTAGCCCTCACCAACACCAAATATTAACAAACTGAAAAAATGGTTTAAAAAAATAATAATCAAGAAAAGAAAATTCCATATATGGAGATGCAAGAAACAGCTTGATTGGCATGGAGAGCTATACATCATCTACAGCAACAATGGCTGATACTATCTGCCTCTGCTTAACAAGTCTCTCTAGTCAATACACACACACAATCACTACGCCATTACTTATCCAGCACTATACACATATTAAGACTTATTCTCGCCCTCCTTGTTGATGGAGGCTGACAATAGCCACTCCACTCGATCAGCACAGTGTTAGTAAACACAAGGTCATAAGACTTGTGCTAGTGGAATTTGCAACCACTGACGGAACGAATCATGTGATGTTGTACAATGATGTCATATGTTTTGAGTATCTATGATGATAGTGCCAGCTTTGAAAATACAATCAATCGCTGACTAGACACTACCAAGAGAAATAAACACATTCCATCATGGACTTCAGTAGTCTCATTTTAACCCCTCTTCCCAGGGGGAGGGGGGGAGGGGGCATTGATGCCGTGGACAATCCCGATATCTGTGGGTTTCCAAAATTTCAAAATTGTTGTCTGCCTAATCCTAGCACCGGAAAATATTGGGCGGGAAGGAACTTTGGACAGCCATTGTTGATCCTGGGTTGTTCAATCATTGGACAGCCATTGTTGATTCTGGGTTGTTCAATCATTGGACATCCACGGAACAGCTCGGAGCTAGTTTCAGCAGATACCCAAAAATGTGTGAGGGAAGAAGAGTGCTTCACTGGGCAAACTGTCCGCCGATTCATGACAGTACACACGTCAGGTGTGGGCATGATCGTACAGTCAGGGGGCATGATCGTACAGTCAGGGGGCATGATCGTACAGTCAGGGGGCATGATCGTACAGTCAGGGGTGCTAGGGAAGCGGAAGACCGAATGGAAAAACTATGACAAATATTCTAGTGTGTTCACTATCATCCACTCCCACTAATTCAGCATTTAGACTCTATTGTCAGCAACTCTATCACCACTCCCACTAATTTAGCATCTAGACTCTACTCTATTGTCAACAACTCTGTGAAATTTTGGCAGCTCACAAAAATAAATACATGAATTAAAGGGTGGGCGTGTTGCGTGGCAACGAAGCTGATCCCAGCTCACTTATGACTAATTTTCTTATTTAATACTATTAGTGTTACTATGATAACAACAACAACAACAACAACAACATTAAAATCACCTTCTCAATAATCAACTTCAAATTGTATTCACTCGATGTTTTGATTATATGCTCTAGCCTTCATCGTTGATGATGATGATGATGATGATGATGATGCTGCTGCTGCTGCTGCTGCTGCTGCTACTACTACTACTACTACTACTACTACCACTACTACTACTACTACTACTAATAATAATAATAATAATAATAATAATAAAAGGCTCCACTGGGCAAGGCCTGCAGTGAAGCTAATTGGAATAGCACTTAAATTAAATGGACAACAACTCCCAACAACTCCTTCCATGCACAAAAACAGTTGCTTGTATCTGCTGTCATAGCTTATAACATGGATTCATGGAATTGGCCATTGGTGGCTTCCTCCCATTACTCCCACTCTATGTGTGAAGGCTGGTGCAGGAGACACGGACTAGATTAGTGAAGGCTGGTGGAGGAGACATGGACTAGATTAGTGAAGGCTGGTGGAGGAGACACGGACTAGATTAGCGAAGGCTAGTGGAGGAGACACGGACTAGATTAGTGAAGGCTGGTGGAGGAGACATGGACTAGATTAGTGAAGGCTGGTGCAGGAGACATGGACTAGATTAGTGAAGGCTGGTGGAGGAGACACGGACTAGATTAGTGAAGGCTGGTGGAGGAGACACGGACTAGATTAGTGAAGGCTGGTGGAGGAGACATGGACTAGATTAGTGAAGGCTGGTGCAGGAGACATGGACTAGATTAGTGAAGGCTGGTGGAGGAGACACGGACTAGATTAGTGAAGGCTGGTGGAGGAGACACGGACTAGATTAGTGAAGGCTGGTGGAGGAGACATGGACTAGATTAGTGAAGGCTGGTGGAGGAGACATGGACTAGATTAGTGAAGGCTGGTGGAGGAGACACGGACTAGATTAGTGAAGGCTGGTGCAGGAGACACGGACTAGATTAGTGAAGGCTGGTGGAGGAGACATGGACTAGATTAGTGAAGGCTGGTGGAGGAGACACGGACTAGATTAGTGAAGGCTGGTGGAGGAGACACGGACTAGATTAGTGAAGGCTGGTGGAGGAGACATGGACTAGATTAGTGAAGGCTGGTGGAGGAGACATGGACTAGATTAGTGAAGGCTGGTGCAGGAGACATGGACTAGATTAGTGAAGGCTGGTGGAGGAGACATGGACTAGATTAGTGAAGGCTGGTGGAGGAGACACGGACTAGATTAGTGAAGGCTGGTGGAGGAGACATGGACTAGATTAGTGAAGGCTGGTGGAGGAGACACGGACTAGATTAGTGAAGGCTGGTGGAGGAGACATGGACTAGATTAGTGAAGGCTGGTGGAGGAGACATGGACTAGATTAGTGAAGGCTGGTGGAGGAGACACGGACTAGATTAGTGAAGGCTGGTGGAGGAGACACGGACTAGATTAGTGAAGGCTGGTGGAGGAGACATGGACTAGATTAGTGAAGGCTGGTGGAGGAGACACGGACTAGATTAGTGAAGGCTAGTGGAGGAGACACGGACTAGATTAGTGAAGGCTGGTGGAGGAGAATTCCACTCCTCCAACGGAACTGGCTACCATAAGAGCTGGAATGTACGAGGGGATTATATCTTTTAAACATGGGACTTAACCCCTGTGCCAAGTTATACTCTTGGCATGCACAGATGGAATTAAACTGCGGAACATATTATGGGGATCATTGGTATTTTATCCTTTAGTCCTTAAAAGGGAGATCAACTAGAAGCTGGCCATCCTAGCAGCAAGCCGAGTTGTTCGGAAGGTGTTAAGTGGCATGTAAGGTGCTATAATTTCAATTATCTTTGCTTGAAATCCTAGCTCTGTTAGATTGCATTGCTCTAGCCTTTGTCCTAGCCCAGGCATAGCTGAAGGCCTAATACAGTACTGACCTGTACATTATCTTAGCTTGAAATCCTAGCTCTGTTAGATTGCATTGCTCTAGCCATTGTCCTAGCCCTAGCATAGCTGAAGGCCTAATACAGTACTGACCTGTACATTATCTTAGCTTTAAATCATAGCTCTGTTAGATTGCATTGCTCTAGCCATTGTCCCTAGCATAGCTGAAGGCCTAATACAGTTACTGACCTGTACATTATCTTAGCTTCAAATCCTAGTATTGTTAGATTGCATTGCTCTAGCCATTGTCCTAGCCCTAGCATAGCTGAAGGCCTAATACAGTACTGACCTGTACATTATCTTAGCTAGCTCTGTTAGATTGCATTGCTCTAGCCATTGTCCTAGCCCTAGCATAGCTGAAGGCCTAATACAGTACTGACCTGTACATTATCTTAGCTTGAAATCCTAGTCTTGTTAGATTGCATTGCTCTAGCCATTGTCCTAGCCCTAGCATAGCTGAAGCCCTAATACAGTACTGACCTGCACATTAATGATGTCATCATTACAGATTCAGAACTTACCAGATTCATCGAGACAATCGTATCCTTACAATAATCTTCTCGATAATCAACTTGAAATTGTATTATCTCGACGTTTTAATTAGATGCTCTAGCCTTCATCAGGAATAATGCGTCTCTGATGAAAGCTAGGGCATCTAGTCAAAACGTTGAGAGAATATAATTTGAAGTTGATTATTGAGAAGATTATTGTAATGTTATTATGTCAACTGAGAGTTCATTGAGAATCATATCCTGTCTAGCAACCCGCATTTTTTACCCTTTACATTTCCACAGCTAGAGTACACTGATGCGAGTAGCCATGAAGGATACTACAGCATCCTTTCCAGGCAGTCATTAATCACGCAGCGTGTTCTCACTTGATCATGCAGCAAGTTATCCCCTCTAACTTCCAGTCTGCTGACGATCAATGGAGTCCTGTCACCCATTGAGCCGAGTATTATCTACTGTTGTACAAGGGAAGTATCTATTCATTTCGGTCTACTAGAACAACAGCCAGTCACAGGCATGGTTCATGAAATAGTCAGTAACACCTGATGTTTGAAAACATAGAACTAACATGACAAAGAGCAATTGAAGGTGTCACAGGTACGTAAGATGTTTCGTAAGAAGTCTTCCGTCCCTGACATTCCCTTGCCAACACCACTCACTCTGAAAATAGGCGGGAGAGTGGACGATCATCTTGATAGAATTCAGCCATTTATTGAAGTTTAGTGCTGCACTCTTCAGCTGATGCAGCTTCACACGGATTGGGAGTAATCGGAGGACGCCACCAATGGCCAATTCCACGAATCCATGTTCTAATTTGAAGAGTGCTATATAATCCCCTCGTACATTCCAGCCCTTATGGTACCCATTTCCGTTGGAGGAGTGGAATTCTCCTCCACTAGCCTTCGTTAATCTAGTCCGTGTCTCCTCTCTCCTCCACCAGCCTTCACACAGAGTGGGAGAAATGGGAGGAAGCCACCAATGGCCAATTCCATGAATCCATGTTATAAGCTATGGCATTTGAATAGAGCTAATCTGATTAGGCAGTACAAAAACAAAGCACATTAACTAGCCATGCAGAGCCAGCAGATACATAGCAACTAAATAGCATTGTTGGCCATTTAATTTGTAATCCAATTAGCTTCATCAGCTGCAGTGCATGCCTTGAATGGCTTCTCCTCCTAGGGCTACAGCCATCCTGTCACTGCAGAGTGGGCATGCCCAATGGAGCCTGGCTGACCTCCGCTAGCTTGAACAGGCTGACTCAATGGAACTATAAACACTATTATTATTGTTGTTGTTGTTGTTGTTGTTGTTGTTATTATTATTATTATTATTATTATTATTATTATTATTATTATTATTAAATAATATATTATTAGTCATAAGTGAGCAGAGCCCAGAGTTGCAGCTTCATTGCCATGCAACACGCCCACTCTTTATTTATTTTTGTAAGCTGCCAAAGTTTCACAGAGTTGCTGACAATAGAGTCTAGACTCTAGATGCTAAATTAGTGGGAGTGGTGACAGTCGAACGATTCAAATCTGAATTTTAGTAAAGCCCAGAAATCGCCATGATTTGTTGATGTACACTTCTCCATATCACCAGAATCATATTAGCCTACAAAGGGAATATTGGGTTGACCACACAAAACAATTGTGATATTAACACGTCTCTGTCTCTGTAGGCAGCGCCATCAACCCTAACCTTATCAAGATGACATTGAAGGCCAGGCTGACGACTGCCAACTTGTGATGCTCCTTTTCTGAATGCTTACACAGCAATTCTAATGCCTTGCCAGATCATATCAAAGGGCGCTGAACTACAAGGCCAGGCTCTGAGCTCTGATACCCACACCGAGCAGCAAACAAAGCACATGGGAGACAAAACCCACCATTGACCTGTTGGCTATGCACTAGCCAAGGGACTGTCTTAACCACTGCAGTTGAAATGAGTGGTCATTAACAATCTTTAAAAATCTGTTATTTATGCAAGGTCTGGTCAATAACTCGTACTTGAATATCTGGAACATCACCATTAGCTAAATCATCAATATGACATACTATATCTCTGCATTGGAACATATCGGATTCCACTCTAGGGTGTTTTGATCCAGGATAATTAAGCTGACCACTGTCACAAACACTTGATATTACATCATTACTATCACTTACTTAGAACAATCAGTTTCAGATATCTCTCCCCTCAAGCATCCCCTCAAGCATCCCCACCCCCCCCCCCCCCCACCCCACTCCACCCATGTAGATCACAACCAGTTATACATGCCCCTTTACTGATTAAAATCGTATAATGATTTTTAGCTGGTAAAGGGTCAGCTAATTGGTTGTGGTCTACATGGGTGGAGTCCTTTTAACTCTTTTTTTTTTTGACAGGATCAAATTTTTTTTTTGGGGGGGGGGGGGAGGGGAGGGTCCTTTCATTTTACAGAATCCTTCAACATTGTGGCAAACAGCATAGCAGCAACCAACCATTAGAGACAAACCAACCATTAGAGACAAATCAACCATTAGAGACAAACCAACCATTAGAGACAAACCATATGTTTAATTGTTGTGAGCTGCAGAAGTCAGCACAAACCACACCATACATGGTTGGTACTGTAATATTATCATTAGAGTCAGTCAGGGATCAGCTACAGCCTTGCTTCAAGGACATGGCAAGAGTAACACAGGAGAACTCCAGACCGCACCAAACACAGCACGTCATTCTGTACCATGCTCGTTGCTATAGCACACACACTTATTGCTGCCTGCTATGGCACACCCACTTATTGCTGGTTGCTATGGCACACCCACTTATTGCTGGTTGCTATGACACACACACTTATTGCTGGTTGCTATGACACACACACTTATTGCTGGTTGCTATGACACACCCACTTATTGCTGGTTGCTATGACACACACACTTATTGCTGGTTGCTATAGCACACCCACTTATTGCTGGTTGCTATAGCACACCCACTTATTGCTGGTTTCTATGGCACACACTTATTGCTGGTTGCTATGACACACACACTTATTGCTGGTTGCTATAGCACACCCACTTATTGCTGGTTGGTATAGCACACCCACTTATTGCTGGTTGCTATAGCACACCCACTTATTGCTGGTTGCTATGGCACACACACTTATTGCTTGTTGCTATGGCACACACACTTATTGTAGCAAACACACTTATTGCTGGTTGCTATGGCACACACACTTATTGCTGGCTGCTATAGCACACACTTATTGCTGGTTGCTATGGTTCACTTATTGCTGGTTGCTATGGCACACCCACTTATTGATGGTTGCTATAGCACACCCACTTATTGATGGTTGCTATAGCACGCCCACTTATTGCTGGTTGCTATAGCACACCCACTTATTGATGGTTGCTATAGCACACCCACTAATTGCTGGTTGCTATAGCACACCCACTTATTGCTGGGCAGTTGATTGCTTTTGTTAGGAGATGATTCTTTAAGTGACCACTCACTGCACGCTCTAGCCCTAGCTCTAGCTAATGTCCGTTTCAAAACCATAAACGTCGAGAGGGTAAAATTCAAGCTGATTTTTTATCTGATTATCTATTATTATTTTTTTAATTATTATTATTTTTTTATATTATTATTATTTTTTTATATTATTATTATTTTTATTATTATTATTTTTATTATTATTTTTGTAAACATTACAGCATTAGAGGCAGTGTCAACTAGCACTTGCTAATACTAAGCCACCTCATGCACAGCATTAGAGGCAGTGCCAACTAGCACTTGCTAATACTAAGCCACCTCATGCACACCATTAGAGGCAATGCCAACTAGCACTTGCTAATACTAAGACACCTCATGCACAGCATTAGAGGCAGAGCCAACTAGCACTTGCTAATACTAAGCCACCTCATGCACAGCATTAGAGGCAGAGCCAACTAGCACTTGCTAATACTAAGACACCTCATGCACACCATTAGAGGCAATGCCAACTAGCACTTGCTAATACTAAGACACCTCATGCACACCATTAGAGGCAGTGCCAACTAGCACTTGCTAATACTAAGCCACCTCATGCACACCATTAGAGGCAATGCCAACTAGCACTTGCTAATACTAAGACACTTCATGCACAGCATTAGAGGCATTGAAAATGTAACGCACTAAAAAGGAAGCCTCCTATACTTCCAAGTAGTATTAAAAAACCTTTAGCAAACGAGCAAGCTTGATTACATCATGGTCAACCTCCACTAGCCACACCTTTTTGCCGCAATCGAGAAATGGAATAGTCGTTGCTATGTGTTAGTATGTTTGGGGTCGTCTGGTGCTAAAGCCATTAAGACTGCAGCTATTGCATGTTAGTTATGGAAGGGGAGATGGATATGGAGATACATAATAGCATTGAAGACGAGATTAAACGTTTCCAACACTTTTTAAGGCTTTGAGGTCTACCAGTTAACTATCTTAGAGAAGGACTCAAGGCAAGCTTGGAGTCTTTTCGAGCTAATAATAGCCGAGACCACCATTTAAGAAGCTTAGAACATGTGAGTTTTAGCCGAGATGTGTGCCCATCCCCCCAATACTCTATCACTGCTCCTAGCAACACTATCAGGTGCTGATGTTGATGGGTTGGTAGGCATTGTTGATGGGTTGGTAGGGGTTGCTGATGAGTTGGTAGGTGTTGCTGATGGGTTGCTAGGGATGTTGATGGGTTTCTGGATGTTGTTGATGAGTTGGTAGGTGTTGTTGATGGGTTGCAAGGGATGTTGATGGGTTTCTGGATGTTCTTGATGAATTGCTAGCTGTTGTGGATGGATTGCTTGTTGCTCGCTATTGTTGAAGGGTGGGTAAGGCTATTTGATTTCTAGCTGTTGATGTGTTTCTACCTATTGTTGGTGGATTGCTCGCTGTTGTTGAAGAACTGTCAGTTGTTGTTGATGGGTTTCTGGAAATTCGGTTATTTGGAGTTTCTCCAAGGAAACAATATCTTCTAAGTCGGCTATTGGAGTTCTTGACCCTATTGGCAAATCCTACAGGATCACATTACAAACAGTGGACTCCCCCACTGCTACACCTGTCACACGTTTTCATGGAATATAATTAAATACATTCCTTTAAAAAAATTTACACAGTATCACACGGCAGACCAACAGGCTGTGCTAATTTCGTGAGGAATTGTGTTAGCTCACCATTTTATAAGTAGTCACCAGGGAAAGTGGCATTGAACAATTATCACCAAGAATGTCGCCCATCCTTACAGAAGTAATTCGGTATATTGATAGCAGAAAATCATGTATAATAACACAGTCTGCTCTGAAATATAGGGGGTGCAGTATATAGATGTGTATAACACAGTCTGCCCTACGCAGCCACAATGACTCGGCAAAAAATTGTGGCAGTGCCAAGCTCTTTGACACAGCAGCTCGGAGACAAGAGGCTGGCGTTCTAGTGTTCCCCAGAACACAAAGGAGGGCACTAGGCAAGTAGTATACCACAGCACTTGTGGCTGCAGAGTCAGGACCTAGTCAGGCTAGAAGTCTTCACCTAGTTAGGCTGGAATAATTAGAAGTCTTCACCTAGTTAGGCTTGAATAATTAGAGTCCTGACCTAGTTAGGCTGGAATAATTAGATTCCTGACCTAGTTTAATTAGAAGTCTTAACCAAGTTAGGCTGGAATAATTAGAACTGGAATAATTAGAAGTCCTGACCTAGTTTAATTAGAAGTCCTAACCAAGTTAGGCTGGGATAATTAGAGTCCTGACCTAGTTAGGCTGGAATAATTAGAATTCTTGATCTAGTTAAGCTGGAATAATTAGAAGTCCTAACCTAATTACTAATTATGCTGGAATAATTAGAAGGTGCGACCTATACTCAATTGAATATGGTATGCCGTATATTTTCTAGCTTCTATTTACTTCCGTCCAATCTACCTGCAGTTACAATAGAAGGGCAGCTTCTATTGATGCAGTTGTGAAGGAGTTCAAGTGCCTGTTTGGAGGACTTCTTATCGTTTGGGTGCCCATGGCTCAACAGTTGAGTAAAGACGCCCCAAAAGCAGAAATCAAAGTTCAATCCCTACTAGTGGCACGCTTGAAGTGTTTTTGTTGTTGTCAAAATCGGCTGAAGACACTGTTTAAGATGCCGAGAAGCTGCCAAAGGAGAATTTTAGATGTGATACAAATTTGGTTCCTTTTTCCACCATTTTAAAACAGGGGTCAAACCAATGTAGGGAATGCTACTGCACTCCCCACTGTAGTTAAGGTGCTAAACACGGAGGTCTTTACCTGTACATGCCCAGTAGCTCAGAATATTTTTATGGACTTTTACCCTCAAGGATCAACCCCTCCCCCCCCCTCGTCTTCAGTTCTCATCTTCAGTTCTCAGTTTACAAGCCTTATGAGCTATTATTTGGCGTGTCTTATTTTATCTCCGTGGTTACGGGAAGAGGGTTCCTAACGGTACCTATAATTGTCACATGCAGGTCCTTCCTTGGCTGGCGGTTGGTTCCAGAAAGGTGGAGGAAGTAGGTGAGGCGATAGATCCGTCCAAAAAACAGAACCTCCTGACGGCCATGTCTCCCTCCACCTTCTTCACCAGGCTATGTCATCCATCACATATTTAAGCCTTTGCTACTTTATTTAAAACCAACATCAGAGGAGCTGACGATGTGAGGCAGGAAGTTCGTGTGATTTGGTGAGCCTGCCTTCATGACTTTGCTATGACCTCAGGCATGCTATAGAGACTTGGAAGTAGCCTTTTAATGATATCAGTTATCTTCCTATTGGTGGCGATTAATCATAGCTAGATTAGAATTCATAGCCAAATGGTTTTGTCCCCGAGTGAGAACTGTAGTCAAATCCCTAGTGATCTCACATCACATTAGTTTCCGGTTTGGAATTCCACTTTAACAAACATCACTGACCTCTCTGGTCTACTAGTTCAAGCCATCACCATGGATACGCATCTACATACGTATGTAATCTATCACGAGTGCAGTATATATGTTCCATCCAATCTATGAATCTGCCCAATCTATGAATGCCAATCTATTGCCTGCCAATCAATACACTTCAAAACATGGTAGCATATTAACACCCTTTGCACCACAGATTCATAGATTGGATGGAACATATCGACCAGTACTTATTTATACTGAGGGAGTGTGCAAGCCAAATTTCCAAACCCACCCACACAATATGGGATAGTCGACGGGAATTTACAAAGCCCGCGCTACTCCCACGAAAAGAGAAAAGGGAGAAGAGCTGTTTGTGAGGCAAGTTTCTCTACATTTGGGCAGTTGTGCAAGTGTTCGTGAACTGTGCATTATATCTTTTTTGACAGAGCAATATTCTTCAAATATCTTTTTTGGCTCTACACTTGCCATGGCACTTAGTTCTTTATCTGCCAAGTCCATGTGCAACTTTTTCTCAGTATCACTTTTTTCTACATCATTACACTCTTAGTTGTAATCATCACTTTCTCTGTTTCTCTGTTGCCATGTTTTGAAGTGTATTGATTTGCAGGCAATAGATTGGCATTCATAGATTGTGCAGCACAATCTATGAATTCATAGATTGTGCTGCACAATTTATAGATTGGGCAGATTCATAGATTGGTTGGAACATATAGATGTCTATAAGACAGTCTGCCCTGAAATATAGGCAGTGCAGTATATAGATGTCTATAACACAGTCTGCCCTGAAATATAGGCAGTGCAGTATATAGATGTCTATAACACAGTTGCTAATACTAAGACACCTCATGCACACCATTAGAGGAATTGAAATGTAACACACTAAAAAGGAAGCCTCCAGTAGTATTACAAAACCTTCATCAAACGAGCAAGCTTGATTACATCATGGTCAACCTCCACTAGCCACACTTTTTTGCCGCAATCGAGAAATGGAATAGTCGTTGCTATGTGTTAGTATGTTTGGGGTCGTCTGGTGCTAAAGCCATTAAGACTGCACAGCTATTGCATGTTAGTTATGGAAGATATGGAGATACATAATAGCATTGAAGACGAGATTAAACGTTTCCAACACTTTTTAAGGCTTTGAGGTCTACCAGTTAACTATCTTAGAGAAGGACTCAAGGCAAGCTTGGAGTCTTTTCGAGCTAATAATAGCCGAGACCACCATTTAAGAAGCTTAGAACATGTGAGTTTTAGCCGAGATGTGTGCCCATCCCCCCAATACTCTATCACTGCTCCTAGCAACACTATCAGGTGCTGATGTTGATGGGTTGGTAGGCGTTGTTGATGGGTTGGTAGGGGTTGCTGATGAGTTGGTAGGTGTTGCTGATGGGTTGCTAGGGATGTTGATGGGTTTCTGGATGTTGTTGATGAGTTGGTAGGTGTTGTTGATGGGTTGCTAGGGATGTTGATGGGTTTCTGGATGTTCTTGATGAATTGCTAGCTGTTGTGGATGGATTGCTTGTTGCTCGCTATTGTTGAAGGGTGGGTAAGGCTATTTGATTTCTAGCTGTTGATGTGTTTCTACCTATTGTTGGTGGATTGCTCGCTGTTGTTGAAGAACTGTCAGTTGTTGTTGATGGGTTTCTGGAAATTCGGTTATTTGGAGTTTCTCCAAGGAAACAATATCTTCTAAGTCGGCTATTGGAGTTCTTGACCCTATTGGCAAATCCTACAGGATCACATTACAAACAGTGGACTCCCCCACTGCTACACCTGTCACACGTTTTCATGGAATATAATTAAATACATTCCTTTAAAAAAATTTACACAGTATCACACGGCAGACCAACAGGCTGTGCTAATTTCGTGAGGAATTGTGTTAGCTCACCATTTTATAAGTAGTCACCAGGGAAAGTGGCATTGAACAATTATCACCAAGAATGTCGCCCATCCTTACAGAAGTAATTCGGTTGATAGCAGAAAATCATGTATAACACAGTCTGCCCTGAAATATAGGGGGTGCAGTATATAGATGTGTATAACACAGTCTGCCCTGAAATATAGGCAGTGCAGTATATAGATGTCTATAACACAGTCTGCTCTACGCAGCCACAATGACTCGGCAAAAAATTGTGCCAGTGCCAAGCTCTTTGACACAGCAGCTCGGAGACAAGAGGCTGGCGTTCTGATGTTCCCCAGAACACAAAGGAGGGCACTAGGCAAGTAGTACAGCACAGCACTTGTGGCTGCAGAGTCAGGACCTAGTCAGGCTAGAAGTCTTCACCTAGTTAGGCTGGTATAGTTAGCCTGGAATAATTAGAAGTCCTGGTATAGTTAGGCTGGAATAATTAGAAGTCCTGGTATAGTTAGGCTGGTTAGGCTAGTATAATTAGAACTCCTAACCTGGAATAATTAGAAATCCTGACCTAGTTAGGCTGGAATAATTAGAATCCTGACCTACTGTAGTTAGGCTGGAATAATTAGAAGGTGTGACCTAGTTAGGCTGGAATAATTAGAAGTCCTGGTATAGTTAGGCTGGAATAATTACAAGTCCTAATCAAGTTAGGCTAGTATAATTAGAACTCCTAACCTGGAATAATTAGAAATCCTGACCTAGTTAGGCTGGAATAAATTAGAAATCCTGCTAGTTAGGCTGGAATAATTAGAAATCCTGACCTAGTTAGGCTGGAATAATTAGAAGTCCTGACCTAGTTAGGCTGGAATAATTAGAAGGCATGACCTACACTCAATTGAATATGGTATGCCGTATATTTTCTAATAGAAGCAGTTTCTATTTACTTCCGTCCAATCTACCTGCAGTTACAATTAGAAGGGCAGCTTCTATTGATGCAGTTGTGAAGGAGTTCAAGTGTTTGGAGGACTTCTTATCGTTTGGGTGCCCGTGGCTCAACAGTTGAGTAACGACGCCCCAAAAGCAGAAGTCAAGGTTTAATCCATGCTGGTGCCAATTATGGACTTTTACCCTCAAGGATCAACCCCCCCCCCCCTCCCCTCGTCTTCAGTTCTCATCTTACGTTCTCAGTTTACAAGCCTTATGAGCAATTATTTGGGCGTGTCTTATTGCCATTTATCTCCGTGGTTACAGGAAGAGGGGTTCCTAACGGTACCTAATATTGTCCCATGCGGGTCCTTCCTTGCCTGCCGGTTGGTTCCAGTAGTAGGAGTGGCGATAGAACCGTACCTCCTGACGGCCATGTCTCCCTCCATTTGCTACTTTATTTAAAACCAAACATCAGAGGAGCTGGCGATGTGAGGCAGGAAGTTCGTGTGATTTGGTGAGCCTGCCTTCATGACTTTGCTATGACCTCAGGCATGCTATAGAGACTTGGAAGTTGCCTTTTAATGATATCAGTTATCTTCCTATTGGTGGCGATTAATCATAGCTAGATTAGAATTCATAGCCAAAGGGTTTTGTCCCTGAGTGAGAACTGTAGTCAAGTCCCTAGTGATCTCACATCACATTAGTTTCCGGTTTGGAATTCCACTTTCACAAACATCAGTGACCTCTCTGGTCTACTAGTTCAAGCCATCACCATAGCAGCATACACATCTACACACACAAGTAGTCTATCACGAGTACAGTATATATGTTCCATCCAATCTATGAATCTGCCCAATCTATGAATGCCAATCTATTGCCTGCCAATCAATACACTTCAAAACATGGTAGCATATTAACACCCTTTGCACCACAGATTCATAGATTGGATCATATCGACCAGTACTTATTTATACTGAGGGAGTGTGCAAGCCAAATTTCCAAACCCACCCACACAATATGGGATAGTCGACGGGAATTTACAAAGCCCGCGCTACTCCCACGAAAAGAGAAAAGGGAGAAGAGCTGTTTGTGAGGCAAGTTTCTCTACATTTGGGCAGTTGTGCAAGTGTTCGTGAACTGTGCATTATATCTTTTTTGACAGAGCAATATTCTTCAAATATCTTTTTTGGCTCTACACTTGCCATGGCACTTAGTTCTTTATCTGCCAAGTCCATGTGCAACTTTTTCTCAGTATCACTTTTTTCTACATCATTACACTCTTAGTTGTAATCATCACTTTCTCTGTTTCTCTGTTGCCATGTTTTGAAGTGTATTGATTTGCAGGCAATAGATTGGCATTCATAGATTGTGCAGCACAATCTATGAATTCATAGATTGTGCTGCACAATTTATAGATTGGGCAGATTCATAGATTGGTTGGAACATATAGATGTCTATAAGACAGTCTGCCCTGAAATATAGGCAGTGCAGTATATAGATGTCTATAACACAGTCTGCCCTGAAATATAGGCAGTGCAGTATATAGATGTCTATAACACAGTTGCTAATACTAAGACACCTCATGCACACCATTAGAGGAATTGAAATGTAACACACTAAAAAGGAAGCCTCCAGTAGTATTACAAAACCTTCATCAAACGAGCAAGCTTGATTACATCATGGTCAACCTCCACTAGCCACACTTTTTTGCCGCAATCGAGAAATGGAATAGTCGTTGCTATGTGTTAGTATGTTTGGGGTCGTCTGGTGCTAAAGCCATTAAGACTGCACAGCTATTGCATGTTAGTTATGGAAGATATGGAGATACATAATAGCATTGAAGACGAGATTAAACGTTTCCAACACTTTTTAAGGCTTTGAGGTCTACCAGTTAACTATCTTAGAGAAGGACTCAAGGCAAGCTTGGAGTCTTTTCGAGCTAATAATAGCCGAGACCACCATTTAAGAAGCTTAGAACATGTGAGTTTTAGCCGAGATGTGTGCCCATCCCCCCAATACTCTATCACTGCTCCTAGCAACACTATCAGGTGCTGATGTTGATGGGTTGGTAGGCGTTGTTGATGGGTTGGTAGGGGTTGCTGATGAGTTGGTAGGTGTTGCTGATGGGTTGCTAGGGATGTTGATGGGTTTCTGGATGTTGTTGATGAGTTGGTAGGTGTTGTTGATGGGTTGCTAGGGATGTTGATGGGTTTCTGGATGTTCTTGATGAATTGCTAGCTGTTGTGGATGGATTGCTTGTTGCTCGCTATTGTTGAAGGGTGGGTAAGGCTATTTGATTTCTAGCTGTTGATGTGTTTCTACCTATTGTTGGTGGATTGCTCGCTGTTGTTGAAGAACTGTCAGTTGTTGTTGATGGGTTTCTGGAAATTCGGTTATTTGGAGTTTCTCCAAGGAAACAATATCTTCTAAGTCGGCTATTGGAGTTCTTGACCCTATTGGCAAATCCTACAGGATCACATTACAAACAGTGGACTCCCCCACTGCTACACCTGTCACACGTTTTCATGGAATATAATTAAATACATTCCTTTAAAAAAATTTACACAGTATCACACGGCAGACCAACAGGCTGTGCTAATTTCGTGAGGAATTGTGTTAGCTCACCATTTTATAAGTAGTCACCAGGGAAAGTGGCATTGAACAATTATCACCAAGAATGTCGCCCATCCTTACAGAAGTAATTCGGTTGATAGCAGAAAATCATGTATAACACAGTCTGCCCTGAAATATAGGGGGTGCAGTATATAGATGTGTATAACACAGTCTGCCCTGAAATATAGGCAGTGCAGTATATAGATGTCTATAACACAGTCTGCTCTACGCAGCCACAATGACTCGGCAAAAAATTGTGGCAGTGCCAAGCTCTTTGACACAGCAGCTCGGAGACAAGAGGCTGGCGTTCTGATGTTCCCCAGAACACAAAGGAGGGCACTAGGCAAGTAGTACAGCACAGCACTTGTGGCTGCAGAGTCAGGACCTAGTCAGGCTAGAAGTCTTCACCTAGTTAGGCTGGTATAGTTAGCCTGGAATAATTAGAAGTCCTGGTATAGTTAGGCTGGAATAATTAGAAGTCCTGGTATAGTTAGGCTGGTTAGGCTAGTATAATTAGAACTCCTAACCTGGAATAATTAGAAATCCTGACCTAGTTAGGCTGGAATAATTAGAATCCTGACCTACTGTAGTTAGGCTGGAATAATTAGAAGGTGTGACCTAGTTAGGCTGGAATAATTAGAAGTCCTGGTATAGTTAGGCTGGAATAATTACAAGTCCTAATCAAGTTAGGCTAGTATAATTAGAACTCCTAACCTGGAATAATTAGAAATCCTGACCTAGTTAGGCTGGAATAAATTAGAAATCCTGCTAGTTAGGCTGGAATAATTAGAAATCCTGACCTAGTTAGGCTGGAATAATTAGAAGTCCTGACCTAGTTAGGCTGGAATAATTAGAAGGCATGACCTACACTCAATTGAATATGGTATGCCGTATATTTTCTAATAGAAGCAGTTTCTATTTACTTCCGTCCAATCTACCTGCAGTTACAATTAGAAGGGCAGCTTCTATTGATGCAGTTGTGAAGGAGTTCAAGTGTTTGGAGGACTTCTTATCGTTTGGGTGCCCGTGGCTCAACAGTTGAGTAACGACGCCCCAAAAGCAGAAGTCAAGGTTTAATCCATGCTGGTGCCAATTATGGACTTTTACCCTCAAGGATCAACCCCCCCCCCTCCCCTCGTCTTCAGTTCCCATCTTACGTTCTCAGTTTACAAGCCTTATGAGCAATTATTTGGGCATGTCTTATTGCCATTTATCTCCGTGGTTACAGGAAGAGGGGTTCCTAACGGTACCTAATATTGTCCCATGCGGGTCCTTCCTTGCCTGCCGGTTGGTTCCAGTAGTAGGAGTGGCGATAGAACCGTACCTCCTGACGGCCATGTCTCCCTCCATCTTCTTCACCAGGCTATGTCATCCATCACATATTTAAGCCTTTGCTACTTTATTTAAAACCAAACATCAGAGGAGCTGACGATGTGAGGCAGGAGGTTTGTGAGATTTGGTGAGCCTGCCTTTATGACTTTGCTATGACCTCAGGCATGCTATAGAGACTTGGAAGTAGCCTTTTAATGATATCAGTTATCTTCCTATTGGTGGCGATTAATCATAGCTAGATTAGAATTCATAGCCAAAGGGCTTTGTCCCTGAGTGAGAACTGTAGTCAAGTCCCTAGTGATCTCACATCACATTAGTTTCCGGTTTGGAATTCCACTTTCACAAACATCAGTGACCTCTCTGGTCTACTAGTTCAAGCCATCACCATGGATACGCATCTACTCACACATGTAGTCTATCACGAGTGCAGTATATATGTTCCATCCAATCTATGAATCTGCCCAATCTATGAATGCCAATCTATTGCCTGCCAATCAATACACTTCAAAACATGGTAGCATATTAACACCCTTTGCACCACAGATTCATAGATTGGATGGAACATATCGACCAGTACTTATTTATACTGAGGGAGTGTGCAAGCCAAATTTCCAAACCCACCCACACAATATGGGATAGTCGACGGGAATTTACAAAGCCAGCGCTACTCCCATGAAACGAGAAGAAGGGAGAAGAGCTGTTTGTGAGGGAAGTTTCTCTACATTTGGGGACTATAGCAGTTGTGCGAGTGTTCGTGGGTATTACAAACTGTGCATTATATCTTTTTTGACAGAGCAATATTCTTCAAATATCTTTTTTGGCTCTACACTTGCCATGTCATTTAATTCTTTATCTGCCAAGTCCATGTGGAACTTTTTCTCAGTATCACTTCTTTCTACATCATTACACTCTCAGTTGCAATCATCACTTTCTCTGTTTCTCTGTTGCAAAGGGTGTTAATATGCTACCATGTTCTGAAGTGTATTGATTTGCAGGCAATAGATTGGCATTCATATATTGTGCTGCACAATCTATAGATTGGGCAGATTCATAGATTGGATGGAACATATAGATGTCTATAACAGTCTGCCCTGAAATATTGCGATTACTATTGGAAGGGTGGTTACTATTAGAAGGTTGGTTACTATTAGAAGGGTGGTTACTATTAGAAGGGTGGTCACTATTAGAAGGGTGGTTACTATTAGAAGGGTGGTTACTACTAGAAGGGTGGTTACTATTAGAAGAGCGGTTACTATTAGAAGGGTGGTTACTATTAGAAGGGTGGTTACTATTAGAAGGGTGGTTACTATTAGAAGGGTGGTTACTATTAGAAGGGTGGTTACTATTAGAAGGGTGGTTACTATTAGAAGGGTGGTTACTATTAGAAGGGTGGTTACTATTAGAAGGGTGGTTACTATTAGAAGGGTGGTTACTATTAGAAGGGTGGTTACTATTAGAAGGGTGGTCACTATTAGAAGGGTGGTTACTATTAGAAGGGTGGTTACTACTAGAAGGGTGGTTACTATTAGAAGAGCGGTTACTATTAGAAGGGTGGTTACTATTAGAAGGGTGGTTACTATTAGAAGGGTGGTTACTATTAGAAGGGTGGTTACTATTAGAAGGGTGGTTACTATTAGAAGGGTGGTTACTATTAGAAGGGTGGTTACTATTAGAAGGGTGGTTACTATTAGAAGGGTGGTTACTATTAGAAGGGTGGTTACTATTAGAAGGGTGGTTACTATTAGAAGGGTGGTTACTATTAGAAGGGTGGTTACTATTAGAAGGGTGGTTACTATTAGAAGGGTTGTTACTATTAGAAGGGTGGTTACTATTAGAAGGGTGGTTACTATTAGAAGGGTTGTTACTATTAGAAGGGTGGTTACTATTAGAAGGGAGGTTACTATTAGAAGGGTGGTTACTATTAGAAGGGTGGTTACTATTAGAAGGGTGGTTACTATTAGAAGGGTGGTTACTATTAGAAGGTTGGTTACTATTTGAAGGGTGGTCACTATTAGAAGGGTGGTTACTATTAGAAGGGTGGTCACTATTAGAAGGGTGGTTACTATTAGAAGGGTTGTTACTATTAGAAGGGTGGTTACTATTAGAAGGGTGGTTACTATTAGAAGGGTGGTTACTATTAGAAGGTTGTTACTATTGGAAGGGTGGTTGCTATTTGAAGGGTTGTTACTATTAGAAGGGTGGTTACTATTAGAAGGGTGGTTACTATTAGAAGGGTGGTTACTATTAGAAGGGTGGTTACTATTAGAAGGGTGGTCACTATTAGAAGGGTGGTTACTATTAGAAGGGTTGTTACTTTTAGAAGGGTGGTTACTATTAGAAGGGTGGTTACTATTAGAAGGGCGGTTACTATTAGAAGGGTGGTTACTATTAGAAGGGTGGTTACTATTAGAAGGGTTGTTACTATTAGAAGGGTGGTTACTATTAGAAGGGTGGTTACTATTGAAGGGTGGTTACTATTAGAAGAGTGGTTACTATTAGAAGGGTGGTTACTATTAGAAGGTTTGTTACTATTAGAAGGGTGGTTACTATTAGAAGGGTGGTTACTATTAGAAGGGTGGTTGCTATTAGAAGGGTGGTTACTATTAGAAGGGTGGTTACTATTAGAAGGGTGGTTACTATTAGAAAGGTGGTCACTATTAGAAGGGTGGTTACTATTAGAAGGGTGGTTACTATTAGAAGGGTGGTTACTATTAGAAGGGTGGTTACTATTAGAAGGGTGGTTACTATTAGAAGGGTTGTTACTATTAGAAGGGTTGTTACTATTAGAAGGGTGGTTACTATTAGAAGGGTTGTTACTATTAGAAGGGTTGTTACTATTAGAAGGGTGGTTACTATTAGAAGGGTGGTTACTATTAGAAGAGTGGTTACTATTAGAAGGGTGGTTACTATTAGAAGGGTGGTTACTATTAGAAGGGTGGTTACTATTAGAAGGGTTGTTACTATTAGAAGGGTGGTTATTATTAGAAGAGTGGTTACTATTAGAAGGGTGGTTACTATTAGAAGGGTGGTCACTATTAGAAGGGTGGTTACTATTAGAAGGGTGGTTATTATTAGAAGAGTGGTTACCATTAGAAGAGTGGTTACTATTAGAAGGGTGGTTACCAGAAGGGTTGTTACTATTAGAAGGGTGGTTACTATTAGAAGGGTGGTTACTATTAGAAGGGTGGTTACTATTAGAAGGGTGGTTACTATTAGAAGGGTGGTTACTATTAGAAGGGTGGTTACTATTAGAAGGGTGGTTACTATTAGAAGGGTGGTTACTATTAGAAGGGTGGTTACTATTAGAAGGGTGGTTACTATTAGAAGGGTTGTTACTATTAGAAGGGTGGTTACTATTAGAAGGGTGGTTACTATTAGAAGGGTTGTTACTATTAGAAGGGTGGTTACTATTAGAAGGGTGGTTACTATTAGAAGGGTTGTTACTATTAGAAGGGTGGTTACTATTAGAAGGGTGGTTACTATTAGAAGGGTGGTTACTATTAGAAGGGTGGTTATTATTAGAAGGGTTGTTACTATTAGAAGGGTGGTTACTATTTGAAGGGTGGTTGCTATTAGAAGGGTGGTTACTATTTGAAGGGTGGTTGCATTTAGAAGGGTGGTTACTATTAGAAGGGTGGTTGCTATTAGAAGGGTGGTTGCTATTAGAAGGGTGGTTACTATTAGAAGGGTGGTTACTATTAGAAGGGTGGTTACTATTAAGGCCGGTTCATAATATGACGATAGCTCAGCGTAGCGCATCGTCGCTTTTGTGGTCAAGCTTCAGCGTTTCGTCTAGCAGCGTCATTGCCGTTCACAATTTGGCGTTATTGACGGAGAGCGAACCACCAATTGGACTTTGACCTTGCAGTTGCTGAGCACGTTTGTCGCTAGCAGCCAGTTCATTTTTTGCTCGCCATGGTCGGGAGAAATTTTGTACGAGAACAGGAGGCTAAAATTCTAGTAGTCTGTTGAGAAGAAGGAGGAATAGGAGACTGAGGAGAGTGCGTGCACGCAAAATATTCCAACAGCGCCTGGAACAAGGAGAATATCATAATTTACTTCAGGAGATGCGTCTATCTGACCCAAGCAGCCACTTCACGTACCTCAGGATGACGAAAGAAAGGTTTGATAGTCTCCTGAAAGAGGTATAAGTTAAGTGAAATATTCACCCAGTTATTTGAAACCATCCCTGTAATAATGATAGGTTAGTCAGTATTCTATTCAGTGACTATTTATCTATATATTTATATACATAATCCGACTCATATTTATATGTATATACAGACATTCTCAATCTGCAGCTGATGTCCGAGATGATTTCAAAAAGTTCTTTTGTTCACCTGCTGGAGAAGTGTGTTTGGCAATATTATCGGCTAACTTGACTCTTCTGTTTTATTACATATAGAAATCAGCATTATTTCATTTACTGATATAACAATATTGTTGCAATTGAAAGGTGTAAAAGGTATCATTGGGGTGAGTGGGAGATGAAGGACCTGTATTTACATTGTTTGGGGGATAGTGAGGAGTGGAGTAGGGATTATTGGGATATTGGGAGTTAAGTAAGATTTTGTCTATCTCTACTCGTGCTATGGCCTTAGCTCATCCTCCTAATAGCCTGAGACAGGCAGCAACATGTTTGCCAAAGGCACCCTCTCCATCTTCCTGCTGCTGCTGTCCTTGCAGGGCGATGAGCACCCTGTCCATTTCATCAACTTCAACTTGTCGTTTTCTTTTTTTGCGTGGGTGGTCAAGTAGTTGTGGTGTGAGGGTACCTGGGGTACTTGCTGCAGTACTGCTGTTGAACATAAAAGAACGGTCATATTAATTTTGGGATGGATACTAACCTACCTGATAGCAATTGTCGTCCCATCTACATGTACGTTACTTCCTTCCTCGCTTTCCTGCGGGCGGTCTGATGTAGGAGGTCTATACCACATCAAGATTCAGTGTAACAAAGAATACATACATATCTAGAAAACATACGTGTCTGCCCGAGCAGGAGTAAAGTTGGTGACGGTGCTATACAAATAAGACGCAGAACATTCAAATATATAATTCAACTTCACTACATAGTCAAACTTATGGTAATCACTAACATTTTGTGCTTCACAGTGTCGGTGATAAAGCTCATTGGGCCAAACAGCCCCAACAGGACACCAGTGCAGCATCTCCAGACTTCTTGGTTTTATTTTTTTTCAATTCCATGACGACGAATCTGTCCCTCAGAACCTTCCACCTTTTCATACATTCCTGGACACAGCAGTCCACTCCAATCTATTTAAAATTTAGTATTAATAACTACCCTTCCACAAATAACTAGCTACCCTTCTACAAATTTTACATAGCTAATATCCTACCTTGCCAGAAACCTTGATCCAGGCGTTGTCCTTGGCCCTCTGGGTCTTTGTAAGATCGCGAAGACACCTGCCAAAGGTAGCTATAAGACCGTACTGCCTCCACCACTTTCTCGTCATCCATTGTAAAATGGGTAGCTTCAATTGGAAACGCTTAACGCCATTGTCACGTGAAAATCTAAAACAATCTGATTGGTTAGACGCTGAGCAGTAGACGTTGGAATAGATTCCAAGTCTACTCTATCGTCAGCCTCCGTGGCGTCACAGCGTCAAAACGGTAGCGGTTCATAATTGACGATAGGTTTGACGATGACGATGACGATGCGCTACGCTGAGCTATCGTCATATTATGAACCGGCCTTTAGAAGGGTGGTTACTATTAGAAAGGTGGTCACTATTAGAAGGGTGGTTACTATTAGAAGGGTGGTTACTATTAGAAGGGTGGTTACTATTAGAAGGGTGGTTACTATTAGAAGGGTGGTTATTATTAGAAGGGTTGTTACTATTAGAAGGGTGGTTACTATTTGAAGGGTG
Source organism: Cladorhizidae sp. MBARI D1340-BT2 (assembly GCA_028752905.1). Taxonomy (NCBI): domain Eukaryota; kingdom Metazoa; phylum Porifera; class Demospongiae; order Poecilosclerida; family Cladorhizidae; species Cladorhizidae sp. MBARI D1340-BT2. Next base: position 3,980,517 of record JAQNBH010000001.1, read on the forward strand.
GTTGCTATTAGAAGGGTGGTTACTATTTGAAGGGTGGTTGCATTTAGAAGGGTGGTTACTATTAGAAGGGTGGTTGCTATTAGAAGGGTGGTTGCTATTAGAAGGGTGGTTACTATTAGAAGGGTGGTTACTATTAGAAGGGTGGTTACTATTAGAAGGGTGGTTACTATTTGAAGGGTGGTTACTATTAGAAGGGTGGTTACTATTTGAAGGGTGGTTGCTATTAGAAGGGTGGTTGCTATTAGAAGGGTGGTAACTAGTGATTGCAGTTGTGAAGGAGTTCAAGTGTTTGGAGGATTTCTTATTGTTTGGGTACATTCCCCCCACTGGCTTCAGTTTAGTTCTCGTCTTCAGTTCTCAGTGTATATGTTCCATCCAATCTATGAATCTGCCCAATCTATAGATTGGCTGCACAATCTATGAATTCCAATCTATTGCCTGCCAATCAATACTCTTCAAAACATGGTAAGCATATTAACACCCTTTGCAACAGAGAAACAGAGAAAGTGATGATATACTAGAAAAAGTTCCACATGGACTTGGCAGATAAAGAACAAGTGACATGGCAAGTGTAGAGCAAAAAAAGATATTTGAAGAATTCTTCAAGGAATGCTATTGAGGTTATGGCAGTGACAGTTCTCACGGATGAACTGCTATAGTCCCCAAATGTAGAGAAACTTGCCTCACAAACAGCTCTTCTCCCTTCTTCTCTTTTCATGGGAGTAGAGCGGGCTTTGTAAATTCCCGTCGACTATCCCATATTGTGTGAGTGGGTTTGGATATTTGGCTTGCACACTCGCTCAGTATAACTAGTCGAATATAAGTACTGATCGATATGTTCCATCCAATCTATGAATCTGTTGCAAAGGGTGTTAATATGCTACCATGTTTTGAAGTGTATTGATTGGCAGGTAATAGATTGGATGGAACATATATACCTAGTGAGCAATTATTTGGTCCTATTGTAGCTACCTCCATGGTTACGATTGGAAGGCCAGTTCCTAATAGAGGATATATGGCATCTCATATTTGTCCTGCATGGAACCTTCCTTGGCCAGCGGGAATTCACAGTAAGTTCCAGAAAGGTGGAGGAAGTAGGAGTGGGGATAGATCCATCCACAACAGGACCTCTTGACGGCCATGTCTCCTCCACCTTCTTCACCAGGCTACGTCATCCATCGCATATTTAATTAAGCACTTGGCTTCTACTTTATTTAATACCAAACATCAGAGGAGCTGGCGATGGGATGCAGGAAATTCGTGAGATTTGGTGAGCCTGCCTTCATGACTTTGCTATGACCTCAGGCATGCTATAGAGACTTGGAAGTTGCCTTTTAATGATATCAGTTATCTTCCTATTGGTGGCGATTAATCATAGCTAGATTAGAATTCATAGCCAAAGGGTTTTGTCCCTGAGTGAGAACTGTAGTCAAGTCCCTAGTGATCTCACATCACATTAGTTTCCGGTTTGGAATTCCACTTTCACAAACATCAGTGACCTCTCTGGTCTACTAGTTCAAGCCATCACCATGGATACGCATCTACTCACACATGTAGTCTATCACGAGTACAGTATATATGTTCCATCCAATCTATGAATCTGCCCAATCTATGAATGCCAATCTATTGCCTGCCAATCAATACACTTCAAAACATGGTAGCATATTAACACCCTTTGCACCACAGATTCATAGATTGGATCATATCGACCAGTACTTATTTATACTGAGGGAGTGTGCAAGCCAAATTTCCAAACCCACCCACACAATACGGGATAGTCGACGGGAATTAACAAAGCCCGCGCTACTCCCATGAAACGAGAAGAAGGGAGAAGAGCTGTTTGTGAGGCAAGTTTCTCTACATTTGGGGACTATAGCAGTTGTGTGAGTGTTCGTGGGTATTACAAACTGTGCATTATATCTTTTTTGACAGAGCAATATTCTTCAAATATCTTTTTTGGCTCTACACTTGCGATGGCACTTAGTTCTTTATCTGCCAAGTCCATGTGGAACTTTTTCTCAGTATCACTTTTTTCTACATCATTACACTCTCAGTTGCAATCATCACTTTCTCTGTTTCTCTGTTGCAATGTTTTGAAGTGTATGATTTGCAGGCAATAGATTGGCATTCATAGATTGTGCTGCACAATCGATAGATTGGGCAGATTCATAGATTGGATGGAACATATAGATGTCTATAATACAGCCTGACCTGAAATATAGGGAGTGCAGTATATAACACATCTGTGTTTGGAATCTCATTTTTTCTTCTCGGAAGTTACTTGCATCAGGTGTGTGGACTGAAAGTTGTGATAGCACTAACAACTTCACTGGGAATGTATGTAGATGTGTAAATTACCTGGTGACCTCAGAGGTCACTTGGGGTCAAATGGTGGAAAAGTCATTGGAGTTCCCTAGGGATTTACTAAAATTCTCACTAGGGCACAAAACTACCAATTAGCTATGAATTCTAATTATCTGATTAGCTGCTACAATTATTAGCAAACACAGGAAGATAGGAATTCTACTAACTTTCAATTATTGCAGGTCACCACCAGGTCCCTATTGGCCAATTATAACATGCCTGAGGGCAGCAAGCGTGAAGGCTGGTCCACAAAATCTCACGAACCTCTAGCCACACCTCACTAACCTTCCTCCCCCTTCCTCCCAATGATGTGTGCTTAAAAAAGTAGAAATATCGAACTGAAGTATATTCACGATAATTATAGCGTTACTCTGTGTGTTGGTGTATTCATAATTCCGGGGGGGGGGGGGGGGGGGGGGGGGGAACATAGCGGCTAGCACAATCACTAATTGACTCACTCGAATAAAGGTCACATACCAAACAGAAGTTGCTCTCGAAAATGGTGTCCTCTAATTTAGGACACCTAACAGTAATTTACCAATTTACTAGCACCAGTGGGCAGTTGGAAAACCACAAGTGCTACTAGCTGTCAAGAAGTCCATGCCTTCTGGATATCTGTGAAGAAGGTGGACTTGCCTGAGGACAGAGAGATTCATGGCTTCAAGGGCGACAGAGTAACAGCTCTAGCTGTTCCAGGCACTGCTCACCAGCTGTTGGAAGAGAGTGGCAGTGATGGAGAGGATCCCATTCTCCCCCCTGGAGGAAGAGAATGAAGAAGAGATTGAACTGAATGAACTCCATGGTCAATAATGGCGACCAGGAGCTCGGTAACTGACTCCTGCTAGGTCTATGTCTATAAACAAACACGGCCACAATGACTTGGCAAAAAATTGTGCCAGTGCCAAGCTCTTTGACACAGCAGCTCGAAGACAAGAGGCTGGCGTTCTGGGGAACGAACACAAAGGAGGGCACTAGGCAAGTAGTATACCACAGCACTTGTGGCTTCAGAGTCGGGTCCTAGTCAGGCTAGAAGTCTTCACCTAGTTAGGCTGGAATAATTAGATGATGGGAACCATGGTTACTATTTACTTCCTTCCAATCTACTTGCGATTACTATTGGATGGGCAGTTTATGATTAGAAGGATGGTTACTATTAGAAGGGTGGTTACTATTAGAAGGGTGGTTACTATTAGAAGGGTGGTTACTATTAGAAGGGTTGTTACTATTAGAAGAGTGGTTACTATTGAAGGGTGGTTACTATTAGAAGGGTGGTTACTATTAGAAGGGTGGTTACTATTAGAAGGGTGGTTACTATTAGAAGGGTGGTCACTATTAGAAGGGTGGTTACTATTAGAAGGGTGGTTACTATTAGAAGGGTGGTTACTATTAGAAGGGTGGTTACTATTAGAAGGGTGGTTACTATTGAAGGGTGGTTACTATTAGAAGAGTGGTTACTATTAGAAGGGTTGTTACTATTAGAAGGGTGGTTACTATTAGAAGGGTGATTACTATTAGAAGGGTGGTTACTATTAGAAGGGTGGTTACTATTAGAAGGGTGGTTGCTATTGGAAGGGTGGTTACTATTAGAAGGGTGGTTACTATTAGAAGGGTGGTTGCTATTGGAAGGGTGGTTGCTATTAGAAGGGTTGTTACTATTAGAAGGGTGGTTACTATTAGAAGGGTGGTTACTATTAGAAGGGTGGTTACTATTAATGGTTACTATTAGAAGGGTGGTTACTATTAGAAGGGTGGTTACTATTAGAACGGTGGTTACTATTAGAAGGGTTGTTACTATTAGAAGGGTGGTTACTATTGGAAGGGTTGTTACTATTAGAAGGGTGGTTACTATTAGAAGGGTGGTTACTATTAGAAGGGTGGCTACTATTAGAAGGGTGGTTACTATTAGAAGGGTTGTTACTATTAGAAGGGTGGTTACTATTAGAAGAGTGGTTACTATTAGAAGGGTGGTTACTATTAGAAGGGTGGTTACTATTAGAAGGGTGGTTACTATTAGAAGGGTGGTTACTATTAGAAGGGTGGTTACTATTAGAAGGGTTGTTACTATTAGAAGGGTGGTTACTATTAGAAGGGTGGTTGCTATTTGAAGGGTGGTTACTATTAGAAGGGTGGTTGCTATTAGAAGGGTGGTTACTATTAGAAGGGTGGTTGCTATTGGAAGGGTGGTTGCTATTAGAAGGGTGGTTACTATTAGAAGGGTGGTTACTATTAGAAGGGTTGTTACTATTAGAAGGGTGGTTACTATTAGAAGGGTGGTTACTATTAGAAGGGTGGTTACTATTTGAAGGGTGGTTGCTATTAGAAGGGTGGTTACTATTTGAAGGGTGGTTGCATTTAGAAGGGTGGTTACTATTAGAAGGGTGGTTACTATTAGAAGGGTGGTTACTATTAGAAGGGTGGTTGCTATTAGAAGGGTGGTAACTAGTGATTGCAGCTGTGAAGGAGTTCAAGTGTTTGGAGGACTTCTTATTGTTTGGGTACATTCCCCCCCACTGGCTTCAGTTTAGTTCTCAGTGTATATGTTCCATCCAATCTATGAATCTGCCCAATCTATAGATTGGCTGCACAATCTATGAATTCCAATCTATTGCCTGCCAATCAATACTCTTCAAAACATGGTAAGCATATTAACACCCTTTGCAACAGAGAAACAGAGAAAGTGATGATTGCACTGAGAGTGTAATGATGTAGAAAAAAGTGACTATTGCTAGCTACCTCCATGGTTACGATTGGAAGGCCAGTTCCTAATAGAGGATATATGGCATCTCATATTTGTCCTGCATGGAACCTTCCTTGGCCAGCGGGAATTCACAGTCAGTTCCAGAAAGGTGGAGGAAGTAGGAGTGGGGATAGATCCATCCACAACAGGACCTCCTGACGGCCATGTCTCCTCCACCTTCTTCACCAGGGTACGTCATCCATCGCATATTTAATTAAGCACTTGGCTTCTACTTTATTTAACACCAAACATCAGAGGAGCTGGCGATGGGATGCAGGAAATTCGTGAGATTTGGTGAGCCTGCCTTCATGACTTTGCTATGACCTCAGGCATGCTATAATTGTTCCTTAGAGACTTGGAAGTAGCCTTTTAATGATATCAGTTATCTTCCTATTGGTGGCAATTAATCATAGCTAAATTAGAATTCATAGCCAAATGGTTTTGTGCCTGAGTGAGAACTGTAGTTAAGTCCCTAGTGATGTCAGACCACATTAGTTTCAAGTATGGAATTCCACTCTCACGAACCTTAGTGACCTCTTCGGTCAACTAATTCACACCTTCGCCATCACCATAGCATCTGCATCTATATACATACATACATACACAGCCAAGTTGACGGCCTGATCCCGACTTTCAGTCATAACGCTCCCCTCTGCTGGCGGCAGCACGAGCCATTTCCAGGCAAAAAGGTCATGGTTGGTTTTATCCTAACACCAGTACAGAGAGAGTGTTGGCGACACCTGTGTGGATATCCACGTGTCATTATGTCTTATGAATATGCATGAGTTAATAAAGATAGCGATTCAAAATCACCTGTTCATAAAGAACCACGAAGATTCATTGTGGACATTCCAATGTGATAGAAACATTCTCTAGGGAGAGCAAAGATTCCACTGAGCATGTGCCAACATGCTATTTATATTCTACGTGGGGCACTCGAAGCTGATGATGAGTCAGCACAGACCAGCTCATCTACAGAGAAGCAGGTGGAGGGAACAATGAGGGAGCCAGGACCAGCGGGAGCCAAGGATGAGGGAAAGACAACAGCAGCGCTGAAATGTGCACGGTAGAGAGCAGGACACTCCCGCAGGGACAGCAAATGATAGTCCTGAGCAGTGGAGGACTGACGTCTATAAGGAACATGCAATGAGAGAGCAGGACACTCCCGCAGGGACAGCAAATAATAGTCCTGAGCAGTGGAGGACTGACGTCTATAAGGAACAATGAGAGAGCAGGACACTCCTGAAAAACAACAAGGTGTGCGATGAAGATGCCGAGAAGAAAACATGTCTAACCAGTAAGCATGCCAGGAGAGAGCAGGAGATCGTGAGCAGCATCAACAACATCTACAAGAAGTCAGGAGAGAGCAGGACATAAAGTGGACATTAATTAGGGTTGGAATATTCTAATGATATGGTCTAAGTCAAGAGTTTATTTTATGTCAAAAGAGGGAAATCTTGAAGAAAAATGTGTCTCTATTTGACAACCTCAAAACTTCCACAATGTCTCCATCTGTGAGCCTCCCCTTGGCACTAGAAATGTAGGTAGAGATGTAGCCATGGCAATGATAAATGCCCCCAAAGTCAGGTCCTAAATCTCACGAATTTGCAAGGTCACTAGATTCCCGCCCAGGGATCGTGTGAGGTCGATCACGGCCGATTGGAATTCTGCATGTGGCTCAGTCGTCCACATCAACGAAAGGAATTTGCTAATGATGTGAAAAAAACTTTCAGATGGAAAGTGTGATATCCAAATTTGAATAAAAAGGGCACCTACTTCTCCAAGTGTGCGTTTCTAATTTTAGCACCTTAATATGTGATTATTTGGACAAATGCAAGGCCGCATATTTGTCTACCGCTGACAATTCTTCATTTCTCAACTCATCCTCCGTAGCTGTGCCATGTGGAGTAATAATATGTATCCACACAACACAGGGTTATACTGTAGTGAGCCTAATGTGAAAGATAGTCATATTAGTGTTTGCACAACTTAATCCCCAGAGCACACACATCGCTCTAGCTGAGATATATACCGGCATTCTGTTGTGGGAGAGGGGGTAAGAAAAAAAGAAGGGAAAAAAGAAGGAAAAAAAAGAAAAAAGATTCCACCTTGAATCGAACCAGGGACCTTCAGTACCAAAGTGAACAGCCACAGAATTTCCGCTTCCCGCCCAGGGATCGTGTGAGGTCGATCACGGCCGATTGGAATTCTGCATGTGGCTCAGTCGTCCACATCAACGAAAGGAATTTGCTAATGATGTGAAAAAAACTTTCAGATGGAAAGTGTGATATCCAAATTTGAATAAAAAGGGCACCTACTTCTCCAAGTGTGCGTTTCTAATTTTAGCACCTTAATATGTGATTATTTGGACAAATGCAAGGCCGCATATTTGTCTACCGCTGACAATTCTTCATTTCTCAACTCATCCTCCGTAGCTGTGCCATGTGGAGTAATAATATGTATCCACACAACACAGGGTTATACTGTAGTGAGCCTAATGTGAAAGATAGTCATATTAGTGTTTGCACAACTTAATCCCCAGAGCACACACATCGCTCTAGCTGAGATATATACCGGCATTCTGTTGTGGGAGAGGGGGTAAGAAAAAAAGAAGGGAAAAAAGAAGGAAAAAAAAGAAAAAAGATTCCACCTTGAATCGAACCAGGGACCTTCAGTACCAAAGTGAACAGCCACAGAATTTCCGCTTTATACCGATGACTAAAAAAATGACCTTGTCATGCCCAGGGACGTATCTAGGAATTTAAAGGGGGGATTTCCATCTCATGCATGTGAAGCTTGTAAAAAAAAGTCACCTGGCCACAACCACTTTTATCTGACTTTTATCTGACTGTGCCCCACAATAGTTTATAGAACACACAATTACAGAAATGATAATTATTGTTGTGTTAATAACTGAAAATGTCCTGGAGTAACATTCTTCGAGGGTGTTGATGAGCAAAAATGTTAAGAATAGCATCTAGGTCAAAGTTTAAGCCATAGTGGATCAGTGACAGTCCTGATAACCTTTGCTGCCCCATAGTAGTACGCAAGTAGGTTTTGAGTCTTCTAAGTACACTGACACTATGTTCACATCCACAGCTGGTTACGGGTAGAGTATAAACAATACGGAGTAAGCAGTAAAGATTTGGAAACATGCTCTCATTTGCACAGTTCAAGGCCTGGGATGGAGTTTTGGGCAATTCTGATGAGAAACTCCTCCATTTAGATCTCTACAAATGGAGTTCCTGTTCAAAATATGAAGGACTTGGCATATCATCTTCATAGAAATCTAAAAGTTCCTTTATCAAATTAGACTCACTCTGAGTGACTGCATTGGTCATGAATACAGATGGAACTATGCTCAAAGCCTGTACTGCTTTCTTCTGTGTTTCAGAAAAACGAGTGCGAATATGTGATATCATCTTACAGAAATGGAACAGAAATAGATCTTCTGTAATAATCTTCAGCAGAATTGGCAGGTACATTGCTTCTAATTGTTTGCCTTGCACATCGACGTGGAAGAGATGGCTGTGATGCATTGATTTTTTGTGCTAGAGTGACTGCAGAATCAAACCATTTCTTGTGATGAGAATCAATGCTGTCACGAACTTCAAGTAAAGTAGTCTCGACTAAATTTACCTCAGTATAAGCATTACAAATATCTAGCAAACGGCTCTGTAGAGACACTGTTAAACCTTTTATATAGCCTAGGCCATGCTACACCACCTCAAATGCCATAAGAAACTCAAACTGAGTTGTAGCTGTTAAAAGTGATGCAGCTTTCTGAGCAGACTCTCTGTTCCACCCTTCTTCAGTACTGATTGTTTCCAAGGTACTAATAACAGCTGGTACCATCTTCGAAAAGATTCATAGGCCTTTATTCTAGCTACCCAATGGGTTACTGTCTGTTAGTTGTTCCCAGTGGAAGTTCACTGATCCGTTTTTCTAGTTCTGCTTCCCTCTTGGGAGAAAACCTAAAGAAAAGGCATAGCTCCACAAGAGTTCCTTGCATATTTCGAATAGCTTGGATGTTACATTCTGCCACAACACAAAGATTCGTGTATGAGCCACACAGTGAACATAGATTGCTTTTGGATATTGTTTCTCGATTAGAGAAGCAACCCCATGATACTTGCCAGGCATGTAGCTGGCACCATCATAGCCCTGCCCACGTACATTATTTGGGTCTAAGGCATAATTTTGTATTGCATTTAGTATGGTTTTAGAAACAGCTACTCCAGTGGTGCCATCTTTGCAAAGAATAAATTCAACAAACTCTTCTCTCACCACATTTTCCGAGTCAACATATCGCAGGACTAGAGGAAGCTGCTCTTTATCATTGCACGAAACAGAGTAGCTCAACCAAGAGTACTCTTTCAACCAGGAGTTCTGGAAGGATCTAGACTTTGAGTACTCAATTTTAGTAGGGAACTTGAAGTCACACCCTGGTCTAAAGGCAGAAGCTTTGGCTTATGGTCATTGCTAAGAATTCTGATGTCCTCATGTTTATAGTTAGCCCCAGGAGGACATGCATGCACCCTAGCAGCTGATACACACCCTTGACCTGACACATTTCCCAGATCATCAGGAGATAGAGACTGAGTAGTTACTTGGCCGACATACTTCCCTCTGATCTTGAACTCTGACTTTCTTAGGATCAGTAGCAGTGCTACTGTCAGACTCACTGCTTGATACTGACACCACAAATGACAATTGGATATTTGCCTCTTGGCCATGTCACAGCTTTACTACAATCTCAAATACAGTACCCTCCTGGAATAGGGGCTGGGCTAAGGTAATCCTATAAGAGATTAGCACAAACTCACTAATATTCATAGGCTTGCCAGTTCCAAGCAAATAGTTTTCTACAAGAAAACAGCTGCTTGAGTACTGTACTAAAAGTTTTGTTGTTTGCAGAAGTACTCTAAGGGCTTAAATTTGCAATACAAGAGTACACTATATTAAAAATTTATATGTAGGATTAGCAAGGATTGATGCTAGCTGCAGCTGTCAAATAGCTTATGGGTTTGGCTTATACTCGGGGGGGGGGGGGGGGGGTGCTGGGCAACAGGAAACCCCCCTAAATACGCCCCTGATGCCCTACTATAGTCTGGCATAGGAGACCCTTTACCTCTAGGAAAAAGTCCAGCACACTGATGTAACGTGTATGTGTATGAGGTAGAATCTCTTGTGGTGATGTCATAAAAACACCAAGATTGAAGTGCGCTCTGAACAAGACACTCTTTATCAGTGTACCATCCATCTCCCCCTCTTCTTTCTTCCAGGTCCACTTCGGAACAGGTAAATGGTTGCTATGTGAGACTTTCCCCCTGCCAACTTGCTACGGAGCACATCAGCGACACCACACCCTCATTACTGCCGGACGATGTGTCGACCAAACCTGCTCCTATGCACATCCCACTCTGCTGTCTTCCAATCCCACAACGTTCGACGTCGCGGTCCTCCACGCCTGCCCACCACGCCCACAGACATTCCAACCATCCCGAGACATTTTCCTCTCTACGATGGGAACTTATCTAGTCAACTTCCACTGCGGCCGACGTGAGCAACAAATAACTCTCTCCATCTCTTAATCTCTCCCTCAGAACATATCCAATGATTCCGAAGGAATTCCGGAACCCAATAAACATACAAAACCTCAAAGGTCACTTGGCCAGGGCTAGGATTAGGCGGACAGCAATCTAGTACCTCTAGACATCCTTAGAATTATCCACAGGATCGTAATTTGTGGCAAGGAAAGTGGAGCCCTAAATCCAGCTTGTTAGAAGCAAATGTAGAGCTTACATATCTAAACCAAGCGTTGCCAAGGTTGGTGCCCACAATCTTGTTCTTGACAGCTGTTCCTAGTGGGACGCTTGCTTCTGATGAAGTTGCTATTAGTATATGCTTCCTTCATCAACATCTCTACTGTGGGAACTTTAGAGCGTCCCTTAATTGTTCCTGTAGGTTAAATCACATCCTTTAAAAAACCCAATTCCTCCCACCCTCTGCCAGCTTTATGATCCCCAGACCCGATGGCAACCTGCAGCCATTGCTACATGCCATATCATCCAGACTGTAGTGTAGCCATCTTGGCATCATCATAATTAATACATCCTAGCAACACAAGCTTAGCAACACAAGGGCTACAACATGTCCACTCACACAGCAAAAATAATAGGGCATGCTAATAATAGATCACCTGATCTCCATCAGGAGATGATAGATATCGTGTGCAACTATCTATTGCCACGTTTCAGTCATGATAAGCTTCTTGATGAGCAGTAAGCCATCAAAAGTAACTAGCAACCCATCAACAATAGATAGCACGCCAGCAACAATAGTTAGCAACCTATCAACAACAGCCAACAATGCATCAACAACACTTGCAAGCCATCAACAGCTAGCAATGCATCAGCAACAACTAACAATGCATCAACAACAGCTAACAATGCATCAACAACAGCTAACAATGCATCAACAACAGCTAACAATGCATTAGCAACAGCTAGCAACATATCAGCAACAGCTAACAGTGCATTAGCAACAGCTAGCAACACATCAACAACAGCTAACAATGCAGCAGCAACAGCTAACAATGCATCAGCAACAGCTAACAATGCATTAGCAACAGCTAGCAACACATCAGCAACAGCTAACAATGTCATCAACAACAGCTAACAATGCATCAGCAACAGCTAGCAACCCATCAACAGCAACACCTGATAGTGTTGCTAAGAGCAGTGATGAGCCCTCATCATCACCTGCTAGTATTGTCCTGGCACTATCTAGTCACATGACTACATAATAAAGAAGAGGAACAATAGGTCTTCACCGGATGCCTGTAAACTACGAGTGATATAGAGGATGACAGCATTGGGAGTATAGGCAGTCCTCAAGTTATGAATAATTAAACTAGGGCCAACAGATAGTAACTGTTTGTGTAAGACTGAAAGGAATCGTTGGCCATTTAATTTAAGTGTATTGCACTGTAATCCAATTAGCTTCATCAGTTGCACTGTATGCCTTGAATGGCTTCTCCTCCTAGGGCTACAGCCATCCTGTCACTGCAGAGTGGGCATGCCCAGTGGAGCCTGGTTGACCTCCGCTAGCTTGCACTAAAAGGCATCATCATAATTAATACCTCTTAAGCAATACAAGGGCTACAGCATGTCCACTCACACGCCAAAGGTAGCTATCTTTGGCACGCAATACAGGCATGCTAATAATAGATCACCTGATCTCGATCAGGAGATGAGAGATATCGTGTGCAACTATCTATTGCCAAATAAGGTTCGTTTCAGTCATGATAAGCTTCTTGATGAGCAGTCGGCCATCAAAAGTAACTAGCAACCCATCAACAATAGATAGCACGCCAGCAACAATAGCTAGCAACCTATCAACAACAGCCAACAATGCATCATCAACACTTGCAAGCCATCAACAGCTAGGAATGCATCAGCAACAGCTAACAATGCATCAACAACAGTTAACAGTGCATCGCAACAGCTAACAATTCCATCAACAACAGTTAACAATGCATCAGCAACAGCAAACAATGCATCAACAACAGCTAACTGCCATCAACGACAGGCAACAATGTCATTAACAACAGCTAACAAACAGCTAACAATGCATCAGCAACAGCTAACAATGCATCAACAACAGCTAACAATGCATCCAACAACAACTAACAATGCATCAACAACAGCTAACAATGCCATCAACAACGGCTAACAATGCATCAGCAACAGCTAACAATGTCATCAACAACAGCTAACAATGCATCAACAACGGCTAACAATGCATCAACAACAGCTAACAATGTCATCAACAACGGCTAACAATGCATCAGCAACAGCTAACAATGCATCAACAACAGCTAGCAACACATCAACAACAACTAAGACTGCATCAGCAACAGCTAACAATGCATCAGCAACAGCTAACAATGCATCAACAACAACTAACAATGCATCAACAACAGCTAACAATGCATCAACAACAGCTAACAATGCATCAACAACAGCTAACAATGCATCAACAACAGCTAACAATGTCATCAACAACAGCTAACAATGTCATCAACAACGGCTAACAATGCATCAGCAACAGCTAACAATGTCATCAACAACAGCTAACAATGCATCAACAACAACTAACAATGCATCAACAACAGCTAACAATGTCATCAACAACGGCTAACAATGCACCAGCAACAGCTAACAATGCATCAACAACAGCTAGCAATACATCAACAACAACTAACAATGCATCAACAACAGCTAACAATGTCATCAACAACGGCTAACAATCCATCAGCAACAGCTAACAATGCATCAACAACAACTAACAATGCATCAACAACAACTAACAATGCATCAACAACAGCTAGCATCACATCAACAACAACTAACAATGCATCAACAACAGCTAACAATGTCATCAACAACGGCTAACAATGCATCAGCAACAGCTAACAATGCATCAACAACAGCTAGCAACACATCAACAACAACTAACAATGCATCAACAACAGCTAACAATGTCATCAACAACAACTAACAATGCATCAACAACAGCTAACAATGCATCAACAACAGCTAGCAACACATCAACAACAATCAGCAACAACTAACAATGCATCAACAACAGCTAGCAACACATCAACAACAACTAACAATGCATCAACAACAGCTAACAATGCATCAACAACAGCTAACAATGCATCAACAACAGCTAACAATGCATCAGCAACAGCTAACAATGCATCAACAACAGCTAACAATGCATCAGCAACAGCTAACAATGCATCAGCAACAACTAACACTGCATCAGCAACAACTAACAATGCATCAACAACAGCTAGCAACACATCAACAACAACTAACAATGCATCATCAGCAGCTAACAATGTCATCAACAACAACTAACAATGCATCAACAACAGCTAACAATGCATCAGCAACAGCTAACAATGCATCAGCAACAACTAACACTGCATCAGCAACAACTAACAATGCATCAACAACAGCTAGCAACACATCAACAACACTAACAATGCATCAACAACAGCTAACAATGTCATCAACAACGGCTAACAATGCACCAGCAACAGCTAACAATGCATCAACAACAGCTAGCAACACATCAACAACAACTAACAATGCATCAACAACAGCTAACAATGTCATCAACAACGGCTAACAATCCATCAGCAACAGCTAACAATGCATCAACAACAACTAACAATGCATCAACAACAACTAACAATGCATCAACAACAGCTAGCAACACATCAACAACAACTAACAATGCATCAACAACAGCTAACAATGTCATCAACAACGGCTAACAATGCATCAGCAACAGCTAACAATGCATCAACAACAGCTAGCAACACATCAACAACAACTAACAATGCATCAACAACAGCTAACAGTCATCAACAACAACTAACAATGCATCAACAACAGCTAACAATGCATCAACAACAGCTAGCAACACATCAACAACAACTAACAATGCATCAGCAACAACTAACAATGCATCAACAACAGCTAGCAACACATCAACAACAACTAACAATGCATCAACAACAGCTAACAATGCATCAACAACAGCTAACAATGCATCAACAACAGCTAACAATGCATCAGCAACAGCTAACAATGCATCAACAACAGCTAACAATGCATCAGCAACAGCTAACAATGCATCAGCAACAACTAACACTGCATCAGCAACAACTAACAATGCATCAACAACAGCTAGCAACACATCAACAACAACTAACAATGCATCATCAGCAGCTAACAATGTCATCAACAACAACTAACAATGATCAACAGCTAACAATGCATCAGCAACAGCTAACAATGCATCAGCAACAACTAACACTGCATCAGCAACAACTAACAATGCATCAACAACAGCTAGCAACACATCAACAACAACTAACAATGCATCATCAGCAGCTAACAATGTCATCAACAACAGCTAACAATGCATCAGCAACAGCTAACAATGCATCAGCAACAACTAACAATGCATCAACAACAGCTAGCAACACATCAACAACAACTAACAATGCATCATCAGCAGCTAACAATGTCATCAACAACAGCTAACAATGCATCAGCAACAGCTAACAATGTCATCAGCAACAGCTACAATGTCATCAGCAACAACTAGCAACCCATCAACAGCAACACCTGATAGTGTTGCTAAGAGCAGTGATGAGGCCTCATCATCACCTGCTAGTATTGTCCGGGCACTATCTAGTCACATGACTACATAATAAAGAAGAGGAACAACAGGTCTTCACCGGACGCCTATAAACTACGAGTGATATAGAGGATGATAACATGGGGAGTACAGGCAGTCCTCAGGTTACGTTCCCAAGATGAGGGGTAAAGGCTGGTTCACAATACGACGCTGGCCGAGCATTGCATTGCATTGCGTGTTGTCAATTGACCGTTGACCCGAACTGCCGCCGATATGCGATGTTCTGATTGGTCTGATGCTGCGTTTCAGACGCTGGATTAAAATCTAATCCAGCATCTGAAATGCAGCGTCGGACCAATCAGTGTCCGTCTTTGTTGAGCGCTATCAAGTGTCTAAGGTCAATTGATTACCCGCGACACAACGCTCGACCAGCGTCTTGTTGTGAACCAGCCGTTGAATTTATATGTAAGTCAAGTCAAGTCAACCAACTATAACCTAATGTCCTACCAATACTACGGCCGAATCAACTCTACCATAACTCCTAATTATTCCAACTTTCTGATCCGTTGTAATAGCCTTTCTTGTTCTGGTTGATCCACCATCACTTGTACCACTTTCACACGTGGCATCGTCAGGCATGGACAAATAAGGGTAAGAATCCCAATGCAGGAGATTGCAACGCTCCACCTGAAAGCTTGAGTGCACTGCGGGAGTCGGGATGGGTCGACACACACCATGTGACTCCGGTTTTCTATGGCGCTATATGCTTTGGGCAACTAATGTATTGTACGTAGTCATATCATAACTTCCAGACTTGGTACATGTATGTAACTTGGACGTGATTTCACTGATATTATGCGGCGTAGCTCGGAACGTCGTAGCTTGAGGACTTCCTGTACACAGGCACAGTCGAATCTCAGTAAACTTCAGGACCAGAAGGCATTTGTTATACAGTACTCAGTGATGGCAACATAATGGTTCATTCTCAATTATAAGAGGTCTGCTTATCGGAGAGCCCTTTGCTCCTGCTTGTGTGAACCCTAGATACAAAGATCCATCTGGATGCTCGTCATCAGATACTCTCATATTCTTCCTTGCAGACCATCATCAGTCCTGCACTCGGGGTGTAGCTAAAGTCATAGCTCGTCCTTCTGCTCGGGGAACTTACTGACACTCGGTAGCCACTCCTGCAAGGGAATTCTTCTTCCACGCACTTCCACCATCACTCACTTCTCCTCCATCAGTGTCAAACTCTTCCTCTTGAACACGCCTATCAAGAACTTTGCTACAATTTAGAGCCTCAGGTCACGATTATAGAGACATGGAGACCCGTGCATGCAATGGCATTTATACTTATAGCACGTGCAAGTACTTACACCACCTCCAGTCCCTGTAACGAGACATCCAAATAAGTGAGCTCCATTATCCTGAGGTTGTAATCAAAACTGTAATGCATTTCACCTTCATAAGGCAACCTTGGGTGTTTCTCGTTGTGTTCTGCCCACTGTTCCGAAGCTGTACTACACTGGGAGCGGTAATTATGTCGTTCCAAACGTGCATGATTAAGGTATTGAGCAGTGTTTAAGTGCAACTGTTCTCTAACCTCTTCAGATATCTACTCTACCCCATATTACCATGACACACTATATATAATAATGAGTCCATTATCCTGAGGTTCTACTCTACCCCATATTACCATGACACACTATATATATAATGAGCTCCATTATCCTGAGGTTCTACTCTACCCCATATTACCATGACACACTATATATAATAATGAGTCCATTATCCTGAGGTTCTACTCTACCCCATATTACCTGACACACTATATATAATAATGAGTCCATTATCCTGAGGTTCTACTCTACCCCATATTACCATGACACACTATATATGATAATGAGTCCATTATCCTGAGGTTCTACTCTACCCCTTATTACCATGACACACTATATATAATAATGAGCTCCATTATCCTGAGGTTCTACTCTACCCCATATTACCATGACATACTATATATAATAATGAGTCCATTATCCTGAGGCTACCCACATATTACCATGACACACTATATATCATAATGGATGCCAAAACCTCATAAAAACAAAAACTCATATTTCGACAAAATACCCTCATGGGAAGCTTCTTAGCTTGAACATGGTACAGAATGAAATGCTAATCAGATTACGAGAAGCCAAACAAAGCCACAGCTAATTACTTCCATGAAAAGTTATAACTATAGCCAGCAGATAGCAGTTGCTTGTGTGCCGAAGGGATTGTTGGCCATTTAATTTGTAATCCAATTAGCTTCATTAGCTGCACTGCATGCCTTGAATGGCTTCTCCTCCTAGGGCTATAGCCATCCTGTCACGGCAGAGTGGGCATGCCCAGTGGAGCTGGGTTGACCTCTGCTAGCTTGAACAGGCCGACTCACTGGGACCATAAATGCTACGGAGAGATTTTTTCCCTTTTTTAATTTTTTTAATTTAAAAAATATAAAAACAACAACCCATGACCTGCCAAAATTTCACAGAACTGGGCACAATATTGCATAGACACTACTACTACTAGCGCCAGCGAGAAGTTCATCGTCACTACAGTGTGGTGTGTGTGTGTGTGCAGTGTTCGTGCCTTCTTAAAAGAGAAATAATGGCAAGTAGAGCAATGCTTTCGAGGGATTTCATAATCACTGTTGTCATGGTGTTAGAATCCAAATTGTGAATTGGCAGCAAAATGCCACCCAGTCCACGAATACCACCCTCCTACCCCACCTACCCACCCTGAATTCCTCTGCTAGTCACCATCTGTAAATATTTAACTCCACGAAAAAGGAAAAAATCCTGGATTTGATATTTGGTGATAATTAAATTATGTTGTTGTTTTTATTAAAGCAAGGGGTCTTTGTGTGGTATAAGTCAATGTTTGAAGTGGGTGTGTCATGTTTGAAGTGGGTGTGGTATGTTTGAAGTGGGTGTGGCATGTTTGAAGTGGGTGTGGTATAAGTTAATGACCTTTTTATATCTGTCCTATTTTTGAGGGAAGAGTAAACCTTTTTTAATCCCTAATTCCCCCCTTTTCCTTCACCTTCCACTATTATACTAACTGTATTTCAAGTTTCAACGTATTATTGTCAGCCATTCTTGAGTTATGATCTTTT
This sequence comes from Cladorhizidae sp. MBARI D1340-BT2, assembly GCA_028752905.1. Lineage (NCBI taxonomy): Eukaryota > Metazoa > Porifera > Demospongiae > Poecilosclerida > Cladorhizidae > Cladorhizidae sp. MBARI D1340-BT2. The sequence goes on from JAQNBH010000001.1 coordinate 3,999,005, forward strand.
TAGCCACCCATATCATTGTATACATGTACCTCTCAAGAAATGAATATATAAAATAAAACAAAACTGTGTGTACGACTTTGGAGCTCTATAAATTCAGCACACTTTGATATATTATACATAGCTCAAAAGATAGGTCTCTCTGTGTGCTCTCTTTTGATACTAAAAATGTTGCATAGGTATAGCTCCATATATTCTGCACACTTCATGGTATGGACTTGATATATAGCTCAAGAGATAGGTCTCTCTGTGTGCTCTCTTTTGATACTAAAAATGTTGCATAGGTATAGCTCCATAGATTCTGCACACTTCATGGTATGGACTTGATATATAGCTCAAGAGATAGGTCTCTCTGTGTGCTCTCTTTTGATACTAAAAACAGCTGCATCTGTACAACCATGCCAAAGTTACAGGCAGTCAAAATTGGGGGCCTCAAAACCGGCCTGCCGAAGCTTTCTGCATTTCTATGGAGTGTGCAAGACAGTACCTGTGGCTAGAGGAAGCTCTACTCTATACAATGATTAGGCAGCTAAAACATAAGTCATGGTCAAGTGCGCGGGTGAAAAATTATCCACTCGCGCGCTTGACCGCGTGCTTGACCACTCCCTTACGTTTAGTGATAACACTCATTGTACAGGATAGAGCTTCCTCTAGACTGGTACTAATTTCAACTCTCTTGCAATTTCCAATTAGGAGTTAGAAATGCTGGGCAGCAGGCTGTTTTTGAGCTCTAATAGCAACACAACCGATGGATCGCCCAACAGGCCTTTCGAATCCCCTTCCTGATTGGCTGGCACGTTTTGCTTATTGTCATAGGCTACAAGTATCTAACACGGACACCAGCGGCGATCATGAAACCACACTCCTCTAATTGACCCTAATTGGCGTTCACACCCTGCGATAATGGAAGGATTGCAACTTACCTCCTGTCGGGCGAGTTGGACCAAGTAATCGGCATCAATCTTGTCCATGGCATCCTTTAAATCGTTCCGTAACCCCTGGGCCACAGAGAAGATGTAACATTCAATCATAATGCACGTGCCACAATCATAATGCATGAGCCACAATCATAATGCACGTGCCACAATCATAATGCACGTGCCACAATCATAATGCATGTGCCACAATCATAATGCACGTGCCACAATCATAATGCTTGTGCCACAATCATAACGCATGTGCCACAATCATAATGCACGTGCCACAATCATAATGCTTGTGCCACAATCATAATGCACGTGCCACATTCATAATCAGGGTTTCTTTCGGGGGGGGGGGGGGGGGGGGGGGGGGGGGAGCATTCGCCTAGGCTCACTCTCGCCCCCCCTTGGAACTGGCAGATTTGTAAATGACAATTCAAGCCTTATGTATGGTTAGTGTTATTGATTGATCGGATGACTCAATCCTATCAGGGTTTTATCTGGGGGGGGGGGGGGGGGGGGGGGGAGACCGGGGTATGTTTCCCCCCCAAGAGGACATGTTTCCCCCCCCCCCCCCCACACCCTCCCCCTCCCACTCATTAATTTTTTTATGAAGTTGCATAATGAAATACATAACTAAACATGTAAAGCTCTTGTCTTAATCGTGCTCCATATAGTCACAATTTTATCTAAGTCTGTATCAGATAATTTATCTGGTCCTTCAATGACTATTTTCATCAAATTGCTAAGGCTTGAATCAGCAAGTCGCCTTGTTTTGACAGTTTTCATTGCTGAAAAGCTACGCTCTACTGAAGCAGTGCTTACTGGAAGACAAATTAGCTTCACAATGTTAGGAAACATTTGCCTGTAGATAGGACTTTTAAGGACTTCCTCTATCCCCTCTTGCATGTTTCGGACTCCTTTTTGTGAGTTAAAAGGCGTCTGTACGTCATCCATTCTTCCATAACCAGCTCAGAGTCAATATCAGGATCAAACTTAACCACTTTGCCGTTGTCGTCTACTTCCGATTGGACCCCATACTGTCGACAAAGTTGAATTAACTTGTCTTTACCATACTCTCTGTATCTTTGATCAGATTCAGGTGGCAAGTGACGTGGATCAAAAATTGAAAATGCAACTAATAAATCCTTACCATCAGCAAATCTGCTGTTAATATTCTCAGTTAGATGTGTAATGAAAGGATTTATTACCAGAGTGTGGAAAGTGCTCAAGGTTTCTTCGAAGGACTCCATAGCAATACCAGACAGTTGAAGGTCTGGAATAACTTCCTTTAGACTGGCATACCATGCAGAGTCTGTAGGAGATACTTGAATAGCATGCAATTCCTGAAGAGTCGAAGATACTGCCAACGGAACTTGAACAAGATCAAAGCCCTTTGTCTGTAAGGCTCTACAAAGCCTTGCAATACTGCCAAGCACCTCAGAAAGCATGTAAATGGATGCTACTGTTTCCAGCTTTCTGAGAAGTAGAGACAGACCATGAGCTTCAGCATCACCAGACTCCTCATAATTTGCTTCAAACGCCACAACTATTGCAATGTATGATCTTTTAACTGACCTGATTGTGTTTTCATGCGACAGCCAGCAGGTGTCAGTAGGTTTAAGCATTTTTAGCTGGGGCATATTGAGAACTGCTTGAATCTCCTTCAGCTGCTCTGCCTTTTTGGGGGAGTAATAGAACAATTTCCATAGAGTTGTGAGGTTATTGTATACCCGTTTGATGCGTGGAACTTGATTTGCTGCTTGTACACATGCTAATTGTAGCAGAATATGGCATGTGGAGATAGCCTACGAAGCCGTGTCTGGACTCCTGTCTTTCTTCCTGAAAATGTGGCGGCACCATCAAAACCCATTCCTCGCATATACTTCACATTGATTCCCTTGTCTCCTAGGTAGGTGGTAATGGCTGAAGTGATGGTTTCAGCATTCGCCCTTTTGACATGTATCACCTCAAGAAAGTGCTCTTCGGGTTTGCCATCTCTTAGCCACCTGAAACACAAGGATAGCTCTTCCATGGACGCCACGTCAGTGCATTCATCCCCCATTAGAGTGAAGTAGGGAGACTCTTTTAAACTCTGTAGGAGCCCTTCTTCTACCCAAAGAGCAATGGCAGTAACAAAATCGGTAGTGGCTCCTACGCACTTCATCATGAACAAACAGCTGAAGATCATTAGCTCCACAAGCAATTACCAGTTCAACTAGATCAGCAAAGTTAGTTGTATGGGCAATTCTATTTTTGGCCAAATAGTAGGTGCACCGTAACAATTTCTTCACAACAGTACGATTTTCATCTCGTTGTCTTCTTGAAACAGACTGTATCTGCTCAATAATCGTACCTTCTCTCTGGGAATGCTCGTGTTCTAAAGCCAGTAAACATGCCTCCTTGTGCCAGTTGGACTTAGCATGCTCTTGCATCCTTTTTCCAAGCTCTAAATGGCTCATGTACCAAGCTCCTCGAACTTGAAGGGGAGGCTTTCCCCACTTCTCACAGATGGTACAGAATGCCCCATCAATTGCTGAATCGTGTCGAACCCAAGGGAAGTCATGTAACAACCTTGAATTGAAAGACATTCTTTTCTTTGATTGCTCGACTTGTTCCTTTCTGCTAGTTTTTTCCCACTTTCTTCCTTTTTGGAGGATTATCCATTTCAGTGTCAGACAAACTTGCATTATTGTCAGATTCATCACCACCAGACTCAAAAGAGTGCAGTCCAGCACTTACATCAGTTTCAGGCTTATTTCTTGGACTAGTGGAGCAATCAGGGTCAAGCACAGGTATTTTCTTAGTAAAATACTTTCTTAGATCCATTTTAAAGCAATCAAAGAGCATGCTATAGCTGCTCTCCAGACAAACCTAGCCTACTGCACTTAGTGTTATTGGCATATTAAGAACCACGTGTGGCATTTGTCCAATGTTTCCCCCCCAAAACAATATCCCCAGATAAAACCCTGCCTATGTATGAATGGTTATAATGAATAAATGATCGATACACATCATACACCTATACAATTATCCTTCAACTTTTTCTGTACCATATATCTACTAAGTCACTGTCAGATAGCTTCTCGGGCGACTCTATAGCTATCTTCATCAAGTGGGACAGACTATTCTCACCAAGACGGCTCCTAAGGCGAGTCTTTATCATCTTCATCTGGGAGAAACTTCGCTCGACCAAAGCAGTTCCAATCGGAATTGTAAGGCATATGCTTGCCAAAGTGTTCAAGTTTGGAAACATGCTGATGAGTGTTTCATTGGTTACAAGCTCATGTAATTGAGATGCCATGTCTTCCTGTGGTTTTTTGGCTAGATAGTCTTCCATTCAGCTTTGACTTCACTAGACACCAGTCCCATCTTCTCATCTTCTTCACCTTCAAGAGACACAGCAGTCTTTCTCCCTCCATACTGATCTAGCAGCACCGTTACAGAACCTTCGCCATTCTGTTGATACTCGGAAGTGTCCACACTAGGAGTTTTCTTAGGATCAAATATGCTGAATGCTGACACTATGTCTTGTGAACAGAAACGACTTGAGATGTTGCCCTTTAGAGTTGAAACAAAAACGATTTCCAACACTATTTTGGGAAGTTTGAATGTCAGAGGTGGTGATGTTAACACCCATAGCTTCCTCCAGACTCTCCTTCATGTCCTGTAGCTCAAGCACCCAGTTGGCGGCAGGACTCAAAGCATCATCCAGTGAGTACAGAGTTGCTTCCACAAGGGAAGATATGACTGTCAAATCAAGCTTTTCAGATTGAAGAGTCTTGCTGAGTTTTGCTACTTGAGGCAAGACATAGTCGAGTAGATACACAGCAGATACGGTTGACTTGGAACTTAGAGCTTTGCTAATTCCCAATGCTTCTGGCTGGTGTGTTTCTTCGTATATGTTGTTGAGAGTTATCACAATGGCAATGTAGTTCTCCTTCACTGCTTTAACACATCGCTCATGAGCTAGCCAGCGTGTATCTGAAGGCTTTATCACTTTCAGCTCTGGCATGTTAAGCACTCGCTGTACCGCTTTTAGACATTTCGCTCGTTTCGGTGAGTATTGGAAAAACTTCCAGAGAGTAGTGAGTATGATATACACATGCTTGATTCCAGGGCTACTATTGACTGCTTGAACACAAGCAAGCTGTAGTAAATGACAGTGGCAGTGCACAAAGATAGAGTGAGGTTGAATTACTCTTCAAAAGGGTTTGTACTCCCTTGTGTTTCCCTGAAAAAGTGGCTGCTCAATCAAAGCCCATGCTTGCTAATCTGCACTCCTTTCACCTTCAAACAATCAACCAGAGTCGCGTAAATCGTCTGGGCATCTGCCTTCTTTAGTGGGATGACCTCGATGAAATGCTCAACAGGCAGGGCCATTCTCAACCCAACGACGTACAACTGACAGCTCTTCTATTGTTGTAATGTCAGTACACTCATCTGCAAGCAAACTGAAGTAGCGAGCATTTTGTAGCCTTGCAAGGAGTGATTCATCAACCCATGTGCCAAGTGCCCCAACAAAGTCAACTACAGCATCTTTTGAAGTGTAATGAGCATTTTCCCCAGCTTTGTCGACGAATTGTTTCAAGTCTTCACCTCCACAAGTCACAACAAGATCAACGAGGTCCTCAAAGTTAGTGGTGTGAGCAATGTGGTTACGAGCAAGGAAGTGTGTACACCGTAGAAGATATTCGTTGCCAACCTATTCTTCAGCCTCTCACTTTCTTCCAGTCGGTGTATTTGCTGAAGAACAGAACCTTCACGCAATGCAGAAGCAGCAGCTGTCCCCGTTTGGCAAGCCAGAATATGTCCATCACTTTCAGCATGTTCCTTCATCTTTACTGTGGCTTTTTTCCAGTTGCTTAGTGATCCATGTCACGCCAGTTTTAGGATTTGATTGACTTCCCCCACTTTTTACAGTGCTTACAGAAAGCACCTTGAAGATCTTCATATTCTAGCCAATGAAAATCACTTTCCCATCTTTTGAGGTAGTGCTGTCTTTTGGTGGAGACAGATCCTTGAGAGGATGAAGCTTGAGAAATCAAAGCCTGATACTGCTCTTTTGGAGCAGGAGGTTCAATATCAGAGCCTTCTGAGTCAGAGTGGTTACGTGATACAGAAGCAGAAGAGCGTGGGGCAAAAAATGAACGAATATTCTTACTCATAATATTGGTCTGTCTTGCAAAATCTTGAGGTCTATAAAACTGAAAAAACTCTCCTTGCCAGGCCCTTTATAGTCCAAGCTGTGATATTGCACAATTTAAGGGTGACGATGGTATTTAAAAATATATATTTTTTATTACTAATTTAAACCCGAGTATGATGAAATTACAGAATGCATTTTTAAGCCTGAAATTACACAAGATGCTCTGAAAAGAAAGGATTCAAAATTGGGGGGGGGGGTTGAGGATCCCCCCAGACTCTGCTACATTATCAAGTGCTGTGCATGTTGAGATGTTGAGAGAGCCATGCCCCCCCCCCCCCCCCCCCCCCCCCCACCAAATTGCATATTGCCGTTTTGCCCCCCCCCCTTGGCCTAAATCCTGAAAGAAACCCTGATAATGCACGTGCCACAATCATAATGCATGTGCCACAATCATAATGCATGTGCCACAATCATAATGCACGTGCCACAATCATAATGCACGTGCCACAATCATAATGCATGTGCCACAATCATAATGCATGTGCCACAATCATAATGAACGTGCCACAATCATAATGCACGTGCCACAATCATAATGCACGTGCCACAATCATAATGCATGTGCCACAATCATAATGCACGTGCCACAATCATAATGCACGTGCCACAATCATAATGCATGTGCCACAATCATAATGCATGTGCCACAATCATAATGCACGTGCCACAATCATAATGCTCGTACCACAATTAACAAAATTAACAATAACAAGAAAATGCAACAACACAACAAATTAACAAGAAGCGCGTGCTCATAGAACTACTGTCCCCGCTCCTCCTGCTCTATTCCGGAGATCCGTGGCAAGTTATTGCAGAGTCAGCACGAGTACGAACCACACATATATAGAGTAGGCGGGACTGATTGCTTATAATTAGAATGACCTCTTTTTAAGGACGTGGTATGCAGAACAGAGACAGCTAGTATTTTTGCAGGTGTGCACTGGCCAACAGATTCCATGAGAAATTTCCAGGCATCTTTACGGCGAATTAGAGGCACTAGAAATTTCCAGGCATCTTTGCGGAAAATTAGAGGCACCAATTCCATGAGAAATTCCCAGGCATCTTTGCGGCGAATTAGAGGCACTAATTCCATGAGAAATTCCCAGGGAAATTTCCAGGCATAAAATTAGAGGCACTAATTAATGCAAGCAAAAAGTGACAACTTGCAATTCTTTAAGTATATACATGTATATATGGCCGGCAACTCAATATCTTTATCCACCTTTGCACTTGCACGACGGCGTAATTATGTACACTGATGCAGATCCATCGTGCTGGTCAAGGGTCGAGGCTCGTTTGTAACCTCAGGCACAGAATTAGAAGGGGGGCAAAGTATTAACACCAGTGACTTGATCATGTGATACTCTGATGATGTAATGTGGCAGTAAGACTGGAATAGTTATGTGCACGGATGTGTGTGCTGCCTACTCCACCTCTGAGCTGGAATAGTTATGTGCAGGGGTGTGGGACTGCCTACTCCACCTCTGAGCTGGAATAGTTATGTGCAGGTGTGTGGGACTGCCTACTCCACCTCTGAGTTGGATGACCAACTTTTGGACTTGCACGACGAGATACAATCTATAACTACGTAGAGATTACATGAGTGTCTTTATAGGAGAGAGAAGAGAGACAAGGGGTAGGAAATGGTTGCTATAGTAAACTAACATAGGAGGACATGGAGGCCACTAACAAAGAAGAATGTGTGGTATAGTCATCTTGTAACTAGACAGTGTCTCAGCATGTTCCTTACCTTACTGACTTCTGGTGCCAGGATTTCTATTTGCCTGCAGAACACAGATACACACACACACACACACACACACACACACACACACACACACAATGTCAACATGACTATTGATATTCAAGCACTTGGCATATCACCACATGTCTTCACACAGTACATAATATATTCAATAGCATAACCCTTGACAAATTTACATCAGACAAGTAGACCAGACAAACATCTACAGGTTTGTCAGATATTATTACAAAGGGCATCATGTCTCTCATAAGGTACTACACAGCACCTACAAATTTAGTAAGTCAAAAGATACCTCTGTTTCTGCACTATCTTTTTGGCACCAAAGGTGCAGCCATAGCTACAACCATGTCAAAGTTAGAGACATCTAAAGGTGCAGCCATAGCTACAACCATGTCAAAGTTAGAGGCATCTAAAGGTGTAGCCATAGCTACAACCATGTCAAAGTTAGAGACATCTAAAGGTGCAGTCATAGCTACAACCATGTCAAAGTTAGAGACATCTAAAGGTGCAGTCATAGCTACAACCATGTCAAAGTTAGAGGCATCTAAAGGTGCAGCCATAGCTACAACCATGTCAAAGTTAGAGACATCTAAAGGTGCAGCCATAGCTACAACCATGTCAAAGTTAGAGACATCTAAAGGTGCAGCCATAGCTACAACCATGTCAAAGTTAGAGGCATCTAAAGGTGCAGTCATAGCTACAACCATGTCAAAGTTAGAGGCATCTAAAGGTGCAGCCATAGCTACAACCATGTCAAAGTTAGAGACATCTAAAGGTGCAGCCATAGCTACAACCATGTCAAAGTTAGAGACATCTAAAGGTGCAGTCATAGCTACAACCATGTCAAAGTTAGAGGCATCTAAAGGTGCAGCCATAGCTACAACCATGTCAAAGTTAGAGACATCTAAAGGTGCAGCCATAGCTACAACCATGTCAAAGTTAGAGGCATCTAAAGGTGCAGCCATAGCTACAACCATGTCAAAGTTAGAGACATCTAAAGGTGCAGTCATAGCTACAACCATGTCAAAGTTAGAGACATCTAAAGGTGCAGTCATAGCTACAACCATGTCAAAGTTAAGAGGCATCTAAAGGTGCAGCCATAGCTACAACCATGTCAAAGTTAGAGACATCTAAAGGTGCAGTCATAGCTACAACCATGTCAAAGTTAGAGACATCTAAAGGTGTAGTCATAGCTACAACCATGTCAAAGTTAGAGACATCTAAAGGTGCAGTCATAGCTACAACCATGTCAAAGTTAGAGACATCTAAAGGTGCAGTCATAGCTACAACCATGTCAAAGTTAGAGACATCTAAAGGTGCAGCCATAGCTACAACCATGTCAAAGTTAGAGACATCTAAAGGTACAGCCATAGCTACAACCATGTCAAAGTTAGAGACATCTAAAGGTGCAGTCATAGCTACAACCATGTCAAAGTTAGAGGCATCTAAAGGTGCAGTCATAGCTACAACCATGTCAAAGTTAGAGGCATCTAAAGGTGCAGCCATAGCTACAACCATGTCAAAGTTAGAGACATCTAAAGGTGTAGTCATAGCTACAACCATGTCAAAGTTAGAGACATCTAAAGGTGCAGTCATAGCTACAACCATGCAAAGTTAGAGACATCTAAAGGTACAGTCATAGCTACAACCATGTCAAAGTTAGAGACATCTAAAGGTACAGTCATAGCTACAACCATGTCAAAGTTAGAGACATCTAAAGGTGTAGTCATAGCTACAACCATGTCAAAGTTAGAGACATCTAAAGGTGTAGTCATAGCTGCAACCATGTCAAAGTTAGAGACATCTAAAGGTGCAGCCATAGCTACAACCATGTCAAAGTTAGAGACATCTAAAGGTGTAGTCATAGCTACAACCATGTCAAAGTTAGAGGCATCTAAAGGTGTAGTCATAGCTACAACCATGTCAAAGTTAGAGACATCTAAAGGTGCAGCCATAGCTACAACCATGTCAAAGTTAGAGGCATCTAAAGGTACAGCCATAGCTACAACCATGTCAAAGTTAGAGGCATCTAAAGGTGTAGTCATAGCTACAACCATGTCAAAGTTAGAGACATCTAAAGGTGCAGTCATAGCTACAACCATGTCAAAGTTAGAGACATCTAAAGGTACAGCCATAGCTACAACCATGTCAAAGTTAGAGACATCTAAAGGTGCAGCCATAGCTACAACCATGTCAAAGTTAGAGGCATCTAAAGGTGCAGTCATAGCTACAACCATGTCAAAGTTAGAGGCATCTAAAGGTGCAGCCATAGCTACAACCATGTCAAAGTTAGAGACATCTAAAGGTGCAGTCATAGCTACAACCATGTCAAAGTTAGAGACATCTAAAGGTGCAGCCATAGCTACAACCATGTCAAAGTTAGAGGCATCTAAAGGTGCAGTCATAGCTACAACCATGTCAAAGTTAGAGGCATCTAAAGGTGTAGCCATAGCTACAACCATGTCAAAGTTAGAGACATCTAAAGGTGTAGTCATAGCTACAACCATGTCAAAGTTAGAGACATCTAAAGGTGCAGTCATAGCTACAACCATGTCAAAGTTAGAGACATCTAAAGGTACAGCCATAGCTACAACCATGTCAAAGTTAGAGACATCTAAAGGTGTAGTCATAGCTACAACCATGTCAAAGTTAGAGGCATCTAAAGGTGCAGTCATAGCTACAACCATGTCAAAGTTAGAGGCATCTAAAGGTGTAGCCATAGCTACAACCATGTCAAAGTTAGAGACATCTAAAGGTGCAGCCATAGCTACAACCATGTCAAAGTTAGAGGCATCTAAAGGTGCAGCCATAGCTACAACCATGTCAAAGTTAGAGACATCTAAAGGTGCAGTCATAGCTACAACCATGTCAAAGTTAGAGGCATCTAAAGGTGCAGTCATAGCTACAACCATGTCAAAGTTAGAGGCATCTAAAGGTACAGCCATAGCTACAACCATGTCAAAGTTAGAGACATCTAAAGGTGCAGTCATAGCTACAACCATGTCAAAGTTAGAGACATCTAAAGGTGTAGCCATAGCTACAACCATGTCAAAGTTAGAGGCATCTAAAGGTGCAGCCATAGCTACAACCATGTCAAAGTTAGAGACATCTAAAGGTGCAGTCATAGCTACAACCATGTCAAAGTTAGAGGCATCTAAAGGTGCAGCCATAGCTACAACCATGTCAAAGTTAGAGACATCTAAAGGTGTAGTCATAGCTACAACCATGTCAAAGTTAGAGACATCTAAAGGTGCAGTCATAGCTACAACCATGTCAAAGTTAGAGACATCTAAAGGTGCAGTCATAGCTACAACCATGTCAAAGTTAGAGACATCTAAAGGTGCAGCCATAGCTACAACCATGTCAAAGTTAGAGACATCTAAAGGTGCAGCCATAGCTACAACCATGTCAAAGTTAGAGGCATCTAAAGGTGCAGCCATAGCTACAACCATGTCAAAGTTAGAGACATCTAAAGGTGTAGTCATAGCTACAACCATGTCAAAGTTAGAGACATCTAAAGGTGCAGTCATAGCTACAACCATGTCAAAGTTAGAGGCATCTAAAGGTGCAGCCATAGCTACAACCATGTCAAAGTTAGAGGCATCTAAAGGTGTAGTCATAGCTACAACCATGTCAAAGTTAGAGACATCTAAAGGTGCAGCCATAGCTACAACCATGTCAAAGTTAGAGACATCTAAAGGTGCAGCCATAGCTACAACCATGTCAAAGTTAGAGGCATCTAAAGGTGCAGCCATAGCTACAACCATGTCAAAGTTAGAGACATCTAAAGGTGTAGTCATAGCTACAACCATGTCAAAGTTAGAGGCATCTAAAGGTGCAGTCATAGCTACAACCATGTCAAAGTTAGAGGCATCTAAAGGTGCAGCCATAGCTACAACCATGGCAGCTATCAAGAAGTCCTGGTCTTGGAGAGGAGTATGTAATGTCCCTAAGAGAGTGCCCCTCTCTACACACCAATGACTTAGCAGTGCACTCTCCAAGGCTTTTCTTGCTATCAACAAGACATCAAAGCATTTTAGACTCTCTCTCTCTCTCTCTCGATCTTGTTTTCTTTTGTTATTATTATTACTATTGTTCTTGTTGTTGCATTAAATTATTATTATTAGTGATCACATGATTCCATCCACTTTTGGAATAATTGCAGGAGCAACATCAAGTAATTGCATGTGATGACGCCGAGTGCATGTTCGACTGTTACAAGAGTATAATTATTCCAAAAATTGGAATCGAAATTGAGTGATTGACTATTATAAAAATTGATTTTTGAAAAAATTTGAAAGTGCGAGAATAAATTCAGTCGCTATCTTTCGAAGCTAGCTATCTTTAGATAGTTCTTGATGGCTAAGTGAAATGGTGGCACCTTGTGTGTTCCCCTGCCACAGTCAAGTTCTACAGACCTTGCTTCAGGAATATTTGCTTAAAAAGTACTGACATAACCCATGTCCAGGTCGTAGTCACTTACAGGTTTCATTTAGAAAATTGTCCAAGGAGAAGTTTCTAATGAATTTTAATAATACAATTTCCAGGGGGGGGGGGGGAGGGGGGCAAAGAGGTTCCAGCTGCCCCTCACCCTAAAGGAAACCCTGACTTATATCGGTAACAAACTCACCTGCTGGCAGGCACTCCAACAAGACTGGCTCAAAAAACCCTCCATACTTTTGCCAAGTTCCACTTCACTAAGTACTATAGGAAATAGTATAACTATGTGCTGCTAGCTAAAAAAGAAACTGAGCATGCTGTTGCTATGGCAAGATACTTATGTAAACTTTTTAGTATCCAATTATAGCCAAGGCGCTAAAATACTGTTGCCCAATGATATGCTACACAATATACACCTAGTATAATTAATGTGACACCTAGTATAATTAAATGTGGAAGCAAATCTAATACAATGTATTACTAACGATGATTAGACTAGCAAGAGCTTTTCCCAGTGCGTAAAACTCGCTTAGAGTATTTAAAGCCCATTCTCTCCCCCCCCCCCTTCCTACATGTACCTTCCTTCCTTCCTTTATTTATAAGACTTTGGCTATCACATAGACGGGTATACTGTGGAGGCCTACTTCACCCAAGACTGGTATACTGTGGAGGCCTACTTCACCCAAGACTGGTATACTGTGGAGGCCTACTTCACCCAAGACTGGTATACTGTGGAGGCCTACTCCATCCAAGACTGGTATACTGTGGAGGCCTACTCCATCCAAGACTGGTATACTGTGGAGGCCTACTCCATCCAAGACTGTACTTCACCCAAGAGTATCTTTGCCTGTGCAAGAGTTGCCAACATTTCCTAGGACATCCAGGGTTTCCCTGGATACTTGGGACTAGCCCAGAATGTGTCCTAGAACTATGTTGATTTAGAACTAGAATACCCCTGACCTAGAACTAGAATACCCCTGACCTAGAACTAGAATACCCCTGACCTAGAACTAGAATACCCCTGACCTAGAACTAGAAAACCCCTGACCTAGAACTAGAATACCCCTGACCTAGAACTAGAATACCCCTGACCTAGAACTAGAATACCCCTGACCTAGAACTAGAATACCCCTGACCTAGAACTAGAATACCCCTGACCTAGAACTAGAATACCCCTGACCTAGAACTAGAATACCCCTGACCTAGAACTAGAATACCCCTGACCTAGAACTAGAATACCCCTGACCTAGAACTAGAATACCCCTGACCTAGAACTTGAACTAGAATACCCCTGACCTAGAACTAGAATACCCCTGACCTAGAACTAGAATACCCCTGACCTAGAACTAGAATACCCCTGACCTAGAACTAGAATACCCCTGACCTAGAACTAGAATACCCCTGACCTAGAAATAGAATACCCCTGACCTAGAACTTGAACTAGAATACCCCTGACCTAGAACTAGAAAACCCCTGACCTAGAAATAGAATACCCCTGATCTAGAACTTGAACTAGAATACCCCTGACCTAGAACTAGAATACCCCTGACCTAGAACTAGAATACCCCTGACCTAGAACTAGAATACCCCGGACCTAGAACTAGAATACCCCTGACCTAGAACTAGAATACCCCTGACCTAGAAATAGAATACCCCTGACCTAGAACTAGAATACCCCTGACCTAGAACTAGAATACCCCTGACCTAGAACTAGAATACCCCTGACCTAGAACTAGAATACCCCTGACCTAGAACTAGAATACCCCTGACCTAGAACTAGAATACCCCTGACCTAGAACTAGAATACCCCTGACCTAGAACTAGAATACCCCTGACCTAGAACTAGAATACCCCTGACCTAGAACTAGAATACCCCTGACCTAGAACTAGAATACCCCTGACCTAGAACTAGAATACCCCTGACCTAGAACTAGAATACCCCTGACCTAGAACTAGAATACCCCTGACCTAAAACTAGAATACCCCTGGACCTAGCCCTAGAATACCCCTGGCCCTAGAATACCCCTGGCCCTAGAATACCCCTGCCCTAGAATACCCCTGGCCCTAGAATACCCTTGCCCTAGAATACCCCTGGCCCTAGAATACCCCTGCCCTAGAATACCCCTGGCCCTAGAATACCCCTAGACCTAGCCCTAGAATACCCCTGGCCCTAGCCCTAGAATACCCCTGGCCCTAGCCCTAGAATACCCCTGGCCCTAGAATACCCCTGGCCCTAGAATACCCCTGCCCTAGAATACCCCTGGCCCTAGAATACCCCTGCCCTAGAATACCCCTGGCCCTAGAATACCCCTGCCCTAGAATACCCCTAGACCTAGCCCTAGAATACCCCTACCCTATTACTATAGCCCTAGAATACCCACCCCTAGCAACACCAGTGCTGACAGGAATATTGACAGATCAGTGACCCTCACTAGGGACATCCTGGGATATTCCCAAGTATCCTAGGAAGCTGGTGGTATCCTAGGAAAAGTTGTGGCACTACTACAGATACATGCCGAGACTATGCAGCTAGGTAGATGTCCACACTAGACACACCCTGCCATTGAAGCTACATACGTCTCCAGCTTACCTCATGCAAGAACTACCTCTGGCTGAGCAGCAGTATCCAACACTAGATAAACTTGCTATGAATATAAACTCGGATATTAAAAATAAAGAAATATTTAAAAAAAGTTGTTGCGTGTGTGTGTGTGGCGTGTGCATGTGTGTGTGTGTGTGCATACATGTGTGTGTGTGTGTGCACGTTTTAGGGATAAGTAATCACATAGAAACTTCCAGCTGGCACATTGCCTAACGCACAGTGACATCAATAGCAGAGAGGTATGGTTCAAAGGCGAGTTTTTTTTTGATAGCCACCCTTATATAGCAAGCTTTCACACACTGTCGTATGCCAGCACCTCTCGGGCACTAGCACTTGCCTTACTTGCAAGGCAGTGTACACTACTGGGACAATGGGAAGGCAAGGTTTCCAGGGAGAGGGAGGGATATATTTGGTGTGTCTTGTTCTTGTTCTGGCAACTTCTGCAGAGGCTTTTGCAAAGCAACAGCTTGCCTAGCCTAGCCCTAGCCTAGCCCTAGCCTAGCCCTTTGCAAAGCAACACCTTGCCCTAGCCCTAGCTCCTTGCTCTAGCCATTGCCCTAGCCCTTGCCCTAGTCCTTGCCCCTCCCCTTGATTTAGCCATTGCCCTAGCCCTTGCCCTAGTCCTTGCCCCTGCCCTTGATTTAGCCATTGCCCTAGCCCTTGTCCTTGCCCCTGCCCTTGATTTAGCCATTGCCCTAGCCCTTGCCCTAGTCCTTGCCCTAGCCTTGCTTCAACAATGTGGAAGAACCAGAATTGAGGGATGTTAACCCCTTTGAAGTTATCTTGGAGGTTTTCAAGATAAAATTAATAATAATAAGTAAGAGGGAGGAACGGAGGGATGGAGGGAGGAACAGAGGGAGGAACGGAGGGATGGAGGGAGGAACAGAGGGAGGAACGGAGGGATGGAGGGGAGGAACAGAGGGAGGAACGGAGGGATGGAGGGGAGGAACGGAGGGAGGGAGGGAGGGAGGGGAAAATATAAAACATTTTAAAAGATGAAAAGATGCATTGAGCTGTACTAATTTCAGTGAACATGCTTCCTCCCTGTAAATGGGACCCATGGCAGTGCTCTGGAGATGTTTATGTGTGTAGGGAGGGGCAAGGCCTACTGTACCTTAATCTGAGACATGTTTCCCTGTCAGTTTCACCAAACAGCTGAATGGGCTCTTCCCTCTCCCTCAGTCGGCGTGCCACCTGCAGTAAGGTCAAGCAGATACACACACAGAGGTGAACACCAAGGTCACATAGAGCATGCCCGAGGAGATGGAGGCAATCAAGGGTATCCATGCATGGATGCCTGAGTTTTCTGCCCAGCAAGGTCTAGGGCAATAAGGCATGACCTAGGGCCATGGCAGGGCTAGGGATATAGAGCAAGAGCTAGGGCAGGGCTAGGGATATAGGAAAGGGCTAGGGCAAGAGCTAGGGCAAGAGCTGGGCAAGAGCTAGGCCTAGGGCTAGGGCAAGAGCTAGGGCAAGAGCTGGGCAAGAGATAGGCCTAGGGCTAGGGCAAGAGCTGGGGCAAGAGCTAGGGCAAGAGCTAGGGCAAGAGCTAGGCCTAGGGCTAGGGCAAGAGCTAGGGCAAGAGCTAGGGCAAGAGCTAGGGCAAGAGCTAGGGCAAGAGTAGACTAGGGCTAGGCGAGCAGCAATGTTTCAACTTTGGACATCCCTAGATATCCTGAGATGGTCCACAACAGCCCGTCCAGGAACATTTGGGCACAAGACAATCATTGAACATGTTCCTGGGCATACCGACATGTTGCATTAGTTTAGTAAATGTAGCGACATGTTGCATTAGTTTAGTAAATGTAGCGACATGTTGCATTAGTTTAGTAAATGCAGAGACATGTTGCATTAGTTTAGTAAATGCAGCGATATGTTGCATTAGCTTAGTAAATGCAGCGACATGTTGCATTAGTTTAGTAAATGTAGAGACATGTTGCATTAGTTTAGTAAATGTAGCGACATGTTGCATTAGTTTAGTAAATGTAGCGACATGTTGCATTAGTTTAGTAAATGCAGAGACATGTTGCATTAGTTTAGTAAATGCAGCGATATGTTGCATTAGCTTAGTAAATGCAGCGACATGTTGCATTAGTTTAGTAAATGTAGAGACATGTTGCATTAGTTTAGTAAATGTAGCGACATGTTGCATTAGTTTAGTAAATGTAGCGACATGTTGAATTAGTTTAGTAAATGTAGAGACATGTTGCATTAGTTTAGTAAATGTAGCGACATGTTGCATTAGTTTAGTAAATGCAGAGACAGGTTGCATTAGTTTAGTAAATGCAGCGACATGTTGCATTAGTTTAGTAAATGTAGCGACATGTTGCATTAGTTTAGTAAATGTAGAGACATGTTGCATTCGTTTAGTAAATTTAGCGACATGTTGCATTAGTTTAGTAAATGCAGAGACATGTTGCATTAGTTTAGTAAATGCAGCGATATGTTGCATTAGCTTAGTAAATGCAGCGACATGTTGCATTAGTTTAGTAAATGTAGAGACATGTTGCATTAGTTTAGTAAATGTAGCGACATGTTGCATTAGTTTAGTAAATGTAGCGACATGTTGAATTAGTTTAGTAAATGTAGAGACATGTTGCATTAGTTTAGTAAATGTAGCGACATGTTGCATTAGTTTAGTAAATGCAGAGACAGGTTGCATTAGTTTAGTAAATGCAGCGATATGTTGCATTAGCTTAGTAAATGCAGCGACATGTTGCATTAGTTTAGTAAATGTAGAGACATGTTGCATTAGTTTAGTAAATGTAGCGACATGTTGCATTAGTTTAGTAAATGTAGCGACATGTTGAATTAGTTTAGTAAATGTAGAGACATGTTGCATTAGTTTAGTAAATGTAGCGACATGTTGCATTAGTTTAGTAAATGCAGAGACAGGTTGCATTAGTTTAGTAAATGCAGCGACATGTTGCATTAGTTTAGTAAATGTAGCGACATGTTGCATTAGTTTAGTAAATGTAGAGACATGTTGCATTCGTTTAGTAAATTTAGCGACATGTTGCATTAGTTTAGTAAATGCAGAGACATGTTGCATTAGTTTAGTAAATGCAGCGATATGTTGCATTAGCTTAGTAAATGCAGCGACATGTTGCATTAGTTTAGTAAATGTAGAGACATGTTGCATTAGTTTAGTAAATGTAGCGACATGTTGCATTAGTTTAGTAAATGTAGCGACATGTTGAATTAGTTTAGTAAATGTAGAGACATGTTGCATTAGTTTAGTAAATGTAGCGACATGTTGCATTAGTTTAGTAAATGCAGAGACAGGTTGCATTAGTTTAGTAAATGCAGCGACATGTTGCATTAGTTTAGTAAATGTAGCGACATGTTGCATTAGTTTAGTAAATGTAGAGACATGTTGCATTCGTTTAGTAAATTTAGCGACATGTTGCATTAGTTTAGTAAATGTAGTGACAAGTTGCATTAGTTTAGTAAATATAGCGACATGTTGCATTAGTTTAGTAAATGTAGCGACAAGTTGGATTAGTTTAGTAAATGTAGCGACAAGTTGGATTAGTTTAGTAAATGTTTAGTAAATGTAGCGACAAGTTGCATTAGTTTAGTAAATGTAGCGACATGTTGAATTAGTTTAGTAAATGTAGAGACATGTTGCATTAGTTCAGTAAATGTAGCGACATGTTGCATTAGTTTAGTAAATGCAGAGACATGTTGCATTAGTTTAGTAAATGCAGCGACATGTTGCATTAGTTTAGTAAATATAGCGACATGTTGCATTAGTTTAGTAAATGCAGTGACATGTTGCATTAGTTTAGTAAATGCAGCGACATGTTGCATTAGTTTAGTAAATGTAGCGACATGTTGCATTAGTTTAGTAAATGTAGAGACATGTTGCATTAGTTTAGTAAATGTAGCAACATGTTGCATTAACTTCACGAGACACTGTATGACCTGGTAAAGTGCAAGGCTCCGCCAAGCACACATTCTTTCTAAACCTGTAAATATGTGCCCAAAGGGCTTAAGTTTAGCGCCTTAGCATAAACACACAAACTCTGAACCTTTGCATACGTGTCATGTACATACTGAGTTTGGAGAGACGAATGGAATGTATGAGCGACAGTAGAAAGTTTATAAAGTACAGAGCCTCTCTATGTAACTAATCACATCGAATGACTTACGCAAGAAATTTCAAAAACAAACAAACAAACATACAAACATTCTATTTAAAGTGCACCTAACATGTACTATAACCCTCGGTTCAAGGTTCATTTGTAAAATCAGACGATGGATAGGACAACACAAATCCACCAAAAGACACACACACAGAGACAGACAAAAACAAACATAACGAAAAATGAGTTACATGTCAACACGACTTTAGAGAATCACAAAAGAGCTTAGCAGGACTGGAAAACCCACCAAAACTTCATTTCGTAAACTCTCTACTCGTATGTCAAGTCCGGAGGTCCTTTTCTAGCACACACAGGAGATGACCAATGGGGTGGACATCATTCTCGTCGTACTTGGAGCAAAACCGTAAACATGACGAGCCAGTATCCTCGCAAGAGCCTCAAGGCTATCTGTGACGTGTACCCGGCGTAACACACCATCACACCTGAGGTTGCTCCAAGCTCATCTTCTGCTCACAACCTCAGCTGCGAGAGGTGACCTTTCAACACACTTTAATTTTTTCCAAGTCTTTTCTTCGAGGTTAGTCGCATGGCATGGATATTAAGTGTGTCTGACTAAAGTGCTGGAACCAAACCAAAAATGAGTCTAGTTTGGTGAAACGGGCGTTGCTAAGCAACAGGTGTTGTGACCTGGGATTCACATACCGAGGTATCGGGAACCGGGCTTCTGTATCTCATTTAGATCACAGGATACGCACAAACGTCTGGAAAGTGCGACCAAGACGACACAAACACAAAGGGCACAGCTAACTGGGTCATCATTAAGCCATTCCGTTCATGAAACAATGCCCATTTCATCGCCCTCGGGCTGACCAGGTAGATGAGACGGGTCTAGTGTCTTTAAGGAAATCCATGATCATTTACGGGCATCCGAAGGTCATACATATTTGCCACCACCAACGATAGCCATTGCACGCATGTATCCTTAACCAGTACTACAAGTAGGGGAGGTGAAACCATTTTTTACAAAGTGTTTAAAAAAAACATGTGATTTTGACTTTGGAACTCCATAGATTCTGCACACTTCACTTTATGAACTTGATATGTACACAGCTCAAAAGATTGATCTCTCTGTGTGCTCTCTTTTGACACTAGAAACTGTTGCATGGGTACAACTATGCTAAACTCACATGCAGTCAAAGTTGGGGACCTCAAAACCAACATGCCGGCAGTTGATTGGAAGTGCTCAACAGTAATTACTATCAGTGGCTAGCGGAAGCCCTACTCTACAACTTAGTCTTGATGAAGGTGCTAAAATGTAATTATGTTGTGGGCTGATATGTTTTCAGTTTTAATAAAAACACTCACTTTGTAGAGCAAGGCTTCCTCTAGACACTGACGGTGATTTCAACTAGCTGGCACTTTCTAATCCAGAGCCACAACTGCCAAGAATTCAGGCAAGGTTTTGAGATCCCTGGCTTTTGACCGTTTGGTATTGTTGTATGGGCACACATGCATGCAATAGTTTTTTTAGTGTCATAAGAGAGCACTCAGAGGAGCTATTATATATCAAAGTTCACTGTGAAATGTGCAGAATTTATGGAGCTCCAAAGTCAAAACCGCAAGAGTTTTTTTGGTTTTTTAATAATTTATTTTTTAATAATTTGTAAAAAAAAAATGATATCGTCTCCCCTGAGTTAGGACATCCTCAGAGGATCTCAAGGTTATCACTTACATCACTCGAGATCCATTATGCAGTCGCAAGCTAGTCCGGACATGTTCTTGCTAACCCTTTATAGAGTAGCGTCCTACAGTGTCTTGTAGCCATCCATGTCGCCATGACTCTACCCCTCCCCTCCTACTGTCTAATTTATATAACACAGGGATTCACTAGTTCAAGCTGAAGTGATGCACATGCCCACTTAGCGAAGGTCAATAGAAAAGTGTCACGGGATAGAAAGGAAATCTTCAACACAACCACACCTTGTGGTGGTTGGTGCAAGTGTTGAGGTTAGGTGTGAGGGGGATTGATGAGCTGGCTATGGCTGAAGGGCCAAGCAACGCCTCCTGTAGTGGTGTCGATAACCAGACACACACCAGCAGTGCCCAGTGATCTCAGCCCTAGTCACGGGCAGGAGCAGGTGGGCAAGACATTTTTACTTGAGATAGCAGATGATCCGAAGCACTGGAGACATTATGCAACCTCATGGTGCCTTCTTTCAGAAAGGGGGGGAGGGGTTGGAAATGACTAAATGACTTATAGGAGCATGAATGATAGCTTTCTGCACATCTGCTCCCCCCTCCCCATAATTTCAAAAAACCCTGATTTACTCCCCCCCCTCCCCCCCCCCCCCCCCCCCCCCATAATTTCACAAACTCTGATTTGCTAACCCCCTTACATAAAATCCTGAAAGAAACACTGGCCCACCTCAACCATCTGTATGTCCCATGATGCATGTACTTGCTAGCCACATACAAAGAGCCAACACATCTACTCAAACATTTCTAAATAACCTCACCACATATACTCTTCTTCTTCTAAATAAAAAATAAAACCCACCACCTAACACTTCTAAATAAAACCCAAACCCACCACCTAACACTTCTAAATAAAACCCACCACATATATTATTCTAAATCAGATATTGTAACTACTAACATATTAACATTGCCAATTTCATCTAGAATCTGCCAAGCATTGTTAGAATCTGCCAAGCATTGTGTTAGAATCTGCCAAGCATTGTTAGAATCTGCCAAGCATTGTGTTAGAATCTGCCAAGCATTGTTAGAATCTGCCAAGCATTGTGTTAGAATCTGCCAAGCATTGCATTAGAATCAGCCAAGCATTGTGTTAGAATCTGCCAAGCATTGTTAGAATCTGCCAAGCATTGTTAGAATCTGCCAAGCATTGTTAGAATCTGCCAAGCATTGTTAGAATCTGCCAAGCATTGTGTTAGAATCTGCCAAGCATTGTTAGAATCTGCCAAGCATTGTGTTAGAATCTGCCAAGCATTGTTAGAATCTGCCAAGCATTGTGTTAGAATCTGCCAAGCATTGTGTTACAATCTGCCAAGCGTTGTGTTAGAATCTGCCAAGCGTTGTTAGAATCTGCCAAGCATTGTTAGAATCTGCCAAGCATAGCATTAGAATCAGTCAAGCGTTGTTAGAATCTGCCAAGCATTGTTAGAATCTGCCAAGCATTGTCTTAGAATCTGCCAAGCATTGTGTTAGAATCTGCCAAGCATTGCATTAGAATCAGTCAAGCGTTGTTAGAATCTGCCAAGCATTGTTAGAATCTGCCAAGCATTGTCTTAGAATCTGCCAAGCATTGTGTTAGAATCTGCCAAGCATTGTGTTAGAATCTGCCAAGCGTTGTGTTAGAATCTGCCAAGCGTTGTTAGAATCTGCCAAGCGTTGTGTTAGAATCTGCCAAGCATTGTGTTACAATCTGCCAAGCATTGTGTTAGAATCTGCCAAGCGTTGTGTTAGAATCTGCCAAGCATTGTTAGAATCTGCCAAGTGTTGTTAGAATCTGCCAAGCGTTGTGCTAGAATCTGCCAAGCATCGTGTTAAAGTCACCCCTTGGTGGGAAAGAACTTAGAAATTCAGACATGTAGATGTGTAAATTCCATTCCAGACATCCCACGAGAGAGGGAGAGGGGAGAGGTGGAAACTTCACGATGCCTGCACACCAACAGCTACACCATTACTACTCTGCACATGAGAAGTGTGAAAACATTAAAATAGTGTGAGGCAATGTTATGTCTAGGAGGTGGGGGAAACAATCTGAACTATTTAATAAGGCAAATATTGAATGAATATATGTGCACGACAAACACACATGCACACACACACACACAGACACAGAGAGACAAACACACACACACAGGGGGAGAGAGAGAGAGATACACACACACACATACACACACATACACACACACTAAGTTAGACATTCCAGGTGCCCACCAGCTTCGTTCATCTCCCCTTGGAGACCAGAGGAGGGAGCCACATCACATCACAACAGTCCTATAAGATCTCTGGAATCAAACTCACCTTTCAACTCAACAATATTGGAACCAAAAGAGAGTGTGCACAGATATTTTTAAGCGATATATAGAGCGTATTCTATCAAATAAGCTTAATTAGAACCACGTTTAGCAGTAGCCACTTAAGAAATGGTTAAACTTCTCTTCAGATATATATATATTTTTTAGATGTGACTTTCAGCCAACGTGTCTCAGCCATCGTCAAGGTGATAATTAACTAACAGACAAACGACATGCTTAAATGTTAGCTAACTTGCATCAAAAAGAGAAACCTGAAGATATTAGCACCATAAACTTCTATCGTGAGTTTGCCACACATTCTGGTCTGAGCTGGGAAGCTTACTAGAACTTTCAGTCTTGCATCTGCTTTAATGCTATCCACAAAAGGTAGGGAAGACGATGAATGATGCGGTTTCTTGAATGTCTGCCCAAGGTGGTCACGGCCCTCTGGTTACCTGATAGTTTACCGCTGTAAGGCTCCAAAGCTGAAGGTGATTTGTACCCCAAATTGGGTGTCACGGTCACCAGTTCTCGGACAATGGTCCAGTCAACGCCCAACACAACCATGTGTGTCCACAATGTGCCCAGCCCTCAAGGTGAGTTGAAGTCACAGTTCTCCACCAACAATGGCCCAAACATTATCGGTTCCCACACCCTCAAGGTGTGTCGAGGTCACAGTTCTTCCCAATAACTGGTCCAAACACAACTGCGGGTGCCCACAGCATGTCTAGCACAGGACAGGAGTTGGACTGTTGGATTCCTAGAGTACCTCAGCATTGGCTAGCACTAATGCTTCACTAGTCTAAACTTCATTAGAATAGGATTGGAAAATAAGCCCGAGAGGAGCCCAACCACCGGCAGTGTGTACAACTAGAAAACTGAAGAGCATGGGTGCACTAAATTCAAATACTACCCTACTTCCTCTGAACAACGTGGGGTGTAGACTGTAGAGATGCCCTAGCCCTACAACTACAGCCACCAAGACTGCCACAGCAACCACTGCCCTAGCCCTACACCCACCAAGACTACAGCAACCACTGCCCTAGCCCTACAACTATAGCCACCAAGACTGCCTTAGCCTACAACTACACCCATCAAGACTGCCAAAGCAACCACTGCCCTAGCCCTACATCTACATACATAACCACAAATAATGCCATAGCAACCACTGCCCTAGCCCTACATATACATGTATAGCTATAATAATGCCATAGCAACCATTGCCCTAACCCTGGCCAGTATTAGTGGGCAACAGCTTTGAACTTCGAACCCATGGATAACCCCTGACAACCAATGACAGCATTAGACATACAGAACAAACAATAATTTCCTAGCTCTCAAGTGGACAACCCCTGGGGGCAACCCCCGGGATATCCCACGAACAATATACAAGCTTCAAGGCTAAGCGGTGCAGTGGACAGTCCCAGGGGACAACCCTGGGATATCCCACGAACACACAAGCTTCACAAAGCTAAGCAGTGTAGTGGAAAAACCCTGGATATCTGTGGATCTCCAAAATTCCAAGTTGTAGTCTAGCCTGAGCTGTATTTGGTGGGAAAGAACGTTGAAATTCGGACACACATAGATGA
This sequence comes from Cladorhizidae sp. MBARI D1340-BT2, assembly GCA_028752905.1. NCBI lineage: Eukaryota > Metazoa > Porifera > Demospongiae > Poecilosclerida > Cladorhizidae > Cladorhizidae sp. MBARI D1340-BT2. Next base: position 4,023,679 of record JAQNBH010000001.1, read on the forward strand.
TTCTGGGACTACCCACAACACCACTGAACCATGCATGACAACTGTCATGGTTCATATTCATAACATGGCATCGTAGTAGAGCCCCATAATGATGTACATGTATGCACCTAGTATGCAGCAACATAATACCAATGCCATAAGCATCCTATAGGACATCTGTACACAGTATATATTGCTATGATGGGTATTCTCATAGCTAGGGCATCTCCAGACAACTGTGACAGCTCGTCTTGCAGAAAGAGAAGGAAAACGTCTCTTCCATTGTCTGTAAGTGGTGGTGATCCAGAAATGCCGGGAACTGACCTAGACTGTCCGCCCACTCCTCCCAACCCCTCCCTCCTTACCACGTCCCAAACTAAGCCCACGAGGCCACGAGGGGGAGGGGTTAAAGCACCTAGATACGTATACATTCTTGGAAAGTGAGAAGTATAATTCGTTCTCTTTCATGTGACGAAGGAGATCTGGTTTATCCTCCTCTCAGAAATGTAGATGAATCCCCCTACATCCCCTCTTTAAAATTACACAAACATAATTAGAAACCTTGGTTGGTCTTCAACCCAGGTAAAACTACAAGAGTGAACCTGAAAAGGGACGCTTCTGCTTGAAACTGCGTACTGGTGAAAAAGGACGCTTCTGGTTCACTGGTGAAAAAGGAAGCTTCTGCTTGAAACTGCATACTGATGAAAAGGGACGCTTCTGCTTGAAACTGCGCACTGGTGAAAAGGAAGCTTCTGCTTGAAACTGCGCACTGGTGAAAAGGATGCTTCTGCTTGGAGCAGCGGACTATGCTCCATGGCTAAGCCTCACTGTTATTAGGAAGCACCTGCAGCAGTACTCTTGTTGGGTGCATATGCTTCAGTGATCACTCTCCTTGTCACATCACTTCTCGTGCATGCAGCCACTCCTCTGCCAGGCTCTCCACACTTGTTGGGTGCATATGCTTCAGTGATCACTCTCCTCGTCACACAACTTCTCGTGCATGCAGCCACTCCTCTGCCATACTCTCCTTGCTCCCACCAGCTATCATATTTGGGGCTTTAAGCTAGGGCTAGGGCTAGGGAACTAGGGCTACAGCTATGGTTATAGAGCTAGGGCTATGGTTATAGAGCTAGGGTATGGTTATAGAAAGCTAGAGCTAGGACTGGGGTTATAGAGCTAGGACTGGGGTTATAGAGCTAGGGTATGGTTATAGAAAGCTAGGGTTATAGAGCTAGGACTGGGGTTATAGAGCTAGGGTTAAAGAACTAGGGTAGGCTTATAGAGCTAGGACTGGGATTATAGGGCTAGGGCTAGGGCTAGTGAACTAGGGTAGGCTTATAGAGCTAGGACTGGGGTTATAGGGCTAGGGCTAGTGAACTAGGGTAGGCTTATAGAGCTAGGACTGGGGTTATAGGGCTAGGGCTAGAATAAATATCCCAGGATTCCCCACAACACTAGACCATCCTGCTTCACCTGTTGAAGATGGGCAGTCTGATCTTCTCTGACTTGAAGAGCTAGCCATGTTGGACCAGGAGCCATCTACCCTCAGAGTTAAGCATGCCTACTGTTGCTTGCCCAGACATGAGATTAAAGCTTACCAACCTCACCCCAAGGCACCCTGATAGGTATGTAGAAGAGTGTCTTGCCATGGAAGTCAAATATAGTGACTCGGGGCAGAGCAACACTACTAGTGTAATAGGCACTTGCCATCCCTTTCAGAGTCATCTCTTCCCCAACACAGGCTCCCACCTCTGCAAGTGTGCAGCCATTCTCTTCTCTGTATCTTCCCTAGCAACGTCCACAAGTCCTTCAGGTCTATCAGCCATTAGCTAACTAGGTAACTTGAAACTTCAGAGCACTCCATTTAAAGAATAATAAACGGGGAAAAAGAGTTATTTATTTATTGTGTAACTTAATTTTATTTAATTCCTCTCTACTAGTACTACCCGGACTTTGTGCTGGACTGAATAGGAGAAAAGGTCAACGTCAAGGCAACTATAAACCACACCTCTTTAGGTTGGATACAACAATGTAGGTGATTGACACACCTATTTTGGGTGGTATTCATAGAGCTGCCTGATTAGCACATGGGCATTGTTCAACTACACTGACTCTACCAGGACTACATCTCAACCAGACCCTTTACCTAACTTCCATATTGTCTTCCGGGATTATGGCGATCCAACGAAATGACAGCAGTCAGAAATATCGTCATATTAAAGAAAAAGTTCCTGAATGTTGGTAAAGCAGTGATTTTTGAGGGAGGAAGCTAGTTTTTAAACGTTGAATAGTTAGTAAATTAAGATTACAAGACTGAGAAAAGGCACAGTGTATTGGAAGCCACAAAACCAAGACACAGAGAACAGGATCGGGTATGTCCTGGTAACAATAAACTCTGCACAGAGAACAGGATCGGGTATGTCCTAGTAACAATAAGCTATTATGCTCTCTGCACAGAGAACATGATCGGGTGTGTCCTGATACAGCTGTTGTGTAGAGGCGTTACCAATGTCAGGTGGTTCTGTGCACACCTATTGGGCAGGACATCGCTCTTAGCTTGCTCTTGGTAGAGCTACAGGTTGGTTGCTTGTTGCAACATGTACGGTTCAGGTGCTGGACGAGTGTGCCAGGGTGTGGTTTGCATCACGTGGTGAATAACTAGCTACTGGTATGCATGTATAACAAGCTCACGCAAATCATAGAGATGAAGACTAGAGCATCTAGTCGAAATGTCAAGAGAGAAAAATTGAAGTTGATTATTGAGAGGTCTTTGTAGTGTTGTTTTTTAATATATTTTATTTGAGTCCATTATCGATGCTGAATAATAACTCTGTGTTGTTTGCCAGTTCATTTTGGCGCTCAAGGTCCCAGTTCGATCCCTGGTCAGAATCTGTCTTCATTTTTTTCCTTCCCCCATTCGCTTTGTACTATATACTCGGGGTTCAATCTCAAATTATTCTTCACTTGTTCGCCCACTTTTTTTTTAATCCTGTTTGCTTCGTATTTTCTTCGTATTTTCAATACTGGGTTAAATCATTTTCATTCAGGTTTTTTCTTTTTTTCCCCTTTTTTCTTCCCTTTCTTCCCTTCTTTTTTCCCCCTTCTCGAAGCTTCAGCCAGAATTTCCCGATGTTGGTAGCAGGGAAAATGAACATTAAAATTAGTGAATGGCTCCACCCATCGCCATCGAACTGGTAACCTTGAAGCAGGGGGGTCGCCAGTACATTTTGTCAGTCTGTATGTGCTGTATTGTTTGTGTGTGCGTTTAGAAACCACCGGATGCCACACCTTGAAAGCACTCACAAAACGGAGTGAGTCAGTGCAGGAAATTACAGTCGGGCATCAGACATTTCCTGAACATCTTATATATTTGTCTGAACAATAATTAATATGCTCTGTCAAAATGTCCGAGCAACGCTAACGAATGCTCCACGCATGCGCACAACCATGAATGTATTGAAGCATCAGATGCTCCAACCTCTGACACAGACAGTAGTGAGGAGGAGAAGGCTTGACGACTGGGATGACTGGACACAGGATGACCGACAACAATCTTACTTGCATTGCTCATTATAGTTTTATTGTGATTGCACTCAATTAGTTGAAGTTTGATGGCAGAGCAAAAAATTGATTGTACTTGATTGTACTAGATTTTGCTTGTAATTTCCCACACTGTGATGGGATATCTCTACATTCTGTGGGATTGTCCATATACCTTTTCACCTTAGTATATATTCAAGGTCCAGTCATTTACTTCCCCCTCCCCCCCCCCCCCACACACACACCCCTCCCACACCCCTCTGTTTGCTTTAGTTCAACCTGGATTAATTTTTCACCCTCCTAAATCGGGAAATTCTATGAGATAACTTCTACCCAATTGAAAATCAACAGTCATAATGGATAGCCATGTCTGTCTGTACATGTGTGTGTGTTTAGAGTGCACTGGATGCCATACCAGCTTGAAAGCACTCCCACGACAGAGGCATTATCACAGCTAGAATTCAATGGACTAACATGTTTTTCAAAATTCCTACAAAAGGGGAAGAGAGGGAGGGAGCAGTTGACCCACCCACCCTCAAGACAAACCCAGAACTAAGTACACCCTTGACTTCTACAAAATCAACATCAATTATATACGAGACAATTATATGGCTGGAGACAATTATATGGCTGGCATAGGATGCGAAGGTGGCCCAGGCTAATTAACATGTTCAAGCACATGTAAAGCAGTGTAAAGCGATCATGTTGTCTGTCGGTATTAGTATATATTTTAGCAAAAAGTGTTTGCAATCTGTGTAGTTTATAAGAGATGGCTATTAAGATAACGTAAGAACGTTATAAAGCCATTTGCATTATGTGTGAGCTTATTAGACTTTGGAGTTCAAGTTCAAGCTCATGGTTATAAGTTATGAGTGCATGGGCTTACAAGCCAAGTGGTTTTAGTTCAAGAACTTTTGTTTGTAGCTCAGTTGAATCTATGAGCTAGAGTGCACCAAAGATGTTTTTGTTTTATGGCAATTCAGGATATCTTCTGGCTTTAAAATTATTACTCAGGATATTTACGAAAGACATAAGTGTGCATAAAGACATGATAAGAATCACCTCCGACTTTGGGATGGAAAAGATGGGAGAGTCTTCTACAGGAGTAATGGATGTGGGGCTAAGGAGAACTTTACCCCACTTCTTAGTAGATGTGTCTACGCTGTCAGTTGCAACTGGACCTCCACAACTACCTTCCTCCTCTCCCGTCTCTATCCTTCTCAGTTCAGAGCGCTTGATGTATTTCTTGCCCTAGATAGCAAATAAAGCGCACCAAAGCTTTTGAAGTGGCGTACTTGAAGTAATAAAAGGTGTACCTTTGAGCCATTGACATCCAGAGCATTTCTCTTCCGTCTTGTTTCCTCCACCAGCTTCTTTAGGGCGTCCATAAAAAAATTAAAAAGTAAATTTAAGCGTATGAGGCAAAACGCTAGTTAATTTCAGACTACGCGCTACTTATAAAATGTGTCTGTACGTCAGTTCTTTGCAGGTTAGCTACACTTTCGTAATGCCACCTAGAACCACGAAAGAGCAACGGGAAGTCAACTAGTAGTGAAGTAAACCACACTCTCTGTCGCAGAAAAGGTTTCCCGCCCCACCCCCTGCCAATTTTTCTTAAGTGTATTCATAATTGTGGTTAAACTTTATTGCAGGTAACCAAACCAAGACCCAGGAAGAAGCTCGTACAAAATGTGGAATTCGAAATAGTTTTCAGGATGCTGATTTCTGTAGCTATAAAATACCATTGGACCGAGCAAGAAAAGGTCACAACTGAACTAGGTACTTTTAATGATATTTATTTCTGCTGAGACCGAAGTGAAGGGCAGTCAAAACAAGCAAGTTTGTAGGCGTAGCAGTATCTTATAATAGTCTAGGGATAGTATCATTTATTAGTGTAGTATCATTCAATGCTATTTGTCAAGAGAAGCTAGTTGCTGGTCAACAAAGCCATGACCTGGAGTACAGACACTATAGCCCATGGCAACCAACAGAACAAGAGAGCCCACAGTTTTCGAAAGAGTTTCATGACATGCCGGCCATCAAAAAGACATCATATTGCATTGAGAAAGAAGTCTAAGGCTAGAACAAGAGACTTTCTTCAGAGGATATACACTCTGCGAAGCAATAGCAGTTTTACTGTTGATAAGAGTGCGAGTGAAGATGAGGATGTGGAGATTGGAACAGACCAGGGCAGTTATGAGAGAAACTCTTGCGAACGACGATCTCCATTCAAGAACAAGAAAAAGAATTTGTCATCCCCATGCGGTAGTGTAACATCTCCTAAGATAATGCACCACCAGGTTGGCAGGTCCAGTGAGCCATCTGAAGTCCTGCCTTCTAGTGGAGATTTCACAGATACCCTCCACATCCACTCGGCCAATGCTGAAGATGAGGATGAGGAGATAGGAACGCACAAATGCACTATCGTGAGAAACAGTTGGGGACGAACTCCGTTCAAGAACAAAAAAAGAATTTTATCGTCCCCATGCAGTAGTGAATCACGTCCCGAGATAGTACACATTGCCAAGTCCAGTGCACTGTCTGAAGCCCTGCCTTTTGGTGAAGATTTAACAAATCCTCCTCACATCCACTCTGCCGATGCCAATTTGAAACGAGTCAACCAGGAGAGTTTGAACTCCATCTTTATGGATGGTTGCATAAACGAAACTAATAGTTTGCAGTCAGAAGCAACTATTTCAGACTTGGGTTACAACCTCGGCAGTAAATGTGGAGATGATTCCTCAGCTATTGGATCTGAGCCTTGTGTCCTAGAGGCAGATACCAGGAAAGGAATATCTACAGTGTCGAATTCGACTGTGCATGAAGTTCCAGGTCCTGTGCCAGAGGTATACATATTAGAAGAAAAAACCACAATTATTAGTCAAACCCAACCAAATTGTCGAAGTTCGTTTTCTGAAAGGGATTCAAAAGAAGGAAATACTAGGTACCAAGTGGCAAGATATTTAGAGAAGAAGTGTAGCACAACACAGCAGCATAGCCGAAGGAGAAACATTGGTTATAGTAAAAAAGCTTCAGTAATCGGATTTGATGTCAGTGGAACCCTTGATACTGGAGTAGCACATCCTTCTTTTAGTGGTATTTACGTCAATGTGGAGGTCTTGGATGGTACGAGAAAGTCAAAAGGCATTTCAAGTAGTCAATGTGATATATTGCCACAAGACAGCACCATTATTGATCTTTCCAAGATTCGCAAGGCGACTATCTGTAGTGATACTGATACGTCAAGTTCATCAGAAGTTTCGAGTGTCTCTGGGAATATAAATATGACACGACAACACCTCTGTCATACTAATAACTCGAGCCCACCTCTGCATACATGTAGAAGGCACCATCGTGACAGACCAATAAGAGCACAGATTTTTCGCAGACCAAGAAAGATTCTAGTTCTTGGGGATATGATGAGTGGGAAATCCAACCTCATCTCTGCCTATTGTAATGACAAGTTCAAGGAAGATTATATCCCTACAATCGTGCGTTGCTTGCAGACAGATGCAGAAGTGTTTGGAGAGAGAATCAACTTAGTAGTGGTTGAAATCTCTGGGAGGGATGACTTTCAACCACTGAGGCGATATGCTTATCATAAAATGGATGCTGCCATCATATGCTATTCTGTTGACAGCATTGGTAGTTTAGAACGAGTTAGCAATTATTGGGTCCCAGAACTCAGAAAACATGCCCCCAAGGCACCGTTTGTGGTGGTCGGCACAAAGCGAGATATTCGGGATGCAGCCAGGGACAGAGTAGAGGAGCACAAACAGAAACTGAGAGGCGAAAGCCAAGATGTGGAAATGGCAGGGAGACTTGCTGCTGAGGCTGCGTTCGTGAAGGAGTTTGTGAGCCACGACAGAGGCAAAAGAGTGTCAGATGATCTCGGTGCAGCTGCATTTTATGAATGTTGCTCCATTTACCGGGATGGGACGAGGAAAGTGTTCGAAGGTGTGGCCAAGGTTGCCTTGCAGAAGTCGAGAAGAAAAAGAAAGATGAGTAGCAGACATGTGGACAGTATGTGCACGATCCTCTGACCAGCAAAAACAATAGCTTCACTAACATCTCAGCAAACCATGACCTTTTGCTCATTCCTTATTTGTGTATTGCCTTGTTCGCGTGATTTTACTGTATCGTTATTTAAAAAAAAAGTGATGATAAAAAATATGAAAATTCACACATCACAAATGAAACGTACTGTAGAGTGACTTGGGTCATGGGCTGGGGAATGAGTGAGTTGGATATGCACGAGGACACTACAAGTGGGAGTCTAGGCTCGGAACAACTAGATGAAAAGGCATCAATTTCCTTGTAAAAGTAAGGTACAGGTAAATATGTCAGTTGACATCGAAAAAAGAGCAAGGACTTAGTCATCTGAAAACATACTGGAGGCGATGAACAATTGACTGTAAAGCAAGGGTAATTGGTATTAACTATTGTTGTATACAACGTGTGGCTTTTAACATCTGCAGCAGGTGCCTCCCACAGTAGAATAGGCTTGTCAATCGTATCTCCATATCTTCACTATGTGGAATGTGCTCCTGAGGGTTCTGTTTTGTATCCCAAAATCTCACCAGAAGGAACTAGTGGTAACCTCAGACGACTAATAACATTTATTCACCAACCGCTTACAGTAAAATGTGTCTTGTCCAATACCATTCAGGAGTTTGAGTGTTAGTTGTAGATAAAACATTCACTTCCATATTTACACATAGTAGCATCCTTAAACTCCGGCTCATAATTCTAACCCTGTGACCCTGCTGTGTTATGTATTCTAAGTCCATTAGAAATAGCTGACAACTATTGTTGGTATTAATAGACTGTGGCAATTGTCATGTTCGATATACTGATAGAGGTCAAAGTCATTCCTATAAAGTCCCAAATGGATGTCTAGCTGCACATATGTGACCACAACACCAATGGGTAAATAATCTGTGATTATGATATCTGATTAAATGCTATTACGTAGTCTTTTCTGTTGATACAATTGCCCTAGGGGCTTTGTTTTTTAGTACTCATAATATTTTTTATATGGAGATGGTCTATGAGGTGTCAGCCGTTCAGCTAACATGAACTCCATATTCATAGGTAGCATCATCTGAAGAGACATCTGACATAGTTAGATCTTTTGTTTGGTTTCTAGGATACAAGTTGACAGTAGACATTAAACCTGTATTAGGAATTGAATGCTAAATATTTTTCTTTCTAAAAAAATCTTAACATGCCATATGAAAAAAGGTGGATGAAAAGGAGTGCCTCAATTAGAACAATTTTCATGCCATTTATAGCAAGAAACAAGCTAACCACACACACACACATACATGTACACACATGCGTGTATACACAATGCATGTACACACATGTACAAACTACTTGGTAGTTAGTTGTCTAGACCTTCAGTAAAGGGTCTGGCAAATGCCAGACTAATTATAATACCACATGGCTTTGGAAATAAGTGTGTTTCCTGGTAATATAATTACTACACAATCTCAAGGCTAATTAAATTGCGTTTACAGCTATTTAAGGCTTGCCAACTGCTACATCAGGTAAGGCTATATTTTGTACAGATATTAGACATGCCTCATATTTACTGATAGCACTAACACTTGAATCTTAATTTGCTATATACATGTAGTCAGTCCAGAGCAGATAAATTCTCCAATTCCCTGAAATAATTTTAACAAGGAAAAGAAATCTAATGCTTCCTAAATTCCACATTGGTTCCACAAGTGGGGAATATTCAAAGCACACCACCTACTATTAGGCTTCAGTATTTGTGGCCATTGCTCACATAGCTGTTTTTGTGGGTCTGCCCATCCACAGTGATTTATAATTACCTCCTGAATGAGAACCAGGAAGTGTATCCGCTGTAAATTTGTACACTTAGCTCTAATAAGAGAGCCTCCTCGTCACTAGAAGGTGGCAGTATAGCTAGCTCGGGCATTCATAAGCCACATGGATTGCTCTCAGGAAAACAAGGCTCAGTTTATTTGGTCCGAAAAGGCTAAAACAAACTTTCTTCCATCTCAACGATTGTAAATTATGTAATCATTGGCATGAATTGAGTATATGGGATTGTAATAACACACTCTCATGACCACATCGTCTAAATTTGGTTGCTCTGTTCCAGGCCTGTGTCAAAGCATGACTGATTAGCTACCTTGTGTGGGTGACAGGTCCAATACTAGCATTCATTACCTGATGTCAACATTGCTGCTCTGCAGGATCAGTACTGGATTAAGCCTGCAGCTAGTGTTGGTACCAGGCCAATGACTAAGGCAATGACTAGATATTGATGATACTCTGCAGGGTCAGTATACTGGATTAAGCCTGCAGCTAGTGTTGGGACCAGGTCAATGACTAGGACAATGACTAGATATTGATTGATACTCTGTAGGATCAGTACTGGATTAAGCCTGCAGCTAGTATTGGGACCAGGTCAATGACTAGGACAATGACTAGATACTCTGTAGGATCAGTTGGATTGGGCCTGCAGCTAGTGTTGGGACCAGGTCAATGACTAGGACAATGACTAGATACTCTGTAGGATCAGTTGGATTATGCTTGCAGCTAGTGTTGGGACTTGGGACCAGGTCAATGATTAGGGCAAAGACTAGATATCAATGCCATTAACAAATACTCGCAATAATATAAAGGTGGGGATTCTGTTGTCTACATCATTATCAAAGCTGTTTAGAATACCAAGGGGTAGCCACAACAATCTTCACAGCTACATGCTCTGAAAAACAACCAAAAATGTGTGTGTGTGTGTATGTATGTGTGTGCGTGCATTTCTGTAAGTGCATGGGTGCCCCAGTTTAATAGAACTCTGCAAGGTTGGCAAATGGGATGGCAGAAACCACTCAGTTGTAGATATGGATAGGCATGAGTAGAGGGTAGTTTCAGTGACACCACTTGACCTTTGTCACCTCAACAGAGGATTTGTATACCTTATGAATGGGCCAGCTATAAATAATGCAAAGACAAAGCAGAAGTTAGCAGTGGAAGCTGGTACACTGCAGTGGAGGCTGTCACACTGGTGGAGGCTGGCACACTGCAGTGGAGGCTGGCACACTGCGGTGGAAGCTGGCACACTGCAGTGGAGGCTGGCACACTGGTGGAGGCTGGCACACTGCAGTGGAGGCTGGCACACTGCGGTGGAAGCTGGCACACTGCAGTGGAGGCTGGCACACTGCAGTGGAAACTGGCACACTGCAGTGGAAGCTGGCATACTGCAGTGGAGGCTGGTACACTGCAGTGGAGGCTGGCACACTGGTGGAAGCTGGCACACTGCAGTGGAGGCTGGCACACTGCAGTGGAGGCTGGCACACTGCAGTGGAGGCTGGCACACTGCAGTGGAGGCTGGCACACTGACAAAGCCCTAGTCCTGGTCAGTGGCATTAGCTAGAAGTGGGTGAGTTTCACTCTCTTGGGTCAGATGTAGATGCCTTAGCTAATGGGTGCAAGGAGAGAAGTACAGTGAAAGCATTGAGGGCATTTAGGTCACTCAGGAAACCTGTCTTCATGAAAAGAAACTGAGAATGAAGAGAAAGGGAAAACATCAAGCAGGTGTTCCCTTTGTTCTCTTGTATGGGGAGCTATAAGTGTTGGGTTCCCGTCAGAAAGTATATAGGAAGCCAATTTTTTCCATGAGTGCATGGACAACTTCAACACCTTCACACACAGCGGTGGTCCAAGTGTATTGAAATGCATGAGATTTGATGTGATTGTTACAAATAAGGTAATAAAATGTATGTTAGTATGGCTAGGACATCAACTTCCAAGATGTGGTCCTAAGGAGAAAGTGGAGAATTTGAAAGAGATCAAACGGGCGAGCGGAAACTCAATCTAGAGAGGGATGGAGAGATCTGTGTATGTTGAGAATGGAGTGTCATGTAGAGGCACGGGCAAGAGCACCGGCTGAAGCACAGGCAGCTAGGGTGGTGGTGTGTGATGCATGCTTGAGGATTTTCAGAAGAGCACAAGTGGAATGAGAGGCAGAAGCCAGTGTGGGAGAAGTGTAGAGCCATCTTGTGTTTTGAAATGCAATAGAGTGTTCTGTAGCACAGGTGTGGCCTGACAGGTCATCGGTGCATAGAAACATGATGTACATGAGATGATGCTTGAACTTGGTACGCCCAAAAAGGGATACCTTAACTAGTTGCCGCAGCAATGACAAGGGAAGAACAGCCTGAACAGGAGTGTATGTGTGTGTGTGTATGTGTGAGTGTGTTTGTGTGTGTGTTCTCTACTATCACCACAAAACCCGGCATTTTCCCAGTGAAACTGCAGTTTACTTTAACACTTATCTGGTGCAGTGTGTTGCCGTGTTAAATCAACAAGGCCATTCAAAATTGCTACTTAAGTCTATAATATGCTTGGAATCTCCCATTTTTCTCTGGACTAGGACTACTTATGTAAGACACCAGACTGGGTAAAACAGCATTAGGTGTGTGCTGTTTGTCTTCAGCCAGTTGTCCAGTTACAGTATATGAGTACGAGGCCCAAGCCTAGAATATCAACCTCATCTCCCAGCAAGTCTTCACCACCTTAAAATAGTTAATGAGGTAAAATTAGATGTATCTTTGTTTTCCATGACTTGTTTGTTTCCAACTTCACTTTCGGCGTGGCTACTTCATCTTGCAGGCTGGCATGTCTAGTTTCTTGGACATACTTGCACAATGTCACTTGGAGGATGCCAATGAATAATGTTGTCCATGCAATGAATAATGTTGTCCTTGCAATATGAATAATATTATCCATGCAATGAATAATGTTGTCCTTGCAATGAATAATATCCATGCAATGAATAATGTTGTCCTTGCAATGAATAATATCCATGCAATGAATAATGTTGTCCTTGCAATGAATAATATCCATGCAGTGAATAATGTTGTCCTTGCAATGAATAATATCCATGCAATGAATAATGTTGTTCTTGCGATGAATAATGTTGTCCTTGCAATGAATAATATTATCCATGCAATGAATAATGTTGTCCTTGCAATGAATCCATAAGAATCCCCGTACCAAATGCAGTGGTAGTTATCAGCAATTTGTCAGCAATTTGGCATTAATCTGATCTTGCATGAAATGCATCTAGTATTTTTTTTCTTGTGTGGGCTACAGGAAACCCGAGTGTATAATACCACCCACATGAACTGATAGGTCGGGTTAGATATGTGAGTAAACAATGTTCTCACTTACCTGTTCCATTATTCATTGATGAACAAATAAATGTTTGGCAAAATACAAGCCTTTTCTCTTTTGTTGACAACTTTGACCAAAAAAGAAGGAACGAAAAAAGAAAATGTAGGTAACCGCTGTGTGTGTTCAGAGGTGCTGGATGCTACATCAGCTTGGAAGCTCTCCCCCAATAGAGTTTGGATATCTCTGCCTAGCATTGTAACATTTTACTATTATCATAAAGTGCTGATTCTCTGTTTTACTATATAAAAAAACTCGAGATTCAATTGAAATTTGACTAATGTTTCAGCTAGATGCCCAGGCCATCAGGTGAAAAGACTCAAGTGCTAACCATGTTAACCACACATTCAAAGTATAATAAAACACAATTATAAAAATAAAATAATAATAATAATCCCTCAATGAACTCTCAGTTGACATAACAATATTACAATGATCTTCTGAATAATCACTTGAATTTTTCGACTAGATGCTCTAGCCTTGATCAGGAAGAATGATGAAGGCTAGAGCATCTAGTCGGAAAAATCCAAGTTTTTTTGTTTTGTTTATTGTTGTTGTTGTTTATTGTTGTTGTTGTTTATAGGGGTGTTTTGCGGGGGGAGGGGGAGGGTTCCTTAGAACTTTACTCTTGACAATTCTTAACAGACAATGATGATGATGATGATGATGATGATGATGATGATGACGACGACGACGACGATAATGATGATAATGATAATGATAATGATAATAATAATAATAATAATAATAATAATAATAATAATAATAATAATAATAATAATAATAATAATAATAATAATAATAATAATAATAATAATAATAATAATAATAATAATAATAATAATAATAATAATAATAATAATAATAATAATAATAATAATAATAATAATAATAATAATAATAATAATAATAATAATAATAATAATAATAATAATAATAATAATAATAATAATAATAATAATAATAATAATAATAATAATAATAATAATAATAATAATAATAATAATAATAATAATAATAATAATAATAATAATAATAATAATAATAATAATAATAATAATAATAATAATAATAATAATAATAATAATAATAATAATAATAATAATAATAATAATAATAATAATAATAATAGTAATAATAATAATAGTAATAATAATAATAATAATAATAATAATAATCTCTCAATGAACTCTCATGATGTCTAGAGCATCTAGTTGAAACGTCGAGTGAATAAAATTTGTAGTTGATTATTGAGAGTTATTATAATAATCCACTGGGTCTGATGGAAAGTGTCTGGACGGGGTCACATGGAGGTGTGGCAAACCCTTGATCTGGGATGCAGACTTCTCTAATACGTTGGCTTGGTCCTCTATCATTCTCATGCCACCAGGGCCTCAGGCACTGTTGCTGCGATAGCTGAGGAGAAGAAGGAGGCCAACTCCAATTGCCTCACCAGGATTTTTCTACCTGTTGCTATAGAGACCCTTGGTGCAATTGTCCCTAAGTCCTTGGTCTTTTGGGGGGAAACTATAAAACAGCACACAGGGGAAGAGAAGGTGTTCCAATTTCTGCTCCAGCAATTATCTGGGCTGTACAAAGAGGCACTGCCATTGCAGTCATGGGAGCAATGGAAGGCTTTGCCAACTTATGGTACAACTATAATAATATTACAATAACCTTCTCAATAATTGAAATACAATTTCAAGTTAATTATTGAGAAGGTTATTGTAATGTTACTATATCAACTGAGAGTTCATTGAGTTTATAATAGCTATTTCATTATCTATTTATATATTTATTTATAATAATGATGATGATGATGATGATAATGAATATAATAATAATAATAATAATAATAATAATAATAATAATAAAATAATAATAATAATAATAATAATAATAATAATAATAATAATAATAATAATAATAATAATAATAATAATAATAATAATAATAATAATAATAATAATAATAATAATAATAATAATAATAATAATAATAATAATAATAATAATAATAATAATAATAATAATAATAATAATAATAATAATAATAATAATAATAATAATAATACAATAACAACAACAACAACAACAATAATAAATAAAAATTGAGTTTGAAATTAGTCAAAGTCACGGCGATCAGCAGAGCCTAGCACTGTAGCTACATTACCTGCCGCACAACCACCAAAACTCTTTGGACCAGGTATGCCCTCTCCTCTTACATTCTTCCTAGGGCACTTGGCAGGTACATTTGGTATACTCTAAGTGATTCACATCCACCCTTCTATTCAGTAACCCACCAACCCCCTACCCCACATAGTAAAGTGGTATACTGCAAAGGGGGTGGCTGGGATGTGGTATCTGCCAAAACCAGATTTGTAAATGAAGTTAGAACTTTAATGGTGGCTCTCTCTCTGTGATGTATCTCCAATTAGGTTAATTAGGTGATGTGGGCACAGACCATCAGGCAACACCTGCAGAACTACATTCAAAGAACCTAGGGCTTTGACAATCAGCTCCTCAGAAGCTTGCTACAGGCACTCATTTGATCAAAGACTCCGTGACTATTGGAAATGTGCTTCCAATATTTCATCAAAGATTGGGGGTTGGGGCAGGAGATGAGTTTGAGAGTGATAATGGATATTTCTCTTAAGTTTAGGGTGGACTCATTGTAACTTGCCAACGAGTCCTCCTAGCTAGCATCCATGACATCACCTTCTTCTAGCTTAGATGAGCCCCTTTTGGAGTGTACTTCCTGTTCATTGCAATTTGGATGAGATTTCCTAATCCTTGGGGCATGTAGTTCAAGTTGAGAGACAAGGTGTGCTTCATTATGAATAAGTTAACTGACAAATTATGCTAAACATTCCTGGGACTGCCTCTGTCCGGAACTCTCAGACAACAGGAGGGAAAATTAAAAATGAATGAAGGGGTCTTTTCCTCTGTTCTATTCAACTTCTCCACTTCAATCCTTACAACAGATATTGAGTAGATGAGTCAATGAAGGACCAGCTATTGCTAATAGATATGTTATTGAGACGGTTCTCTTCTTTCTTTAGAATGACTGCAACCTTCTTGCGTGGTCATAGGTTTCTATCCACTTCTCTCCTGAAATAAATTGGATGGTATGACTGGAAATTCAGCTACACACCTGTCAGTATGCACGCCTTTACACAGGTACGTCTAGGCTGCATTCCTCTTGTACAAATGGCAATCCAGAAATGAAACATATCCTCTCCTCTCCAGCTCCCTGGTAAATCGTAGGGAAGGCCGAAAAATGTTGAGGTAGTTCAGAAACTCATCCTGTTCCCTTCTTGACGATGCAAAACATATCATACAAATACTTCTTCCACATTCTCTGTCTAGAAGGGGCAGAGTCGAGGGTTATGTCCTCATCTGGAGGGGAAAAACTCCACATGCAGATTGACCACAATGGCGGGAACTGGAGAGCCCATGGCTATATCTTCCTTCTGTTGCTGGAAATGAATCTAGAAACTAAAATATTAGGACTTAAGCACATTTCCAATAGTTCTGCAATCCTCTCAGCTTTCATGATAGATCTCCCATCTAGCAGTGTCATCAATATCCATTGAGCCTGTACTGGGCCAATAGGAATGTTGGTGGATAAAGCCAGAGGGGAGTCGTCAAAACTCTTGGACACAGGCAACCTATACAAGAAGTAATTCTCCTGAGCAGAATGCAGGCTTATGTACCATAGGCTAGGGCTAGGACTAGGGCTAGGACTAGGGCTTGGGATGGGGGTTAGGGCTAGGGTTGAGGAGACATAAACCAAAAGTGGTTTTCTCTCAGTATGGCCTCAGTTTCCTGTGTAGGGCTCTGCATTCTTACCAACCTCATCAAAGTGCGTCATGTCTCACTTTCCTGTGCCTTGGTTAGATCCTTCTTCATCACCCACAGTGTAGGTATGAGATGCCAACATTCCTTCCAGTTTAGGGTGGTAACCATTTGTCTTCATCACAATGCTGGGTCTGCTGGGAGGATAAACAAGTTTATTTCTATCCTCTTCACATCTACTAGAGCCTTCCTTCTGCTGTTTGGAGAGGTTATCCTTCAGAAGCTTTACACTCTCGAGGGTCCCATGCACTCTACCCTGCAGGTCTTGGCATCCTCTAATCTTGCTGAAACTTTCCTCCAGAGACAATCACGGTGTCCTTCCGGGGGGAAATTAATTTAGAGTGACAGATAGCTTTCGAGCCTAAATGCATTCCTGTGACTGTTATTTACCATATCCCATGCAGTTGTGACAAGTTCTAAATCGTGAGACTGAGAGGAGACCGGAAATGAGGATGAGGGATGCCTGTGAAAAAGGGATGGCAGTTATATCAGCAATAACAGAACACTCATAGAAGAATTACCAACCAATTACATATGAACAAGCAGAAAGAAATAGCTGGTTCTGAAGGAGACAATGCACATACTTAATGGCACCCAATGGTTTAAGATGTGGGGTTGGAACTGCCTTGCTGCTGGGTCTCTTCTATCAAGGCTCATGACATGGTGGCACCCAATGGCTTAAGATGTGAGGTTGGAACTGCCTTGCTGCTGGGTTGCTACTATCAAGGCCCATGACATGGTGGCACCCAATGGTTTAAGATGTGGGGTTGGAACTGCCTTGCTGCTGGGTTGCTACTATCAAGACTCATGACATGGTGGCACCCAATGGCTTAAGATGTGAGGTTGGAACTGCCTTGCTGCTGGGTCTCTTCTATCAAAGCTCATGACATGGTGACACCCAATGGTTTAAGATGTGGGGTTGGAACTGCCTTGCTGCTGGGTTGCTACTATCAAGACTCATGACATGGTGGCATCCAATGGCTTAAGATGTGAGGTTGGAACTGCCTTGCTGCTGGGTCTCTTCTATCAAAGCTCATGACATGGTGACACCCAATGGTTTAAGATGTGGGGTTGGAACTGCCTTGCTGCTGGGTTGCTACTATCAAGACTCATGACATGGTGGCACCCAATGGTTCAAGATGTGGGGTTGGAACTGCCTTGCTGCTGGGTCTCTACTATCAAGACTCATGACATGGTGGCACCCAATGGTTCAAGATGTGGGGTTGGAACTGCCTTGCTGCTGGGTCTCTACTATCAAGACTCATGACATGGTGGCACCCAATGGTTCAAGATGTGGGGTTGGAACTGCCTTGCTGCTGGGTCTCTACTATCAAGACTCATGACATGGTGGCACCCAATGGTTCAAGATGTGGGGTTGGAACTGCCTTGCTGCTGGGTCTCTACTATCAAGACTCATGACATGGTGGCACCCAATGGTTCAAGATGTGGGGTTGGAACTGCCTTGCTGCTGGGTCTCTACTATCAAGACTCATGACATGGTGGCACCCAATGGTTCAAGATGTGGGGTTGGAACTGCCTTGCTGCTGGGTCTCTACTATCAAGACTCATGACATGGTGGCACCCAATGGTTCAAGATGTGGGGTTGGAACTGCCTTGCTGCTGGGTCTCTACTATCAAGACTCATGACATGGTGGCACCCAATGGTTCAAGATGTGGGGTTGGAACTGCCTTGCTGCTGGGTTGCTACTATCAAGACTCATGACATGGTGGCATCCAATGGCTTAAGATGTGAGGTTGGAACTGCCTTGCTGCTGGGTCTCTTCTATCAAAGCTCATGACATGGTGACACCCAATGGTTTAAGATGTGGGGTTGGAACTGCCTTGCTGCTGGGTCTCTACTATCAAGACTCATGACATGGTGGCACCCAATGGTTCAAGATGTGAGGTTGGAACTGCCTTGCTGCTGGGTCTCTACTATCAAGACTCATGACATGGTGGCACCCAATGGTTCAAGATGTGAGGTTGGAACTGCCTTGCTGCTGGGTTGCTACTAGGCTCATGACATGGTGGCACCCAATGGCTTACTAAGATGTGGGGTTGGAACTACCTTGGGGTCTCATGACATGGAACCACAACTATTTACATCACAATTTTGTTAGTTAATCAATCAATTAAATGATTAGTTGGCTGATTGATTGATTGATTTGATTAAATGTTCTCACCTACAAATTTCTCCTCTATAGCCAATTAAACTTGCTTACTCCACATTTTAGTTCGACTCTTTATCCATCAATAATGAGATGATGCTAAGACTGGTGAGGTTGATATTAGTTGGCTATCCCCCATGGGATGTGAACCATACTTAGCACATGTCCTGCACAGGACCAACTATGGCAGTAATGAAGAGAGGAAAAGGAAGATTTAAAAATAATAATCTCGCAACAAAACTACCCAGTGGAGTTGTTGCACTAGCTGACACCATCGAGAATACCATCTCATGCATTGAATCTCAAAACTGGAAGCACAGTGATGCTGTTGCATAACCTCTCTCTGTGTCAGGGGTCGTGGAATGGAACTAGGCTGAAAGTGGTGCAACTACATGACAACAGTAGTCAACTCTGGAAATGTAGACCTCATTCCCAGAGCCTACCATTCATTCTGGAGTGCCGCCATTTACCGCTACGACTTGCACATTCGATGACCATCAACAAAGTACAAGGACAAAAACTTGGCCATCATAGCCTATTTTCTTGCATTGACAACAGTATGTAGAGCTAAAGCTCTAGCAGCCAGTAATGTCATGATACACGCTACACAGCAAAGGGTCATACAAGGAAAAACTTGTTATCATCTATTACAAAGTAGTGTAAAATAATAAAACAGTTTACTTTAGTACCATCAAACTAAATATTTTATAATTTATATAGCCATGTTGGTGTTGCATGTTATAATTACTTACTAAATAGAAGGGACTAGAGCACAATAATAGATGATGTAATAGATGATGTATATATAGAAGCAGGGGAGGAGGAAGCTCGGCTGCATTGGTAAGGCCATTGAAACCACGCCCTCTGAAACCACGCCCGCTAGACGGTATGCCAAGGAAACATGTGTTACAGGAACAGGAAATGAAGTGCTATCGTATTCATTACATTGTTTTATTGTTTTGCAGTGTCAGGGTTCTCTCTCCTAGTATAAGCCCTGACTAGATCCTGACCCACAAGAGGACATATGAGATAGGTGAACTATCCGAGAACCACAACTATATAGTCTAAACAAAGTCACTATTATCAACATTTAATTAATGAACACGGTGATTCTTCATGTTGACTAGCCAATTCTGATTGGCCAGGAAATAGTGTTTGATGCATTACTATTACCATTATATCATTATGGACTGACTAGCTATGTACCAGGCAGTAGCCTATTCAAAGGAGCTGGTATTACTTACAAGTGTCCAGTTAACTTATTGTGAATTATGTTATCCTATTTCTAAGAGATAACAAAATTCTGAGGTAGCTTATAGCTTGTAATCCACTACACGCAGGTAATAAATAATGATAAAATTGTTTTTGTTTGACTACATGTGATGCTAATGTAAACATTGAAAAGTACCAAATATTTTAAGTCTATGTTCAGAGTCACCAACAAATTCATTTGCAATGCTAGCTAAGTCTAGCTTATCAGTAATATCCTTATGAGCATGCAAAACAATGAGGTTGTTTAGCCTCTCTTGACCCATGGTGTTTCTTAGGTAGGTCTTCACACTACGAAGAGCACTGAAGGACCTTTGGATGTGGAATTTGAGGCTGGCATAATGAGGACAAGTTAAGCACAACACAGACCTGAGACAGAAGACCTCGCTATATAGTATATAGTATCCTGTCGTCACGTTTCTCAACCTCGCATGCGCAAACAAGGACTGTCACACCTACACCCACACACACAAAAAAAATTATAATAAAATATAAATAAAAAATCTGGAATAATATTGATACGGCCATGGCCGTAGTGGCTGTACCGCTTGCACCGCCGCTGAGAAGGATCCTCTTGAAGAATCTTATCTGCCAATACTTTCTAATCAGATAACAAAAAACAATTTTCAAACACAACATTTACATATCTTGCAAAGTTACTTGTTATTATTATTGTTATTGTTATTGTTATTATTATTGTTATTATTATTATTATTATTATTATTATTATTATTATTATTATTATTATTATTATTATTATTATTATTATTATTATTATTATTATTATTATTATTATTATTATTATTATTATTATTATTATTATTATTATTATTATTATTATTATTATTATTATTATTATTATTATTATTATTATTATTATTATATATATATTATTATTATTATTATTATTATTATTATTATTATTATTATTATTATTATTATTATTATTATTATTATTATTATTATTATTATTATTATTATTATTATTATTATTATTATTATTATTATTATTATTATTATTATTATTATTATTATTATTATTATTATTATTATTATTATTATTATTATTACTATTATTATTATTATTATTATATACCAAGACCTAATTAACACATGCAAGATAATTGAAAATTAGAAATAAATTGAGTGATTTAAATTTTGAATTGGTTACAAAAGAATTATTTTTATTTGCCAATTACTCTCTGCTAACATGTAATATGCTATATATCTTTTAAGAAGATCTAATGCATGTTATATAATTAGAGCTAAGTTTATAAATTTATTTTGTTTCTACATTTTTCATGTGTTTTTCATCAATAAAATACTATTTAAAGAACTACATCCTTTGTAGGTAATATTCAGTCAGTTTGGTGTTATAAGTGTGGTGTGGAGTGTTCTAAGTGAAAGACATTCTGTCACAAAATGAAAATTAGTATGTATCCTGCTTTGCACACATCATTTATATAACAAATCGTCACGTCAACATATCTCGAGGTAGTTGCATAGTCTCTCCAATGCTGCTCAATGATTTGTTATGGGTATGGCTACGTGAGACAAACATGGAGGTGGGATCATTGATGATTGACAATTGGCAAAAGCAGAGCCTACTCTCCCATGGCAGGACTAGCCCAACAGTCTGCCTAAATGCCTGCCCACACAACACTAAGCAGAGCCTTTGAACTATAACTGCAGCCTTGTGACATGTGCATGTGAACGTAACATAAAATCTGCTTGTTTAGTATATGCAAAACTGCACCATACAGTGAATAGGCACTTGCAATTCCTGATGAAGACTAGAGCATCTAGTCGAAATGTCGAGTGAATAAAATTTGAAGTTGATTATTGAGAAGGTGATTTTAATGTTATGTCAACTGAGAGTTCATTGAGAATATATATTCGTTTATTCTTTTGCATTAAGTATTATTTTTTTAGACCGAGCATTATTTTTTAGGCGGGGAAGATCGCTGCATTATTTTTTAGGCGGGCACGTTATTTTTTTAGGCTGGGAAAAGAAAAATCTGTTTTGCAAGCACGAGAAGGGAGTTGGTAGCTAGCTGTCTCAAGCTACAGTCTGTGCATTACTTCAGTCATCAGCACCACCATCTCTCGAACTTTCCCCTTGATAGATGCAAGTACGTGTACAAGCCTCGTACTGTTCTTCAAAGATTGCCGCCCCTAATACACATGCACAGAGCAGATGTGCTTCAAGACAAGCACTTCACTAAGATAGCTACTGTGAGACGCTTAAAAGCAATGCCTAACAGCGGATAGATACTCAGTAGTTTAGTGGAATAACAACTGGTGTCTTGAGGTTAGTGTCTGCAGTTATATATCTTGAGCAACTTAACCATCATGCATCAAGGTACTAGTGCGAACTTGGATAGAAATACAATACTGGGATTCAAGTAAAGTTGATAATTGATTCCTTACTACTTTGCAAGAAGGAAAATAAATGTTTTTGTATAAAAAATGTTATCCAGAGACTCCGCTCAATGGAATTCTAAAGGTTTGGTGGAATCAAGACTGACTGGATTTTTAAACATGACAAAATCTGACGATTATTAGAGAGAGGGAGGGAGGGAGAGTAACAACAACAATCACGATAATCTCGACATGGTGTTGAAGAGCAGCTAGTGGCACGTACTATTCAAGGGCACACTACTGTGGAACCTCAGATAGCGGACCCTCTGAATAGCGAATGACCTCTCAAAAGTGAACTGACCAAATGCCCTCGAACGATTCCTGAACAAAATGAAGAGCAGCTTACCTCAGCGGTCACCTCTCAACCTCCGAAAGTGGTCACCTCTCAACTTCCGAAAAGCGACGCTTAGCTCAACAACCACTACCAATCAAATGCGTACGAGAAACCACAATAATTTTACCTTCTGAATGATATTTGAATGGTGAAGAGTTGTACCAGTGTGTGTTGATATGGGTAGAGATGACTGGGACGGCAACTTTTTGGCCCAACTGGGTTCTAGGAATGATGAAGAAGATAATGAACTTACTGGTGATGAGGTATAGAAGAGCCCACGCCAGTGCCTTTAGTGAGGCACTTAAGGCACTGGATGAGGTCAAGTTTTGGGGGGAAAGGTCGTGGGTACTTTCATGAAGCTGGTACTGTCAGCTATGCAGGGTGTGTGGTTGTATCTGCTCACGCACTGGCAGTGAAATAGACCACACTGCTGATCCTGAACCCACCGATGTAATTATTAATATTATTATAATTCCAGTAACTGGATTATTACATCCTTTTACACGATTATCCCTCCAGTATTCATTCATTTTAATGCACTTATAGGTGATTATTACAATAGTTAGGTGTGAGATATTGGCTGCCCTCTAAGAGCAGCCAACCTCTCAACAGTGAACAAAGTGCCCAGTCCCAAATCGTTCTCTGTTCGGAGGTTCCAGTGTATTATTTTAGCTTGCACGTCTGCAAACCAGCTTGCATGTAATAGATCTCTAGATCTTGGTCGGGTGATAATAACTTTGTGCAACTATTTAGCTACTGCCTATTATTCTTTCTAGGTCAGCATCCTGGACTCGGAGGCAGTCTCTCGATGTCTCTATTGTACAGTTCAACTGCCTCTCAGGTTATAACAGGTGCGGTACTCACTGTACCAGTCAAAACCTGCAATGGAAGCGATTTTCTGAGCTATTCTGGTTGCCGATTCAAACTGTATTGTTGGGTCATACATAATGCATGTCCTGTGCTCGGATTCACTCATGAGCACCAGCATTGGAATGCAATTATAGGTGGGCATGTATTTTCTGCCAATGGCGGTGCAAATTATAATTTAATCTTTAATTTTGAAACTACTGAGCCTGTTAAGGTCATTATAAAATACAATTGATAAAATGATGATACCATCGCTTTTTTCGAGGAAGTTTTCGCAGGCTTGATCCTAGATGCGAAAATTGTTCCACCAGTTAAATAAGGTCCAGCAAGGGGTTGCAATAACTGCTTCATGAAACAATTTGATTATAGCATTCCTTGAAACTTGAGCTCCTCAAGAAACAAGCGCTATTTGGTATAAAGACCAATGATGATCCCTGTTTCTTGTTTGTTCTAACTGCCTAGTGACTCTACCACATGTCACTCCGACAGAGCGACACACACACACATATGCAGTCGCCTTCCAATCCTCCCCCATAAAAGGAGCATGGACATGGGAAGAGGCCCCTGTTGATTGCAGAGTGGAGACCACATAAACATGACCTAACCCCTTCTCCATGTCAAAGTTTTATCTGGGCTAAGGAAGAGAGGAGACAACAGGCTTGTCATCCATGAAGAGGACATGTCCCAACCCCTCCCCCACCACCCCCACTATTAAAAAAAAACCTACAAAATTGCCAACATAAAACTGTGAGGGTGTTAGGCACAGATCAGCTGGACAACTGCATTAAAGGGGTGAAGTGATGGCATTTACCTCCTTGGCACTAGAGCTGAAACTGAGAAGCAGAGAACATCCCAGAGAGAGTCGGGCTAATGGGTCTGATTGCCATTCCCTCCACAGCCAGCCACCTCGGTGATCTCCAAAGGAATTGACTATGCACTGGAAGAAGGCTAATATGTTGCTTTCTTCTACCATCAGGAGCCCCAGCTGGAGACACAGTCAGAACTCCCAGTCACGGAGATACCTGCCCAGAGCATGCGGTGTATGACATTCATCCAATCTCCAGTATGGGGATGGCAGTAGGACAGGGCCAGAGGAGATGAGGAGAAACACAGCAGAGTTCTTTGGAAGGAGGCCTTGGCAAATGGCTTTGGAGTTGGCACTGGTAAAGAAGGACATTTACAACCTCTACTGGACCAATGTTCTCTTCCTGAAGCCCTAGCAAGATCCTGAAGAGCAAGGGTTAACTGTCTAGTGAAACCACTAGATAATAAATGGTACATCATTAAACACGAATACACTTTCTTCTAAAAAGACTTTCCTACAATAGCATAATCGGTTCAGTGCCACTTTTTGGATTAGGTGTGCTCCAGGTCTGCATGTGGTGTGCATCGAATCTAGGGTGCATGATATATTCAGGGGGGTAATTCCTGGTGGGGGGGGGGGGGGGGGAGGGGCTGTGGCCACCCCAACTTTTGGCAGATTTCCACAAAGAGCTAAGGCGGTTAATTAGTGTGAAAATTGTCAGCTAGTACATGTACAATAATCTCTAACCAAGTGCAAATTGTTCTAGAATATTCCAGGCCAAATGTATTTAAATATTCTAGAAGCTAACTAGTGCAGAGTGAATCATGGCTAAAAGATAAGCCTCCTTGTTTCGTTTTTGTCAAAGTACAAACAAGAGACAAAGAGAGTCTAAGGAGAAGGCCGCTGATGCAGATCAAGACCAAGAATCAGATGTCTCTGATCGCCAAGGATGCAGGTTGAAAATAGCCCAGAAGAATCTGAACATGAATCTGAAGAATCTGAACATGCATGCCATGATCCATCACATATGATGTTAACATTGAGTCCCCAAATTTTTGGTGATCTCTCGGCCCCTGAAATAATGAGATCAATTGTCAGATTAAGTTGTTTTTTTGCAAAATTTGAGTTCCACTCAAGCTGAAGTATTAGGAGTAGCTATGCAGCAGAAATAAAAGGCGTATATTTATAAACTCCTAGTGTTTCTCGGGTGCAGAAACATGGAGATAGTAAAATATCCTTAACTCTGAATACTCTTCCTCAAGGTCCCTACCAGCCAGTTAACATTAAGTACCCTAAAACCAAAATGGATATCAACGAGCGTTCCAACCAGCCTGGTACTCGCAATTTTCATGACTGCATTACCTTCCAATTTCAGTTTCTGTAATTTGCCAAACTTGTGCCACAGCCAATTTGAAGGGACTGCTTCATCTTGACACAAGATCTGAAACATCCTGATGATGGCTAGAGCATCTAGTCGAAACGTCAAGAGAATACAATTTCAAGTTGATTATTGAGAAGGTTATTGTAAGGTTATTCTTGTCTGATGGGTTCAGAAATTGGCTCTGTGTAAAACCAAGGGTTTCCATAAACACGAGAGCTTGTTATGTCACAAACATGCAGTTACTATGTTAACTCAACCAGGTCACATGATGAGCAGCTGAAGGAGCGGCTCAAGAGCCAAATGGAGCAAAATAGGAACTGTCTCCTGAAAATCATCCAAAGTATATCCTATCTCACCCATCAAAGCATTGGAAGAGGAGGAATCAAATTTCAATCCTTCTCCAAGCTGAAGACAATGAAGTGCTTTGAAAGTGGAAAATTCTTATGACAAGCATATGAGCCTGGGTACTCATAATGAAATACTACAATTAATCATGTCTCTAAAAGTGCTGTGTGTTATAGTAAGTGACATAGCCGAATCTGGATGCTACAGTATCATGGCTGATGAGAGTAGTACTGATGCAAGCAACCTTGAACAACTTGTAATTTGATGTTAGGTGGACAAGGAGTTGGCAGTACATGTATGTGAGGAATATATTGGCCTGATGCCAGTGGCTCAGATAAATACGGACACAATTGTTGCTTGCATAAAAGATGTGCTGCTGCATATATAAATCTCAGAATTCAAGATCTTGTAGGAAGTGCTATGATGGATGTCGACCATGGCTGGAACCAAAATGGGTTTCTGCAAAAGAAACGGAATGAAAAATGTCTGCTGACACACGGCTACTGCCATTTGCTGTCATGGATACAATAAAAAATATTCCCTGCTGAAAGACACACTTGATATTGCTTATGAAATCACAAATTTATTAAAGAGTCCTAAAAGAGAGGCAGTATTCCGCAGAAAACAAGCAGAAATTCTGGGACAAATGGAACGTGATCTCCATGTATACGATGTTGACTCAAAAATCCTCTGCCCAACAGGATGGACTGTCCGAACTGCTCCACTGAGTGCTACTCTGAAACACTTTGATGTAGCTATGGGACTGGACACAAGACAATGTCAGTGACTCTGACATGGAGGCAAGAATAACTGGAGTGTGTGCTAACGCACCACCCTTCAGAGGGCAGAGCTGTGTGCATAAAGCTTTTTGTCACTGTTCTTCGAGGTATACTATCAGACAGGGATGCAAGCCTCCATTGGACAAAGGTCACTCATGCTGCTGTGAAATTGGAGTTACAAGCACCTTCACTTCCACGTTGCTGAGATGCCTTCAATGTGTTTTGTGGGTTATGCTCAAACTGAGCATCATTTCGAATTTAGAGAACCTTTACCTCCAGATCTACTTTCAAACTGTGAACACTGTGGCTAGAATGTTTCAATCAAAAGGATTACATCATATATGCAACCTGTGAGCAGGTTCTTGTGGAAGGAGCATTGGGGGAATTGGCTCACAAAATGTTGACCAAGTGTGTGGGTTCTACACTGAGTTTAACTCTAATACCCTACAAATTCAGCATCTATAATGGCAGAGTCCTATCACAGTCAAGGTGAAGGGGGAGATAAATTGCATAAATGTCGCAGATTTCCTCAAAAAGAACAAAAAGATCTGGTCCCTCATACTGGAGGTCATGTCATTGGTCAAGATTGTTCTGTATGCCAGCGACAAATGCCAGCTCCAATGACTTTGTGGATAGAGTAGAGAGACGCTCAGTTCTTTCCACATAGTAATGGATGTGGATGGATGCCTCCCTGCTCTAGTTTCTCTGACTCTCTCTGTCTAACTACTTTATGATCGTCATATCTGGTCATGTCACATAATGATATTGGGATAAAACTACTATAACTAAAAGTCAGTAGAATGCAACCCTTTAAAAAAAAATTGCTAGGGGGGTACCCCAGCTTACCAGTACAGGGTGACCAGCATTACCGCTGCTCCCCCCCCCCAACTTTCAGATGGAAGTTACCCCCTGATATTGGTCAAAAAGAGCATAAATGTAGATAACCCTTTACCAGTTATAACATTCTGTTCAGCTTACAATCATGAATGACCTCACTAATCGACTTGAAATTTACTCAACTGAGGTTACAGAGAGAGGAGGGCTTGGTACTAGAAGAGCATGAGAGGTTTGCCTTGGAACTACACAAACACAGAATGCTTCTCTGCTATCCCCACACTGCAAATGGCACAGATCAGCCATTACATTGCTAACACAAATAATGATATGGACAGTTGTGTTCTATACAACTACTTAGTATTGCTAGAACACTGGCTTGCAAGATAGAAAATTGTTATATTCTATTCTAGTTGGCCTTGGTGTTGCATGCTCCTAAGTGGTTGCATACAGTCTCAAGAGCCAGCAGTCGTGAGGAAAGTAACTTACTATCAAGTGGTATATAGCAGATAAAGATAGCTAAAATTCATGCCGAGATAAGCTGGGCTGAACACTTGCTCATTAGACCAAATAGTTATAGCTAGCTAGACAGAAGCTTCCAGTTGCTAACCTTCGCAAAACTATCGGAAACCATGGAAATGGCATCTTTTCCGATCGTGGTGACCCATGAAAGAGCTGGTAGGCGCAGGTGCTGAACCTATTCAGATTACCTTGAACCACTTACTGAAGTGGCTCAAGACTAAATGCATTTGATAAACTTCAGTGTGTATGGGCAGAATGTTTCGGAATGTGTTCAGTTTTTTTTGGTGCAGTGCCTTTAGCTGCCCAAACGAGTTTCGGCTGATATTAGCTCCACAAAGACTCTGGATCAAGTGACTTTCAAAATGGTGGACACAAAACCCACCCAAAACAGAAGTTTGTACCTCAGTAAAAACTCACAGCTTGTTAGCTTCCTAAAAGGTGTTTTCAGCCAATATTAGACTTTCAAATCCTTCATTAAGGTAGTAGAACTGACAGCGGGAGAAAACCCCTCAACTATTTCAAAAGTTAAAAACCCTTCGACCCCTACAGGTTCTGTGAGTCCGGTCCATTCATTAAAACTTTGTACCAGCAGACTCCAAATATTCTAATGTCCACAATGACTCCATTTCTTGATTGCAGTAAAACGGCGGGTTTGATTCGTTGTTTTAATCAGAGTTGGGTAAGGATCATTCTCCACATGAACCTTGAGCAGGATGAAAAAATCACGCTTGGTATTTTTGTGGATTGTTTGCTTTAGGGAAACTATTATATCTCCAGAGGGAGGCTGTAGCTGAACCCCTAGCAAAATATCTGCTATTTGGTTGGTGGAATTCTCCTGTGAAGTTCGTCACCAAGTCCTGAAGGAGGCTATAGCGTATAGAATGGTTATGTGCTAACTTTTGTAACCTGAAGTAGCAAGACTTTGTATGCTGATATGTGCAGGTGTCCAACAACCCTGATGAAGGCTAGAGCTTCTAGTCGAAACGTCGAGAGAATACAATTTCAAGTTGATTATTGACAAGGTTATTGCAACAGTTTTGGACTTTGTAGAACCCCACTGCTCATTTTACTTGTAGAAAACAAAGACCATTTATCTATTAATACAATGCTTAAAATATTTGGAGTGCATTATAATGAATCCTTTAAATGTTTCCATTCTGGTAATTTCAGTATTTATGTTTGTCTCTACAGCACATACATAACCTTACGCGTCAGATCGAGATTCGAAATGGTAAGGGTCGTTTCCCCCATAAACACAATTGTGAACATGTAATATTTTAGTCTAGCTGAGAGCTAAGTCAGCAAACAGCTGCACATTTTCATGCCACCAAGAAGTGACCAGTTGGTTTCTTCAGAAGTTTACTCTTGTGACAACGATTAACAAGACCTACAAACTTGGGTAATACATGTATCTATATAAGTATGTGGTAAATAACACCTATGATTGGTTAGTTTTGTTGTTACACTGAGTTACTTCTTGTGGTTGGCTGATTGACAAACAGAAAGAAGACTATTTAAAAACCATCCTTCCTGGAGAATGCCCCAGATGGCATGGGGACAGCCCGACTATTAGTGGTGTCCACCAGTGGTCTGGCCAAGCTCTCTCCATTTCCAGCTTGGGTCTTGGAATGGATAATGACACCATTCGAGTTGCTGCAGGGCTTTGACTGGGTTCCTCCTTGTGTTGCCCCCCGACACCTGCCATCACTGTGGGACTGGGCCATCTGGCCACCCATGGGCTCATGAAGGGCATCATTTATCATCATGGGGCCACCAACATCATACACAGAGCTCCGCCCACAGCATGTATTCTAAGGCTAGAACCAACAGGTCTGAACCGCACAATTGGCAAATGAGTTAATGAGTTAATGGATATATTATTATTATTATTATTATTATTTTAATTATTATTAGTAGTAGTAGTCTTATTAGTAGTAGTCAAGTATTATTTACCTATTATTATTTTTATTATGAATGTATTGTTTTGCCATAAAAATGTCAACTACATTCAAATTTACAGGACCCTTTACCTACTAGTTATGTTGCTTTTTAAATTTGGTGTTCATTATATTAATAGGAAAACAGTTAGTTTTTCCCTTATACTTATGAATATAGAATATAGGGTCCATAGGGTCCATGTAGGTTTACTGCTTAAATATCTCATATAGCATCTCTACATGTATAAACAGACCATAGGGAATGTAACAATGGAAGGAGACAGAAGATTATCTGTTAGTTGTCTATCTACACACATCACAGATCATTTACAGTTAGTAATGTATGTACACAGATCATTTCCACTTTAGTATTATGCTTGCACATGTACAGCTAACTATTCTATATACAGAGAGTTTGAGCCTGGAGTGCCGATATGCACTTGACCTCTTTCAATAGTAATTGCCACAGTTCAGTAACACCAACAATAGTTGTCAAAGCAACATATATGGATTTGTAGTGCATGTTTGGTAAAGGGTCCAGTAGCTATGATGCCACATGGTCTGCAGCATTCTGCTCTTTGTTGACCATGTGAACAGTTGTCAATACTATAGCTGGCAATGTAAATTTATTCCCAATCTAGCACTGATATGGCTTAGCTTATAGCCTGTAAAGTATTTGGGCAAGATTTTTTTCACATAATGGAAGCTTTTTGGCGTACCCTGGGATTATTACCCACTGGTTGTCTGTGCTCTAGTGAGATTTTATAATAGTATAGCTAATCACAGAACTGTACCCTCTCGGTCACATAGAGCAGCTGTTGTTTAACCTTCGCACTGTCAAAAGATTTTCCATAACACGGACTGCCAAAGGGGTACACCAGCACCCCAGTGGATCTTTTACAAATATCAACACAAAGAGGCCAAATTGGCCTATAAATCATAATTTATCATTTTTATCCCTTCAACATAGAACCAGAACACACACACTGGTCTAGTCTAAGCTGGAAAGTGAAGTAAAGTAAATAGCTAACATTATTGAAAATCAAATCACGAAAGATGCAAAATTCATCATTGATAATTGAGTCTTTACTGTATTCCTTCTTTGCAAGGAACACAAAACACTGTATGACTAACAGAATGTTCTTTGCAGACAAAACGTGTACACAGACCACAGTGGTTGCGACTTTTTCTGTCATTTTTCCTAGAGCACAAGTAACATCTACCATAAGTTCGAATCACAATTGGTTGATATGCAGCACTCTCCAAAGGCAAGAAGCCATGCTTTTGGGCAAGCTGCCTCATTGCTTGTGAAATTCCATGAAAGTTGCCATCAACCCATTTTTGGATTCTGACTTCAATTTCTCTTCTGCAGAGTTCTTCTCCTAGTGCCTCCAAGTGTAGCCGACGTTGTCGCTTGCAGTTTTTCTCCATGATATTAGGGTTCTTGGTTCTGTACAACACAAATGTGTTGTATGAAACAGCATCAAGAAGGGGAAAAAACACATTCATAGGCCATCTGCAGTTGTTTCGTCTACTGAAACAATAAGTTTGTCAAAGGTATCGACAGCTCCTTTTGTAGCATTATATGCCATGATAATTTCAGGTTTTTTCATTTCAATCTTCCCACCTCCCTTGTTTTTGCTGTGGTGCTCTGTGGATAGCAGTATCACTGCCTTACTTTTCTTTGGCACATAAGAAACCAATGTTTTTTCCTTCTGGAAACAAAACATACTTTCATGTACTTCACGGCTTTTATTTTTTAGGAATTGGGGTGGAATTGCCCGTTTGTTCGGTTTCAGTGTTCCAACTAGAGTTAGCTTTTTCTCCCATAAGTTTTCTGCCAGGGGAATTGAGGTAAAAAAGTTATCCACTGTAATTCCTCGACTTGTTTTTTCAATTGGTTTTGCCAAGTCAAGCACAACATTCATTCCAATGTTTGTATTTCGTTGTGTTTGATCTCTGTCTTTTCTCAAATAAACCTGCACATTAGACAGGTAAGATGTTTCAACATCGCATAAGCAAAAGTACTTGATACCATACTTGGCTGGTTTGCTGTGCATAAATTGTCGGAATTGGCATTTACCTCGAAATGCATACAGAGTCTCGTCAATGCATACAGAGTCTCGTCAATGCATGTATGAATGTGTGGTTCGAAAGCAATCCGAATGTTGTTTTGAAACTGGGAGAAAATGTATTGCATCTTATGCCATGTAGCCAATTATTTGATTTTCTGTTACCTCTGGAATATCATCAGGAATCCTTTTGTTAGTGCAATCACAAATATGCCTGATCATAGTTAGTGTAAGAAGTGCAAAGAAAAAGTCCAGTTGGTCTTCATAGTGAGCAACCCACTGTGTCAATCCTGGACGGACATGAATGACATTATGTTGCCGAAATGATGCAGGGTGAGGTGGAGTACTATGCCATTTTGTTCCATCTTTCCCAGTGAAGGTGACTTCAGCAGTATCATGTTCAACATCTTCATCAGAGACATCAGAGTCAATGCAAATCTCTTCTTCTTCTTCCTCCTCCTCCTCCTCCTCTTCATATTCCACAGCATCAATTTCCTCTTCACTGATTTCTCCAAGGCTTCCTGTATCACATACTTCTTCGTCACTATCTTCCTCCAAAATGATGGCAGCTAGCTACCTCCTCAGCAGTATAATATACACTCATCATTGAAAAAAGATTGAGACAAATGACCAATAAATATATCTAGTTTTATAGGAACCAGCAGAGTTAGAGGCTTAGTGGGTTTGACTATCAATTCATTGCTCTATTATCAATATTGATTACACAAAGTGTAACCACAATAACCAAATAACCAGTAACCACACAAAAATTGAGGCTAATGCACATAAATTCAGGCCCAGAGGTAGTTGTTTGAGTGAAATACATGATTTTGAAAAGAAGAAAAAAATTACCATCGACTGCTAAAAGGGGTACAGGTGTACCCCACTTGACTTTAGTTCAATATATCTAGTGAGAGAAAAAGTCAAACAGAAAAACAAATTGTAGTCAAAGATGTAAAATTTATTACTTCGTAAACATGAAAGAGAAATAGTATTAAATTTGTTTGTGTCACACAGGGGACATTATTATATATGTCTGGGGTACACCTGTACCCCTCTTGGCAGTGCGAAGGATAAAGGCTATGTACATTAACTATTCTTAGCTACGGTTTTTACAGACTCCCAAATTTACTGTATAATTCCTTGTAGCTAAACACTATTGCTGTTTTTAGTAATTTACCTGTGTCTAGTTTTACAAAGATATCGATGCATCTTTATCGAATAGCTATATAGTTCTGTTCCAAGCTTAGATTCTTGTATTATACACATTATGTATTAAAAATTAATAATGATGCAGTAAAAGATGCAGTAAAATCATGCTAAAACAATGCTAAAACGCATTAATAATAATTTTGCTGACTAAAAATTTTGAATGAACAAAAGATATGTTGTTTTTTCTGGTCAGAGGATCGTGCACACATTGTCCACATGTCTGTTCCTCATCTTCCTTTTCCTTCTTGACTTCTGCAAGGCAACCTTTGCTACACCTTCGAACACTTTCCTCGTCCCGTCCCGGTAAATGGAACAACATTCATAAAATGCAGCTGCACCGAGATCATTTGACACTCTTTTCCCTCTGTTGTGGCTCACAAATGTCTTCATAAATGCGGCCTCAGCAGAGAGCCTCCCTGCCATTTTTGCTTCTCTTCCTTTTCTCCTCAGTTTTTGTTTGTGTTCCTCTACTCTGTCCCTGGCCTCATCCCGGATGTCTCGTTTTGTGCCGACTACCACAAACGGTGCCTTCGGGGCATATTTTCTGAGTTCTGGCACCCAATAACTACGAACTCGTTCGAAACTAGTACTGCTGTCAACAGGATAGCATATGATGGCTGCATCCATCTTACGATAAGCACATCGCCTCAGTGGTTGAAAGTCATCCCTCCCAGAGATGTCAACCACAACCAAGTCAATCTTCTCTCCAAGTATATTTGCATCTGTCTGTAAACAACGGAAGATTGTAGGGATATAGTTATCATTGTATTTATCGCTACAATAGGCAGAGATGAGGTTGGATTTCCCACTCATCATATCCCCAAGAACTACAATTTTTCTTGCTCTTCGAAAACTCCGCATTCTCACTATTTTCTCTCGGTGCTTCTTTGTATAGAAAGGTTGACTAGTGTTATGAGCAGGATTGTTATCTGCATTTGCCAAGGCACTTGAATCTTTTGCTGAACTCAAAGTATCAGTGTTGTTGCAGGTGATTACTCCGCGAGACTTTGATAGATCCAGAATTGTGTTGCCCTGTGGCAATATATTGTTTTGACCACTTGAAATGCCCCTCAACCTTAGCAGAGCAACAAAAATATCTGCATTGACACAAATATCTGTACGAGAAGGATGCTCAGTTCCAGTGTCCAGTGATACACTGACAACAGTTCCAATTTGTGAAGCTTTTTTACTATAACAGTTAATTTTAAGGCTATATTGCTGTATTGTGCTACATCTCTCTAAAGGTCCTCCAATTTTATATCTAGTTCTGCATTCCAGACATTGGGGGTTAGGTCTCTGTCTCTGGATTCCTCGAGTGAAGAGGAAGGTCAAGGCCAATATGATGGAGATGATACTAAAAGAAGTGCTGGATAAGTGGCTTAGAAAGTTCACATAATATCTGTTTCCCAAGCAGTGCAGAATATAGCCCCCAACTAAGTTTGACTCATCAAACAAGCCAAATCTCAGGCCAAAGAAAGGGGACATGTTTAGTACGGCACCGAGAAGCTGTGAGGATAAAAGAAGGAGGAGGGAGGAACACAGAGAGATGAAGAATATGTAATGATTTTACAATAACCTTCTCATTAATCAACTTCAAATTGTCAATAATCAACTTCTCTCCATAAGTAATGAGATGTTTTTTTGGTAGTATAAGTTGCTAGCTGCCATCAAGTCTCCAATTATGTGTCATTCTTATTGTGCATTGAAATTCATTTTTTACAAACGCAATTGCATCTTGAGTGACATCTATATATATATTTTTTAGTTTCGTTCGTCTATTGAACCTTTCCACTCTAACCTCATGATCATAAATATGGCAGAAGGTTTGTTCTCTTTGACTTGTACACATACTATAAAGACTTCGTGAATCTAATGAAGTAGCTTTTCACCACCTTAGATTGTAGTAAGCTGCCTTGGCTTCCAAGTCAATATATACCAGAGGACACTCTTTGGGCAACACAGTCAAGTTGTTATCTATATTTATCTAACCATAGTCTGAGACAGACCATATATGCATCATTCGTGGAGCATTTTTCTATTTGTGTGTCACAGCAGATTGATAATTATTTTTTTCGTGATGCATAATTAGGGTATAAATATATATATATAGATATAGATATAGAGACAGTTCTCTTCATTCGACTTATTCCCACCACAATTCCCATCCCAAAATGTATATATCTCACTCGCACTGACACAGATTGTTAAACATACACAGAGGCCTACTAATACTGTGGTATTAGGCACTACTGGGCTTTTTTTTAAACAATTTCTGTGTTAATTATTCTTGTTGTTATTTGCTATTATATCATTAATTAATGTTGTGAGTAGTTTCTTTTAGTGGCCCTTGATAAATATGCCAAAGGGGTATTCCGATCCATCATCCATGATATGCGAGAGGACTGCACTGAGTCCATGAAAAGCAATGCATGTTACCACCAACTCTTCTGTGCTGTCACACTGACAATATGTTGCACTGTAGCACTTTCTTTGCAGCCTGGAAGGCCTGAGTCTGGAGTTCTCCCTAACTCCACTTGACCTGTCTTCAATAAAGAGTGCAAGGGTGTTAACCGTGAAGAAAGGTTTGGTAGGAATATCCCATAGTAGTTTACTAGTAGTTTACTATACCTAAGAATTCACAAAGCTAAGTTACATTTCTAGGTGTGGCAGTTTAATGTACTTCCTTAACCTCCTCCTCAGTAGGATGTAATCCATACCTATGCCCCACCATACATACTCAGTAGGATGTAATCCATACTCAGTAGGATGTAATCCATGCTGGTCACTGATATGTCCCACCATACATACTCAGTAGGATGTAATCCATTGGAGTCTTTCTAGAGCTCATTCTAGATTCTCATGGTGTTCCTAATATGTAGATGCCCCCTTGCAATCTTTCAACGAGGTTTCCATATATATAATGATGGAATATTCCCAGTGCCGAGGATACCCCGAAAGGCAATCTGTGAAACTGATAAAACCCTTTGTGTGGTATCCTTTTCAGTCTTCTTCTAATTCAAATATGCTTGCCATATATGTATCTAGTTTCAAGTACTCCTCCCCTGACAGAGCTGAAAATAGATCTACCCTAGACAAGGGTGGGAGTCAACCTGGCATGTTTGGTTGATGGTGCTCTGAAGTCTCCAGAAATTCTCACCCTGCCCATTTGGCTTCTTGACAGGCACTATGTAAAGTTAATTACTACACAGGATTGACACACCTCGAATTAATGACGCTTAGCAAATAACCACAATAACACATCATAACAAGCATGCTCTGCTTCATGTCAAACTTGAGACTAGAAAGATTCTCTGGATAGTGTAAAGGCAAGAGAGGCTAAACTCCATTATCTCCCAACCAAGAGGAGTGCCTAGATCGAGATGCCAGCTGGGATTTTTCGACAAAAGTTGATCCGGATCTGACTGAAGTTGAAACACAAATACGAGCACTCTAAAGAACGTGGAATGGAACCCACCAGTCTAACAGCATTGAACTGACTCCACGGAGATCTATTCGTGTTTGTTACCCTTATTATCATATGGTCTGAGAATAAACACTTGAGCACCTTTACAATAAGGAAGAGGTAGATGTGATATTGCACCATTGGGTTGAACATTAATTACTATTGCTAAGATGTCATTAATTAGTGTCGGCAAATCAAGTCTGTACACAAACTTACAACACAAATCACAACAAGCATAC
Source organism: Cladorhizidae sp. MBARI D1340-BT2 (assembly GCA_028752905.1). NCBI lineage: Eukaryota > Metazoa > Porifera > Demospongiae > Poecilosclerida > Cladorhizidae > Cladorhizidae sp. MBARI D1340-BT2. Next base: position 4,060,916 of record JAQNBH010000001.1, read on the forward strand.
TTAATAGTGCAAGATATTACATCTTCCTCTTCCTCATTGTGAAGGTTTCGGCTGATGATGGTAGCTAGCAGTCCTTCTCAGCATTAGACTGGATATACCATCAGGGCAGATAGTAACCTCAGTGTGGTAAATTCGCTGTAGATTTCATCCAAGGTTTATATGGAGAATAAAGGCACACTAGCCTTGTAGAAATGGGAAGATTCCCTGCTCTTGCGTGAAGCCCGACAATAAGTCGGCATTCAGAATTTCTGTGTTTTTTGGTTTTTATGGCAGCAGGGAAACTGATGGAGGGTGTGATTGTAGGAAGAGTTGCTATTATAGCACTCTAGTCTTGGAAAGAAGAGGCCACCCAAGTCCACTTGTTTTTTTCCTCATTTTAAGTTTATTGATCCCCACCCATCATAGCTATAATATCATTCGTATATTTTTGTGACCTATGGTGAGGTATGAAAAATTCCTGTTGCCAGGCATCAGACCACCCAGACCCTATTCTTACCCTCCCCAAAGATAAGGAATGTTAGAGTCGGCCACGCCTGACTATGTGTACAACATACTAAAATCTCGATGTTATTACAGCGTATGCAACTGAGTGTCGGGACAAAAGAATCTAGCACGTGATCAACCGCATCGTCACGGTTTAACTAGGAGATTGTAATTAATGAAGAGAAGCTGATTCAATCGGCTAGAAACTCCTCGTATTTTGTGGCAAATAAAGGGGATGCTTGTAAGAGCGAAGGAGAATGCCTGGAAAGAAGGTTGCATATCTGGGAAGAATGTAGTAACTGTAACGATACTACTATAACTAGTTGTTAGCTAGAACTAGTTCCTAGCTCGAGATCTCATTACCTTTGTCTCCTCGAACTAATAGCTTTATCAACGCTGCCGTCGTGTCCAGCTAGTAGGAAGGTCAAAGGTCAATTTTCACAGAACACGTGCCTATAATGCGCTAGCAACGCAGGTACTTTTATGCTAGTTAGCCTGTCCCTGTCCCTAGTGTCAAATAATGTTTTTATCAACTTGGCTCGAAAATGTTTTTACTCCAGAATTTTGATAACAAGCAAAATCTAAATCTATCAGGAACCTGCCTTATCATGGTAAGGTGAATAGTGAAATACTTCCCCCCCCCCCCCCCCCCCCTCCCCCAACTAAACTCACTGGGAGGGTTAATTTTTGTATAAGTCAGTTGAAATATATTTCCTGGTGACAAAGAAGTGACAAAGTATTCAAACAAAGTAATGCCTATCAGAGCTAGTATACTCTGATGCAAGCCATTCATATCCACGCATGCATGTACGCACACACGCGCATGCACGTGCACACACATACACAAATGCATGCACACACACACACACACTCACACACATGCTCTCACTCACCCAAAGCAACACCATGATCTCAAGTGCAGTCTTCCATGTTAAACACTTCTTCCGAAGATGATGGTTTACAGTGCCCCAAAGCAGCTCGAAAGAAATGGCAGCCAAAGTATGCACTGAAACCATGTTCATAACATCAGTAGTCAACCAATAAAACTGACTAAGAATTTGAAGATAATCCGTGTGCCTAAATATCCCTTCTGCTCCAGATGATATGATAGTAAGCAACATGTACAGCCAGGACACAAGAAGATTACTGAGAAACATATAGAAAGTTGTTGGCCTTGTATTAAGGCTGTCATTCAGGTAGAACAGACTGAATATAAATATGAAGAAATTTAACTGGAAAGAATGGATCTTAACCAATATACCAATCACATTGCTTCCATCTGGCTGCCATCTAACATCAAAGCTTGTTGATGTTGCTTCTACTGTTGATACAATTGATGCACTTGTGAAGCAGGATGACATATTGAGTGCAGCTGGATCGACTTGTGATAAGTCCTCCATTCAAAATTGTTGTCCTTTCAATACTACATTTAAGTGGCTAGCTGGCAAACTAATCTTTAGAGCTACTGTGTTTTTAAGCAGCTAGATTAGAGATAAACAAACAAAAAATACAGTAGATTACTACAGTAGATTACTACATTTACTATCGAGTGTCAACCAATATCTACAACTCTAGACATTCATGGATGCTATAGAAAGACTAGATCAAAGGATCTTGTGGAACAGAGTAGCAACCATGACAAAATATCTCCGTGTTGAATTACAAGGAAAAGAAGCGGTATACCCAAGCATTTAGTAATGGCAGTGTGTGCGGCATAGGTGCCGTTATGCTATAGTTTATGGAACCGACACTATTAAAATGCCTTAAATCTCTATGCTGATGGTGGCTTCCCAAGCCTGCAATGGATTATCATTCATGGGGCTGCAAATGGAAACCTGAACGAATTACCAGCAACAACTTTAGATCAAGTTAATTTTTTCAAACACTTTCACGTGTAGCTCTCTTTAAAACTTTCCTAGACTGCTTAATTTTGTGTAAAAACTTTTTGAGAAATTCAATTGCTCATTATGATAACTATGGTGCTTACACTTTCGCGTTCATGTCCCTGAGAAAAATCATCCAACATTACCGCCATTAAGCTTCTCGTGTGCTGGCGATTCTTTTCCCTTCCCCCTCAGAGGCGTAGAAGACGCTCAGATTTTAAGCAGAGCTATAAGCAGTCATATTCGCATGCTAACGACTACCGACCACAAGGAATTTACGTGTGAGGTATATATAGCGTTCTGCTCGCCAATATTGCACACCGCACACAAACAAAGGAGATCTTGTACTCCTAACGTCTTATCCTCTGGATGTGAACTAGTGGCAGAATGGAGCGCATATGTTCATTGCCGTTCACATGTTTTTAATCTTGCCATTTGCAGAAGCTGTACGGGTGTGCCATTTTTGATGATATCCAAAAGTTGACATGGTTTTTATCTCATCTCGTAGTGCCAAGCGTAAAGAATTTTTTTTGAAGTTGCATCTACTGACCAAGGAAAAGAGCTACTTTACTTCTTGAAGATGATGATGAGCTTAGAAGCAGGTTCAAAGAGGTATCATGTGCCTAAATTTTGTGCCACCCGTTGAACTGCAAGGGTGAGGACTCTTTTAGCTCTTATAGCCCAATATGTCACATATATGCGGCTTCTAGAAGATAGCCAATTTGTTGTCACACTGGTTGCAGTTCTTTGTTTCCTTAGTTTTCAGTGATACTAGCTTTACAAGATAAACAGTGTGATCTAGCAGAAGCCTACAGGGATGTAAACACTGCAAAGAAATGCATTCAGAATGCCAGAAAAAATGACTGCTGGGAGAAAGTTTGGAGCAGAATTGAAATGCTAGCCTTGTCTATTAATTTAACAATTGCGAACGAACTGCTACTTCAATGCCATCGAGCCAATGCAGGACAAGTTAGCCAGACTCCTTCTGATTACTACAGAATCAATGTATATTACCCATTTATTGACCATGTGGTTGAGCAGACACGATTTTCCAATGAGCATAAGGAAATTATTGCAGCTGAATCTCTGATCCACCACTATATTTAGCCAAACTGAGTAGCAATAAAATTGATATCACTTCTTATTAAGGGAAATTTATGTCCTTGGACCTTGGAAGAGAAGACTGACTTCCCTGTTGAAATAACTAAATGGAAAAAGTTTTATGGATCTGTTTCACCTAAAAGGAGGCTAGCTGTGCTCTCTCTGAGGGTAATCCTCAGTCATTCCCCGCAATTAATAAAATTTTAACAGTTTTTTTAACTATACCTGTGGGAAGTGTATCTTGTGAGGGATCTTTTTCTGCTCATCGTCGTCTAAAGCTTTGGACACGTTCTTCAATGGAAGAAGAGAGGTTGAGTGAATTAGTGCTCTTGATTCATCGTGACACTCCATCATCAGAGGATATTTATGAAAGAAAGGCTAACTGGAGACAAGTCAGTGAAATAAAAATGAGATAACTCTGTCATATTCTGCAATTTTTAATCAGAACCGTGAACATTAAATGTTGCATTTCTGTACGTTTTTGTTGAGGTGTTCTAATGCTGTAATGTCATGCACTCCTTTTTAGCCTCGTATATATGCACTTCACAAAATAGAAGTATAATTTTAGCTTCTGCATACTTCACACCTATGGCCAATGGTACGCAACTGCCTCCCCAGTCAAATTTTCTTAGATAATCGCCCCCCCCCCCCCCCCCCCCCCCCCGTCAAATTTTCCTAGATATGGCCCTGAATACGACATGGCCAAGTGTGATGCCATTGAAGATATGGAATTCAACCAAGAAAAAATGCAAAGCCATTTAATTAAGGGGGGAATAATTCAAAATGCTAACTTTCACTTTTTTTTAAACAACTATTTTAAATGGTGTCTCTGCTCATATAGAAGTCATTTTCCAAGTTTCAGAATATTTGAAGATTCTATGATGCAGTTACGACAGCTTTTGCACTCACTATTTTCATTAGAAACCCAGCAAGTGTGAAGAAGAATCGCGTCGCATTAGATTAGAAGAATTTCCACATATTTCCACTAATTTATCCCTAATTTCTCACCCAAACTCCATAATTTATATATCATCAGAATGCTTATTGTGTGCTCTTTAACCTAAATTATTTTATTTTCAATGTTATGAGAATGTGTTGGGTATAGACCAGCATATCTGCATGTGGTTTGTATGGGATTCCCCCCCCCCCCCCTCTCCTGTGGTGCATTATCATACTTATTCAAATAGTTTAACTACATGTACTCTTACCATAAACCACCTAGCAGCCACTTAGCATTATTAATGGATTTTTAATTTGTGGACTGGATTTCCTGGCTGACACTTTGGCATAAAAAAATATATAACAAAAGTTAAATACATCATTAAATAGCTTATCTTCTAAGCTACATTTTGGTACAAAAATTATGTTGATAGAGGATAGTGGGTGGAAGATATGATTGGTATTGTCGAGGTGTATTTTTTAAACATTATTCCCCCCTTAATCTATTGTTTCAGCAGTGGGAAGTTACTTCCATCCCCTCTACACAAAGAAAAGCATATTCACGGGGGGGGAAATATCTATTGATATATATTGCTCTTGTAAAATGCCAGAGACATTTGGGAACATGATTCAGTGTGACGATTGTGAGGAGTGGTACAACTTGTCCGTCTCATGGGATACTAGTCCCTCATCTGAGGGTTGAATGGATTCCATTTCTAGTGGCTAGGCCAGGGAAAAAGTCTTAGTAAATTGTGATCTACCTGAGGATGAATGTATTTGAGTGAGTAAACATCTGATGATTTCAACTTAGAATATACAGCTTAGCTGGGATATTTGGAGTTAAGAGGAGTGCATTTGAGTGAGGAAACTGTGACCACATGTATTTGAGTTGTAGCTGTGTGCACAATGGAGTTCCCCGGTATTTCAGTCGCTGTGTGTATGGAATGAGAAATTAAATTATTTTCTGGCCCTTCTAAAATCCGGTATTTAGTGACTGTCAGTATCTGGTGACACCTTTAACCCTCCCCCCTTGACTATATCATATATACAATAAGCCACAGTGACATAATATCCTGTATTATTACAGTAGATACAATGATCTTTGGAAGTATAGAGCATTACAATCACTGCAAAATTAATGCTGTCTGCCTCACTGAAATCTAGTCTATTTACGCTCAAATGAACTGCCTCCTCAGAATAATGAGATGTCACTGATGCAGTGACCCCCAGGGTCATTTAAAGTGGGAGGGGTCACCATGTACTGCAATGCCTGTCATGCATTGCACCTGAAATGCATTGTAATATCTGCTTAGACAGGCACAACAAACTCAGGAGAGGGTACTCCACAAACAGGGGGTTGTGTTTTCTCATTCAAATGAGTCCATTCTCACAACCCAGTAAGACAAATATTTTGGCTTAGATATTCTAAATTGCGATTCTCAGCTATCTGCCTCACTGAAATCAGTATCTAAAATGCTGCAACCTCGAAAGATCATGGACAACCTCTGTCAATTAGAGACTCTGAGACCTATAGAGTCCAAGTCACTTAATTATGTTACAATTTCCTATTGTGTGACTTGGACAGAGAATCTGTTGGTTTTTCAAATAATATGACTTGTGAAGAATACATAAAAGCAGTGTGCAAAGCATGGTGTCAGCATAACTGCCAGATTTGGGGGTTGTTTCTTTTTCGTGGTGCTCAAGCAGAGAGGAACAAGGTGTCTAAGTACTGCCCTTCCTTTTCATACCAGTGGAGGTATATAGAGAGTGTGGGACTTTTGGGCCGAAAATGCATGGCTTCTTATGTGAGCTAGGGTGATGAGTGAGGAGGACGACTTTGGCTTACCAGTATCTAGTGCAAAGGATTTCAGTCGCTGGCAACGTGGCAATGCTACTTCAGTGCTGGGCAATCAGCCAAGTGGTTTGGGGAATTTTTTTAATTTATTCTTAATTGTTATTGTTGTTGTTATTAATTTTTTATGTTTTGCAGAACATCAGAGAGCATAGCTAATATAATAATTGTGATCATTAATCAAACTAGAATACGTAACTATTAGTAGTTTAGTTACTTCAAATATCAAGGTACTTACTGGTGGTGTAAGTGGAATTCCTTTGTTGATGTATATACAGCAACAACCACTATGAGCATCTAGTCTATTCCAGTGTGCTTGGATATGGCAGAGTGAATGTTGTACAAGTGCTGAAGCCACAATTTGTTAGAGATGAATCACAGTTACTGGTTGCTACTCGAACAGATTACTTGAGAGCTTAGGACATAGTTAAAAAAAAAAAATGCTCCAACTACGCTGAGTATGCCCATTAAAACACAAAAAGTCTGAAGGATGCAGTTTATCTTTCTAATCATATTATCAAAATGGCTCGTACATCTTCAGTGTCATTAAGTTGCTGTGTCCTAGATGTACTAAAAGAAAGGTAAGCTGCACAAAAATTATAGGCATCCAATACCAGTAGCAGACAGCCTTGAAATTAATTTATCTAAATAAACTGAGAATTGGAGACAATACTCCTCCCTAGCGCACTCCATTGGAGACAGTAAAAGAGTCGAAAAATGATGAATTTCATCTCCTACTCTGATAGACTGAGACTTGCAACACACAAGTAAGAATTTAGCAAGTGGCAGGGGTAGATTTTGGTTGAGGAAAAACCGAAAGAGCTTCTCGTGGTTTACCCTATCAAAAGCCTTGCTGAAATCCAGAAAACAAGTATAAACATTAGATCCATTGTGAAGGTAAGTTGAGATAACACTCTTGAGCACCCGCTATAGAGATCAGCAGAACAGTTAAAACCGAATTGAAGGCAACATGTCGATAAAAGTTAAAAAAATTATTCAAAATAAAGCACCACTCCAGGACCTTACTTATGCTAGGAGCCAGTGCAATGGTTATCTGAACTAGTTGGATCCTTCCGACTTTTCAGAACAGGTACTACTAAACAGTCTCTCAAGAAGGATGGCAGGTAAGCATGTTGAAGAACAGAAGTAAATAGACTTGATATAACTTAAGGACAGGAGCTGCTAACATGATGTGATGAGAGGGTGAACTAGACCCATCAGACAAGTGGCCACTGCATTGTAATGAGTACCAGTCAAGAGTGTGTTTGCTGGCAGAGAAGTATCCAGGGCTCTAGAAATGATGAACGAACTAGAAAATGCAAGTGCAACTTGCATCACAGACCATTCAGATTGGGTTGTGGTTTTCATTCATGTAAGACCATTTTATTAATGTTATAGAGGCAGCTAGGAGAACTAGTATACTGGAGTATATTATATGATGTACTCTATTAGGCAGATAGAAGGTATTCATTATTTACCTTGCTTGTATTCCAGTGTAAGTGAATGCACTAGATTATGATGCAAATTGTATCACCTTACTGTGAAAAGCTTCACAGATTGAGGTTTGATACAGTGGAGACATGCTAGGTGGGTGACATAGATACAGACTGCTGGGATAGACAAAGATAGACAGTGCTGAGTGATAATGGAGAGGCTGGGGTGGGGTGGGGAGGGGGGTGAGGGGAAGTGGGAGACACAGGAAAAGTGACAGGTACCACAGCTGGAGATGGTCCTTTTTTGTTCCCTACATAGAATTTAACAAGATTGATTCTACTAGCTAGCAGTAGTGGCAGACTTCAAGTAGAATAGCTAATTATTCAATAATTATTATATTCACTCATTACTCAGTTGGGATCAGCATAGTTAGCTGTAGGGGCCCCTGGTATCATGGCATTGAAGGAAAAAGCAAAACAACAGTTTTAATTTTGTTCGAGCCATGAGTACAATCTGCTGTGGATGACAGGGTCATCGAATTTGAATGATGGATGAGTAGCTATTAGACCTGGGTGGAACAGTTGGTACAAATAGTTAGAGGTAGTCCTACACTACCACCCCCACACCCCGTCATGCATAAGGGTGTGGCTACATCAGACAAGGACAGAGAAGTAGACGTACCAGAAAAGATTAAGAAGCAACTAAGTTGTTGTGTTTAGGTCAATGGGACCTCAAACGAGACTAGTCAATCCCCTCTGGATCTGCACTGATGTGTATACTACACTCAGATGTGGCCCATACTTACAAGGTCCCACAGACTCCAGGTGCACAAGCTCCTAGGGTAGTCTGATTGAGAATGTCAGAGTTGTCAAGTCAACCAGCAGGTATTCCGTGTATAGGTAAATTTCCCAAACAGTGCAAAGGAGTTATTTCAGCCAGAGTGCTGCTCCATCCTTCCTTCCCCCCGAGGAAGCCATGCCTCCATCACTTCACTAGAGAAAAGAATTGCTAGAGCATAGAGAACTGTTCGTAAGGCACAGAGACAGTTGTTCAGCAAGGTTATCCCATCCATCATCCCAGAGGTAACCTAACAAACTTAACTAGAAAATAATTCCTAAGATATAGTGAGTTCATTGTGCCTCCGTCCCAATAGAGGAGGCACGAGTCCTGTATAGTACATATGAGTCCATGATGGATGTCCTCCGTGCCTTTTTACAGCGAGGTTTTATAGTTTTGAATAATGGTTCAAGGATAATGGAGGTTCACAGGTGGAAATGTGCAAGTAGAGGAATTTAAAACTAACCTCAATGGATATCAACACAACTAAAACTGACATTTCAGCACTAGAACAACTTAGTAAATTTCTTAGATGCAATTGCGGTTTGAAAATATATTTTTGGAAATTAATTTTCAACTTATGGTTACACTTCAGAGCCTAATGAAAATACTCTTTGTTGAGAGTAGAGCTTCCTCTAGCCACTGATAATATTTAATATTTCAATTATCTTGTACTTTCCAATTAGGAGTGGGGATATGGGCAAGCAGGTTTTGAAGTCCCCAACTTAGACTACATTAACTTTGGCGTGGTTATATGATTTATATCTATGCAACAGTTTTCAGTGTTAAAAGAGAGCACACACAGAGAGCTATCTTTTGCTAAATCAATCATAGAGTAAAATATGCAGAATCTATGCAGCTCTAAAGTTGTAACAATAGTTTTTTTTAAACATTTTATGGGATCATCCCAAAACTAAACCTTGAAAGATTGCCTTTAAAACATGAATTTCAAGCTAACACTAAAGCATGAAACACTAGATACAATAGATCGCTTGAGTGCTGTGATAAAGTTATCGCTACAAACTCATCAGTAGCTGCTGCATTGTACAAGGCTTGGGATTAGGACAATGCCAGGATTTCAAGTTTTGTTGCATTGAGAATTATGCTAAAAGTAATCCCTCTCTCACTCCGTCGCACTTTTGCTTGCCACCCAATGCCTTATATTCATTATTAGTAAGAAACAACCAAACACTGGAAATGATCTTTGCGGACAATGGCCTAACTAAACTAGCTACAGTCAATAGTGAGAATATCTGAGCTGGTTCCCATCCGAACATCACCAGTTTAGAATCTGTAAGGCTACTTCTCCATATCATAATCCCAGCGGTACAATCTTATGATTTACAGATCAGTGTCTAGTGTTAGGCCTGCAGCTATATATGCTTGGGGTAATACAATGGCTAGAACAACGTGATCTATATAACAATACTAGAATCTCAAGCTAAAATAATTTGATGTTTTTTATTTTCTCCATTGCACTGTCACTCTCCACTCAATTTCTAGCATTCATTATTAGTTTAAGACGAGTTGCCCATTAATATTTTGTAGGGTGAATGTACTGTGAAGACATGATACATGATTCATGCACAGCAGTTCCATATTTTCCACCCAACTCCTCTGTGAGGGCTTGCTTCGCATCCCAATAAATAAAGCACAATTAGTTTTTTTAAATCTACCTATATATAGGTAATTTGAGCCAGACTGGACCGCACCCGAGACTGCCCTTCTCCACATACTTTTGTCCATCCAGACACTTATACCCGATGCCTATAAAGGTACAACAAAAATGGTTTGTGTATCTGTCCAATCTGTGAGGAGACAATTCAAGATGCCTTGTCCTATAGGGCACCGGGTGAAAATAATTCATGAACTTTTTGTCCCCTTGCCCTTTCTCTCCAACACTCTCGCTCGTCACTGAATGTTTGCATTCATTGCTAGTAAACAACACCCTTAGTGCAGCATGTATTAGGGAGTGCATATATAGCACTCTCCATATACGTTTGATCCCTATTTTTTATCCCTATTTAAAAAAAGGCAACCTCCCCCGTAAGTTTATATCTGAGCTAAAACTCACTTTAATAGCTTCTCAGTATCATAAATGGTGAATTCAGACAATTCCACCCTTCCCCCCCCAAACAGTTCGAGTGAGATTTGAATCCTTCATAAAAATAGTAAACATACAGACAAAAAACTGTTTAAAAAACACGAAATTCATAGTCGGCATAATTCTAGAACTCTAAATGCATTGCCGCGACTAACCTGTTTCTATTATATCTTTGCCCCATATCTAACTTTGTACATTCATCATTATTTTACTACAGGAAGACAGCAACTGTCCAATACATGACAACAACTCTCTGATTCCAGCATTATGTTTCTCTAGTTTCCAATACCCACAAAATTGTTAAGGTCGTCAATGTCATAAAATGTTGACGTATTAAGCAGACTCCTTACAACTTACTATATACTTCTGATGCTTGCACCTGTGTATATATATATGAATTCACAGACACATGATCTAATAATCAGAGAGTGCAGTAACACCCGCTGCTTGACCCAAGTTTAAAGTGGTGTCTCCCCCCTTATATCCCAGCATTTTGTCAGCTTCTTAGTACTTCATAAAGGTGTCTTCAGCCATATGCCTTTTATCCTTCGCAAAAGTAGTAAGCGTGGAGCTGTTAAAAAGTAACACATTTCATCTTCAAGAACTTGTACCCATCTTCTGCACATAACTCACTTGTGAAGAGTCTATCAACGACTAACCTGTTTCTGTTATATCTATTATATCTTTTCCCCATACCTAACTTTGTCAAATAGACGTATTTTTAACTATCAGAAGACTCTAAACTGGCATTGCAAAAACTAACAAGTTCTGCACTAATCTCATCAGAATATTTAAAGGTCGGTAAAGGGTTTCACGTCACTTTTTTTTTTTTTTTTTTTTTTTGCTTCACAATATTATCATGGAATTAGATGAATTGTCAGTACATATAGAGACATATAGAGACAGATGATTGACAAAATGGTGATAATAAAGTTGGTCAGCCAATTTAGTGAAGAGGCTGCCATAACATCCAATTTAAAAGAAGAGGAAAATAGTCTAGTTAACAAATATTTATGTGTGGTGTGTGTGAACAGCTTGCACAGGGACATAAGTAGTGGAATGAACATGGGCTTGCATGCAAAAAGTTGCTGATAAAATGATCCCATAGGATCTTAGTTGAGCTTTCATTTTACTGGTACTCAGATTAAGGTCCATAGGCGGGAGAGAGTTCCACAATCTTGGCAACCTATTGAAGTACGAGTGGTGTGAGATACTGGAGGAAGAACACTTGTGCTGCATACGCATTTTCGAACCTGATCTAGTCGCATTTTGGCTGAATTCTTTTATGTCAAAATGCTTAGCCGGTGACTTCAGGCTCTTAATACAGAATATTAATATAGGATGTTACATCGCATAACTCAAATTTACGCATGAGAGGGAGCATATCTAAAGTAACCAGCCTTGATCTATAACCAGATTCAAAGTCCATCAAGATGAATTTTTTTGCTCGCCTCTGTATTTTTTCTAGCTTGACAATGTCCTTAGTTTGGTGAGGTCTCCACAGTGGTGAGCAATATAGGAGTTGAGTATGAATGAGTGTTGTGTAGAGTTTCTTCCTTGCAAGCACTGAACCTCCTGAGCCGAAAGTGCGTCGTAATAAACCTATTAGCTTGTAAGCTCTTGCAGCTAAATGGTTGTAGTGTGCGGCCCACGATAGGTCTGACGAAGCGATGATCCCTAGGTCTTTATGTTCCGACTTCACACAGATTTGTTGTCCGTTTATGTGATAGGTTGATGTGAAGGAGGCTTCTTGCAAACAGAAACGTAAAAGTGCACACTTGGACTCCTTGAACTGAAGCCTTCTGTATGTGGTGGATTGATGGATCGGACCAGGGCCGGGGTGGGGTCATGCTGGAGGGACTGGTACATGCTCCAGTTAGACATGCTATCAATGTCCATTTGTAGCAGTTCACAGTCAGCTAGCTTCGCAATGTGCTGAGAGCATTTAGTGTCATCTGCAAAGATTACCAAACTGGCGCAACTTGGTGATAGAGGTAGGTCATTGATGTACATCAGAAATAAAAGTGGTCCCAGAATGCTTCCTTGAGGGACTCCAGAGGCTACCGAGATCAACCTTGATCGACTGCTCTTCTGACGAACACATTGTTGTCTTCCCGAGAGGTAGCCCTTGAACCAATGCCAAAGATCACTACTCACGCCCATCCTTCCAAGCTTGTGGAGTAACTCCTGGTGAGGGACAGAGTCGAAAGCTTTTGCAAAATCTAGATAGATTGCATCCGTTTGATTGTGGGACTGGATTGAATCATGGATTCCGTTGTAGAAAATAAGTAGCTGCTGGGTTGAACATCCTCTAGTGAAACCAAACTGCAATGTGGACAGCTTGTCTTAAAAAAAACTCAACACACTTGTTGAAGCTCTAGAACTTTTGATGTTGAACTAAGGATGAAATAACTCAAATAGGTCGATAGTTTTTGACATTGTCACGGTCTCCAGACTTATGGATTGGTGTAATAAAGTGAATGCGCCATTCAGCTGGAATGGTATGCTGGGCTAAGCTGGTGGTAAACAGGTGTTGAAGAGGTCGGTACAAAGCTGGCGCACATGCCTTGAGAACTCTTGGTCCAATACGATCTAGACCAGAAGCCTTACTTTCATCCAATGTTGATAGAATTTTAAATACCTCAGAGTCAGTAATTTCTACTGTAGTTAATTGAAAGTCACTACCCGATACTTCTGATAAGGAGGTAGCTTGTATGTGCTGTGGGTGTACACTGAGACGAAATAATTATTGAAGAGGCTCACCTTATCAGGATCAGAAGTAGCCAGTTGAGGGAATGGTGCTAACTTTCTTTATATGGCTCATGTACTTGTATATGTTTGGGTTGTTAGAATTTGCAAATGTAGTAATTAAGTCCCTTTCATATTGAGTGGCTGGTCACAACACGATGCTGGCCGAGTGGAGCGTTGCGTTGCATTGCGACAGCACTGACAGCAACAGCGAAGAAGAGTTTGATTTGATCTTGCTATTGGCTAGTAGGAGACGAAGAAAGCGGAAGAGAAGGATGTGGGTATGCCCTATATTCGCTCGCTGTACCCAGCATGGAGATTAGAACAATCTCCTACAAGAGACGAGGCTCTGCCCCCCCCCCCCAAGTCATTTAAGATATTTGAGGATGTCTAGGAAGAGGTTTGACTCTCTTTTAGCTGAGGTATGCTTTAGCTGAGGTATGCTTTGTATGTGCCATAGTGTAAATAATAAAAGTTACCTAATTATATATATATATATAGGGCAGTCCATACCTGACCCATCACAACCTTCCACCATCTTCTAGAGCTCGACAAAATAAAGGCTGCATTCCTTAAGAGGGCCCTTGCCGTCCACCAGAATGCTTCCTCAACCCTTGTTCATAAACTCATTAGAACGCCTATACTAACGGAAGATATGAAGATGAGAGGATACATTTTTTCAGGGGATGCCTGGGACCAATACAGACGTCACCGGGAAGGGAGACTCCATAATATATCATCTAAGTTTGGCACATATGGCCCCGCTTTCGAAACTTCAAGATGGAGGGAACCAAACCAGAGGGAGAGACATATATTTACTAGAGCCACAGTTCATGGGTTTCATTATCTGATGTGTTGTTTCACAAACTGTTGTGATCCTGACCCCAGCTGCATTTGTGTCCTATGCTTAGAGCCTGCAGATATTTATCATGTCGCCTCCTGTGAATCCGGTAGTGGTATGTCCCTTCCCAAATTTGTTGAATTATTAGAAAAGATGAAGGAGAATAAGGACTAAGATTCTTGTCTGAAGCTTATTAGTGCTAATTTGTTAGGTCTCTCTGTTTGTTAGGTCTCTCTGTCATGAAGTATTCTCTATGATTTTGCAGACCTCACTGTCCTTCAACTTACGTACGGGACGATAAACAGTATGTACCATCGACGAGGAGCCATGTACTGGAGTGGAGTCCCTATCACATGCTGGAAGCAGCAGGGTTTCCCCCCCCTTTGTACCTTGTTCATTCTATAAAGTCCAATTGATCCTGAGGTATTCACAATCTGCTGCTTCCACGAGAGATGCCTCCAGGGACTACTTCTCAAGCACAGCTGGAGAAGTCCCCTGGCAATACAACTATGTTTTAGCATACATAAACACACAATGCTAATAAATTGTCTAGTAAATATTTTCAACATATCAGTACACAAAATTGGCTTAAAATAATTATTTTACATATTCATGATAATTGGTAGGTGGTGGGGAATAGGGTTCTTGGGAATTTAATGTTCACAAATGATGTGTAAAAATGATGACAGAAAACAGTGGCCAGCATGAACTTGCATTACCCTCTTGGGACTCTTCTTCAGTTCCCTACATACCGATCCCTCAGTGTCTTCCACTTTTTGCAACAGTGTTCTGAGGTTGCTCCTTCTCCAACCTATCATATCAATATGTGGATAATTGTCGTCACTCGATAGAAACTAGTTGTAGCTTGGCCATTCTTTCTATAGCTAGTTATATATAGCTAGGCCATTCTTTCTATAGCTAGTTATAGCTAGTTATAGCTAGACCATTCTTACCTGACTTGCCACTGACTTCCAGTCACCTGTCACAAACGGGAAGCTCCTGACAGCAACTTTTCTTCATCACTAGACACCTTTGATACTGGCTAAACTGCAGGTCAGCGGCATGTGATAGAATTATAGCATTCTGATTGGTCCGACGCTGCGTTTCAGACGCTGGATTAGAACTTTTTTCTAATCGAGAATACAGCTCCGTCGCGTTGCGCTCTGTTGCGTTGAGGTTCACAACACAACGCAACATCACGCTTGGATGCAATGCAACGCTCTGCTAGCGTCGTGTTATGAACCAGTCTTTAGCTTCCTTACAGACCACCTCGAAACTCTCCTCAGCAGATTTCAACAAATCATATCTGGATGGCTCAAGCACTTTCTGCGTTTAGATTGTAGGCAATTGTAACAGTGCTTTAAGTCCGAAGAGAACCATTTCGGTTGACGGCAATTCTTTAACTTGATCTTAGGTATGAATTGGTTCATGGCGGCTACTACAATGTATTTGATGATAGCCCAAATTTCTTCCACATCTTCTAGCTCCAGAGACATGCTGAAGTCCTCATTTGTTAGATAGTCACATAAACCCTCCCAATTTGCTTTCTGAAAGTTGTAGACAATACTTGGTTGACTGTAGTAAGTATCGCTGCTTTGAACGACTAGTTCGAAGGCAATTTTGTAATGATCAGAATCAATAGACGAGAGGAATATTGAAGTCGCCTAATATAATCAGAGAGTCATAACTAGAGCAAAGAGTGGAGAGGTATTCTATCATGGATGAATGATATAGTTCGGATGCTGAAGGTGGAATATACACTGTACTCAAGTAGCATCTTGGACACTTCCAATCTTTACTGTGATTACCTCTAGTTCATTTGGTGATTCCACTGCAGCACTATAAATTGAGACCTTAACTGTCATCATCACACCTCCGCCTCTAGATCGTCTGTCCTTTCTATAAATAGTGAAGCAGCCTTTTGGTATAATTTCATTGTCATAGATATGTTCTGAAAGCCAGGTTTCGGTGCAGCAGAAAATTGAATAGTCAGTAGAGTAAACGAAAGACAGAAAGTTAGAAAGTTTGTTGACTATACTACGAGCATTGAGCAGACAGACATTTACTCGTCCATCTAGTCATGTTAGAGTCTTGTTGAGTGGAGTAGATTGGGGGCTCGGACAGGAGGGGGGATCTGCATCTGTTATTGGCATGGAATGAAGGGTGGTTGAACTGACTCCCACAATGCTGATGATTACTGCACCAAAAAAACAACACTTACTTCACTAGCACCGACTGTTGATGACAGCTCTAACGAGTTGTTTCGCACATGGGCGTGTATCTTGCCTTTTACTAGAATAGTATTCCTTCTGATTTTGATATCTTTTTTCTCGACTCCAGTGGTCATCACCTTTCACCCAGTAGCAGTCTTTCTGTAGCCCTTTCCTCTTTACTGAGGTCAGGTTTTATTGTCACCGGACAACTGAGATATCTCCTTCTAGACAGGACACATTGTACATCGATCAGCCTTGCTAGTCTAACTAATATTGGGCGGGGACGCACTTTGTCTGGGCAGAATTTACCCAATCTTTGACAGTTCATTACTGAGTTGTTGGTTATGCTGCTGCTAAGATTGCACAGGGTAGAAGATATTTTTTGCATGTCTTGCAGTGATCGATCTAACCATGCTGTACCAGTGTCACATTCATCTATGCCATACTTTACTAGATTACAGCTACGGTAGAGTGGTGGTTTGTGACCTTTCTTTCCTCTTAATTGACTGAAACCCACCCCCAGATGCCTCTCCATTGACTCTGACTGATTGAGCATATGACTTTGTTGGAGGAACTTCTGTGGCCTCTATGCCAGGGGATAGCCTCTCCTTGAGGCCAGCCACTTCTTTACTCAAGGCAGTTTGGACAGTATATGGATTGCTGATCATGTAAAAAATAGTCTTGGATAAACCAGCATACCATCTATGCATCCAAGATTTACACAAGCCTTCACAAAGTATTGCATCCTCCCTCTCGTTTTTCCTTGAATTCTCTAACAATTATTTTATCACAAACTGCACAGTTGACAGAGATTAGGGAACTGGTGGCAATACTATCTGTTTTGCAAGTGTCAGTCTTAATTTGTTTACCTTATCATTTGGAGTTATACAGGCGGACTCCGTGTTAGATGGACGTGGAAGTAAGGTCTTGCTCTTGCTCTTAGTTCCTCCCGCTTTCTTGTTTTTCTCGGACATGGTGAGGAGCGAAGGCGATCCACAGGGCAATGGATGAAACAAAGGAACTCCAATAGGTCAAAGCAGTTCTTCACTCTTGGATTTACGCAAGGCTATCGGCTCTAGCACTGCAAACTTATAAGCATTTGCAATACGTAGTTAGTGACGGGCGACTCAAGAGGCTGTTTTAATTAACCGTCGACAGGTCTCTGCGAAGTTAACTTCCAGGTAATCTCCTGCACCAGCTACTCAACCAGCTCACTCACTCCTCTTCAACACCAGCTTTATCAGAAGCACAAGTTCTAGGTACCTACATGTACAGATCTTTTTCAATTGAACACGGAGAAACTACTGTACTATGCTGGACTAGGGTTGGCCCAACAAAGCAAGCCTCATCATTGTGCGTGTAATATGAGTCAGCGTAAGGGTAACAATATTATTTTGTAGAACACGACGCTTTCTGTAAAAAAAAATTCTGCAATTGTGGTGTTTTCTAAATTACGGTCACAAAACATCATGCTGCTACGTGGGGAACGTCAAACGCATGCGCACTGTGCTATCGTATCGACAATGGTTTAGCAACACTTGACAAAACATGTGTATATATGGTTGTTTGACGGCTATAGATACCAAGGAGAAGACTTGGTTGAGGAGACTCAAAGGGGGGGTATTTTGGGTAAATTTTCATAGAGAAGGTCGTGGGAACGTTAGATTCGGAGTTAAGCTATCGAAGAGGGCACAGCACTATAATTATATAAAAAATTTGGTAATTTCCAAATTATTCGCCAATTTTTTTGGCTCCAAACAAAATCCAAACAACAATTCCATGAGAAATCACATGTCTTTAATAGTTCAGTGTTCGGTTTAAATGCATAGCATTTTTGAGGAACATTGAATTGCACTGTTAAAAGTGAATTTAATGTAGAAATTCCTAGTCTGTTTCTGTGCTTGGTTTTGTTGGTGGCTGAACGTATCAGCATTGCCATGGGGTATAACTAGAATGGCTTTTGTGAGTTTTGCCAATGTGGAGTAGCGATACTCAGTTTCCAAGCAGTCTTTGATTTGGCTGATTGCATGCCAATACTTATCCACCTCTGTGATGGCCGTGACTTTAGGAGGTAATGGCGACGTGCAGAAATCCATAAATTCCTCTTGAAGGCTGGGTTTGTCACCAACTTGAACTACCTGAGGAACACACTCTGCTGCAGCAAGCACCTGACCAGCCATACTGTATTGTTGTCAGCCTGGTTGAAGCCATTTGAGATTGGAGAGTAACTTGTGACATAGGTAATCGTTTGACAGCTCCCTTGGCTGCAGCAATCCACCAAGCTTGGATAGTCTCCCTACATCTTCAGATGATAATCCATCCTCTTCTTCAAGGTATGATAGTGTGTTGTGATCTACAAAAACTTCGTGTAAAGGGAGATACTCTTCTGAGTTATAAATACACACTTGTGAAACATGTTTGGCAGCACACACAAACTCAGAATTCATGAACGCAACAGAAATTTTCATATTAAGCCATCGAGCTTGTGATAGAGAACATGAAGAATTGGAGATTGCTGCTGCATGTACCTGTTGAAATTATTAACAATTGGTAATGCAGAACATAGAAAGAGCAAGTAAGCTTTAGTCGGAGGCTTTTCAAGTACAATTTTTACTCTTCTCACTACTGCCTGCTTATCCTCAGTACTTCGAAAGTATGAGAGTAAGGCTTCATATTGCTTGATAAGACGATTTACACAAGCTGAGCCATCATGTTTGGCATGCTTTTAACAACTTGTGTGGCTTGCATTCCACAAAACTTTGAAATTCTTCAAACTGTCCTCCTTGGGCTCTTCTGGAAATAATACATACAACAGTTGTCAGATCTTCCAATTCATCAGGCAAGACTTTGCAGGCCTCATTTGCTATTAGTGCTGCTATGTGACAATGACAATGAAGAGCAACTAAAGCTGGCTGCTTACATCGTAACCGTGACATCACTGAATTTCGTGCTCCCAACATTGGCCCCATCTGTACCTAATCTGACAAGATTATCATAAAGGAGGGTAGTGGATTCTTGAAAATGCTTATTGATTGCGTTAAATAGCAGCTCTGCAGTTGCCCTCTCTGCACTCTCTAGGGCAAAGAGGACACATCTCACCTTTCCTCGGGTGTTATCGAAGAATCGAAGCATAATAGCAGCTTGTTGTGTAACGGTAATATCAAGTTGTCTCATCAGTTTGGAGGCTGAAGAATTGTCCCTCTAACTGCTGCGGAAATGGTTTTCCAATAATTCTGGGCAATAACTTTCAACACAGCTGTCGCTTTAGTACGACTGCACTTTAAGTCTTTAGCAATAGAAGAATCAGGAAACATCAACTTGTACAATGATCTCCCAATTGAAAGGCAAGATGGTGCTCTCCAAGGAAATATGCGAAGAGTATTTCTGCACGGATTACAGAATTCTCTCTTATTGGCCCAAAGTAGGACTGTAGAGGCAGTCCATCTTTTTCTGAGTGTTTATGTAATTTTGTTTCCTGATGTCTCCTGAGATCTCTAGTAGCTACCACCTCTTCCAAAGTTTATATCACGAGAGCACTTCATACAGAAGGCAAAAGAAGATCGATCCCTTTCTCAAAGTTGTGGCCCATGGGAAAGTCTTTGCATACTGTCTACGATAGACACACAATCGCTTTTTTGCAAACTTAGAAGACCTGATAGATGTAGAGATTTGACTGTCAATGTTAATTTGTGAAACGTCATTATCAGAGTCAGAATCCATATCTGAAGAATCTTCTTCTGGTAACCTTGAAGTACTGGGTTCTGAAGATGCCATAGCTAACTCTCTCTGACACTCACTGTGAAAGATTCTAACTCTTGCACAAATCAGGCTTTAAATAAGATAGCTCATATGAGCATGCACATAGATCAAAGGATTCTGGCTCTGCAGGTAGGGCTCGATAAATTATGCTAATTTTTCCACCTATAATTCTATTCTAAAATTCTCATGCACAGTGCCTATAATTCTTTGAAATCTACCTATTATTCTAATGAGAACCTATTATTTAATTATTCCAATTCACAAAATTCATTTCCTATAATTGCACTGGTGCATAATATATGTTTCAATGTAGCCTTCCATAGAAGATGTTTGTAGATCAGTAAAAGTACTGGATAAAGTGAAAAAACATGCTCTGGTGCTGCTGATGAGGGCTGTACAAGCAAAACTGTTTTGCATGGTCTTGACCACCATGGAAGTTCACTTTCATGGTTCTTCCACCAATCCAATTTGTTCATGTCTGGAGAAACTCCATTTGATTTAGTTGATAAGTAGGCAGTTCACACTTTAACTCATCCAGCTGATTATCAGAACTGAAGAAAGGAAATACTTTTAATTTGTCAATGTCATTGCAGGATGTATTTAACTCACAGATCTTTGCCAGGTCAAACGATCTAGCATACTTAAAAGTGTGCTTGAGGTCAACTCCAAATTTTTCATTGAAGTATCTGTATGCAGGTTCAACACATGCTTTAGCATAGTCAATCAGTTGCTGTTCACAACAGGGTTGGAGGACAGCTTGCTGGCAACTGCTTTGACATTCGGATAATACTGAGTGGAAATAGAAGCAGAAAGTGCATTTATTTCTTCATATGCATTGAATATAAGTGGCCCATCCCGTTCCAGGTGATATGTCGCTTTAACAAAAGGTTCACCAGACTTACGATTCTTAGGAGGGTCATCAAGAATCTCCTGAAGCCTCAACTTTGAGAGTAGAAGATCAACATTTTGAAGAAATGAACAAACTTCACCAAAATGCTTTAAGCAAGTGGTTCATTACTTCACACTTGGAACACCAACGAGTGGCTGAATATGTTGGTACTGGTAAACCTGTAGCTGTCTTCCAGGCTAATTTGGTCTTTGGACTTCTTGAAAAAAGCCCAACCTAACCCTTCATAAATTCATCAAGCACAGGTGTCTTGATTCTCTCCCCTACGTGATCCAAGGTGTGAGAAAAGCACCCTACATCTAAAATGTGTGGGAAGACAATACTCAATGTGCGTATTGCTACATTGTTCACTGATGCGCACGATCCCGCATAGCAGCTACTAACAGGTTGGAGGCAATACCTAGCTCAGTAGAAAGGCTAATGATCAATTGACGTGCAGGTTCTTCACCTGTAAGGCTCTTAGCTAACATCATTAGCCGAGCAACACGCTGCTGTATGTTCCACTGTTCATCAACAACGCGCAGTAGTATGGGTTGTTCGGTCAAAAATTACAGACACTTCTTTACCATCAATTTGCTTTCTCGCTGTTCATGCTGAATAAAAGGAATCAGTTGATACAAATGGTGCTGTTGGAAAGCCTGAATGCACTTTCCTCAAATAAATCCCCCCAAAAATCAATCTTAGCAAGCGGCACCCCAGCCTTTAAAAATGCTGTGACTACTTTTACTCGATGGACACGAACTGCATCTGAAAGGCCTTCTCCAATAGGGTGTTTTTCCTTGTCATATTTATTTAATATATCATGTTCCTCTCCCTCAATTCCTTTGTTGCTAAATGCTCTTTTCCATTGGCATGTTTGGCGGACTTGATGTGCTGAGTTAACACACTCTTCTTAAGAGATACATTCTCTCTGCTGGCATTGCAAAAGAACTTGCCCATAATAACAGTTAGATTTTCATTGGGGAATTCTCTTATCCTTGTAGAGATTGAAACCATAACTGGTTCAGCAGCGACAACACCATTACCTCGTTTAACCCCTTTTGGAGGATCACATTTTAGTTTCCGCTTTCTTGCGAGGTCAGATGGAGCAGGACTCGTAAGCTTGTCCAGATTAGCTACTTTCTTATCAGGCCTAGTGGCAGTTCTCGGCCCAGTAGCTGTGCTAGGCCCAGTAGCTCGAGCCTCAATTTCTTGACCACTGTCTGTGCCAGAAGAAATACTATAGCTCTGCAGCCATTCCTTTACTAGCTATTGCCAATCATGTGCTCAAGCAAAGGTAAAAGGTGAGTCAGGCGACTGACAGTTGCCTTGATTACTGACATACCTTTTAGTAGTTTACAACCTATGGCCACACCAATGAAATTTCCTGTTGACGTTACAAATTTTTAAGTACGTAAGTTATGCTGTGGCCGTGGGCATGCCAGTTTTGACAGCTGTACTTTGGGGTGGCTAGTTAGGGTAATAATAATGGTGTGTGCTAATAAAAAAGCTAGGGAAAAGTGGTCTAATCTACACCCTACATCTTTACAGGGTCCAATTTATATCGAAACTACTTTACCTCCATAGCTGTAGGTTGTAGGCTGTTTACTATCTCACAGGATATAAATCACCTAAAATTCTAAAAATGCTACCAAATTATAATGCTAGCATTATTCTCTAATGCTTTGCCATACCTAAAATTCTTTAAAAAATGCTAGCATAATTTATCGAGCCCTATCTGTAGGCATATTCCTGCACAGACCAGGTGACCACATAATAGCACAGGACTGTGCAGGAATATTCCTGCAAAGACCAAGTGACCACATGAATATTCCTGCACAGACCAGGTGACACAAAATGACCACACTCAGCTAATACCACAGAGTGGTTTTGAAATAGGCTGCACATGGTCTGATATGCATGAAATGTCAAACAATTTTCTAATGATGAAAAATCCAAACATTTATTGATAAAATCCAAACAGAAAATTTAAGGGTCAAAAAGGATAAAATCCAACACAATGGCAACACTTTTTATTCAACACATGCTTACCTGCACAAAGAGTTACCATCTTAAATGAAAGGGACCACTTAAAGCTGGGAATGGTCGTTATAATGAGAAACCGGACAGTAGATTGAATTTCACTCTGACAGAGCTTCTCATCGCATCAACATGCTCTATCTTAGTCTGATATAGCCACATGCTAAGAGCGGAGAGAGGTCTGGTGAAGCAATACTTGGATGTTGTCTCCAACTATTTTATGCAGCCCAGTGAAATGGCCAAGAGAAAAAATTCCATTGATCACATTCACACAAAACTTGTAATTATCACCAATCTGAGGATGACGGAGTCTTGGATATGGTTCTGGATGAAGTTTAACTGCTTACCAAGTTTTTAAAAAAGAGACACATCATAGATACCGTTTTTTAATTTTTCTTTTATTAAAAAAATTCATGAAAATACATTCAAAAGATACATAGCTATATAGTCTGCTAATGTTAAGGTACCCTGGTTATGAGTTATGATGACAAGAACCAAGGTGCAATGTATATACTAGTGTTTGAAAGTGATGAGTGAATGGGTCTCTAGAGCTTCTTGAGGCAAGTTGTTCCACAAGGTGACAGAACCAGGTACAAAAGAAAACTTGAATGCCTGCTTCTTAGCATATGGTTGATTCAACAGTGGTATCGGTCCTGGGTTATTCTGCCTATTCAGTTTGACAATGAATACATCTTGAGGAAATAGCAGCTGGCCTTTGAATACCATACATAAGTTCAGAAATATTCTGCTATTCTCAAGAGATGGGCTTCCAATTTTGATGAATAGGTCCTGATAGTTGCATGGCCGCCCACTGTTAATTTCAAGTTACTCATATATTTCTTCGCTTTTTGAGTCCGCTGGTTTCTACCCTAGCAAAGAATTGAAGGCATGCTGGGAGTCTTTCTGGAACTACATATATAATAGCATCTGAAACAACCCTTTAAGTTGTTGCTGATCCAAGTTTTAGCTGATATGAGCTTTGGTGGGTTGTTTTTTTTTGGGGGGGGGGGAGGTCTGCTATTTGGAAATAAGGGGTGTGAAGTTGAAATCATAAGGGAATGTAATACGGTACATTCTGATAGACTATTGTGATTGTGAATCAAGCTCATGTTTCTGCAAGACTATTGATATGACACACGCTGCTAATCCTATACCAAGTGTGATGCTGACACACACCACTCAATCCATATGTAATACAATGCCTCTATAGCAGCACAACTCTGGGTTAAGCACCAACACCAGCATCTAGTGACTCGCCACAAAGGTCATCTGTGGACGACATCTAGTGGAAAAGCACACTAAACTTCGTTACAGAAGTCTGATAAAATGGTAATTTCAAGTTACATTTAACACAACACTGTTTAAAATTCCAGAGCTTGTTTAGCATACTTCATGTATATGCTTCAGAAGACACACAAAGAACACATTCTACATTCACTCCTCGCCTCCGATTTTCTTCTTTCACAGCTGGATACTTCTTCCCTATTTGGAGGGAGAGAGAGTTCAGGTCACCACGCAGTAAGTTTTCGGTTCCTGCACTTCTCTCTCCTTAATTAAGAACCCTTAGAACGTCCTGCCTTAAAAAAGACGCGGTTAAACCGAAATGAAATTCGAGGATGCTCCCCCCCTTATGGAGCGCATCAAACTGCTAGTCACGTGATATTTGCAGTACTTCCAGAAGAGAGAAGTGTGGAATGGCGTCCAGTGTAGCCAGGTTTAGAACACTGAGAGCGTTCCTACCCCATGCCGCTAAAGTAAGTAGCTGTCCCTGAATTACAGTCTGGTGCTTTAAAACTTCCCAACTGTTCGACCTGTTGAATGTTTGCTTGCAGAATTCGTGGGGCATGAGATATGCATCAGCAGCTGCACCTCAGCAGCTTACATACCACCAGGTACATTATCTTAAATGGAGTGGTGACCATAAATAGTCTCCTTATATGAGCTATCAACAGCCTTGACACTAATTCGTCTTCCTTTGCTCACATTAAATAATTGCTATATACACTTATCAGCTAAACTGTTGCAAATATGTCTGTTTTATCAAGACTGTGGGTGTGTTGTAATATTGAGTGTTTACTTCCTTCTGGTGTATACTTTTCTGTAGTCGCTGCTGAATGTGCCCCAGACACAAGTTACCAGACTTCGTAGTGGGTTGACGGTGGCTACTGAAGACTCTGGAGGAAGCACTTGCACAGTATGTTTCAAATGCTAATTACCGATGAATTCTCTGATTACAACAGACTTTTAGTAATACTCGCCCACTATGGCTCCTACCAAGAGCCTTTTGCTTTAATTAATGCTCACCCAATATGGAGTGCAAGATGGGAGGAAGCACTTGCACAGAATGTTTCAAATGCTAATTAATACCCACCCACTGGGTTACAATTGAAGTGCATGAATACATCCAAATACCTTTATTAGCGCCCACCTATTATATGAATGGCCTATTATATGAATGGCAGCAGTACAAGCCATTTTCCTTTAATCAGAGGACGTGATTAGATGTTGGAATGAGTAGTCCAATAAACTATAGCTTGTCGACTACGTGTAACCATGACGTCTAAACAAAAGGAAGGAATGAGTGTCGGGGGAACCTTGGTAATTTTAAAAATAAGAAGAGTTTTTAAGAAAAGCATTTCCGTTGGCAACCGTTAGGTTTCCTGTCATTAGCTTGCGGAGAAATTTTAATTGAAGCACATCGTATGGACTGATTGAATCATACTATTGTCTGTACCAGTAGGTGGGGCTGTACGGTTGCAGGTGGGTGGGGCTGTATGGTTGCCGGTGGGTGGGGCTGTACGGTTGCAGGTGGGTGGGGCTGTATGGTTGCAGGTGGGTGGGGCTGTATGGTTGCCAGTGGGTGGGGCTGTACGGTTGCAGGTGGGTGGGGCTGTATGGTTGCAGGTGGGTGGGACTGTATGGTTGGGGCTGTATGGTTGCAGGAGGGTGTGGTGGGATGGAGGGAGGGTGTCTTGTTAGTCAGGATTTCAAATACGCGTATGCGTAGTAATTAGAATCTTGAGTGTCTTGTCAGATTCCATGGAGTTTTGTTCTTGTCTATTAGAGGTAATGTTATTATAGGTTGGAGGTTAATTATTTGCTTGGTATTAGAAGTTGATGATTTGCATTGTATTAGAGGTTGATGCTTTGCATAGAGGTTGATGGTTTGCATGGTATTAGAGGTTAATGATTTGCATGGTATTATTGATGATTTTCATGGTATTGAAGGCTAATGGTTTGCATGGTATTAGAGGTTAATGATTTGCATGGTATTATTGATGATTTGCATGGTATTAGAGGTTGATGATTTGCATTGTATTAGAGGTTGATGCTTTGCATAGAGGTTAATGATTTGCATGATATTGAAGGCTAATGATCTGTATGGTATTAGAGGTTGATGATTTCAATTAGAGCAGCATGCCAATGAATATGAACTCGTGATCTCACAGGTTTTATTGGTGCGACGATGCCTCAAATCATGGCCATAATATAATGCAAATCATGGCCATAATATAGTGCAAATCATGGCCATAATATAATGCAAATCATGGCCATAATATAATGCAAATCATGGCCGTAATATAATGCAAATCATGGCCATAATATAGTGCAAATCATGGCCATAATATAATGCAAATCATGGCCATAATATAATGCAAATCATGGCCATAATATAATGCAAATCATGGCCATAATATAATGTAAATCATGGCCATAATATAATGCAAATCATGGCCATAATATAATGCAAATCATGGCCATAATATAATGCAAATCATGGCCGTAATATATAATGCAAATCATGGCCATAATATAATGCAAATCATGGCCATAATATAATGCAAATCATGGCCATAATATAGTGCAAATCATGGCCATAATATAATGCAAATCATGGCCATAATATAGTGCAAATCATGGCCATAATATAATGCAAATCATGGCCATAATATAGTGCAAATCATGGCCATAATATAATGCAAATCATGGCCATAATATAATGCAAATCATGGCCATAATATAATGTAAATCATGGCCATAATATAATGCAAATCATGGCCATAATATAATGCAAATCATGGCCATAATATAGTGCAAATCATGGCCGTAATATAATGCAAATCATGGCCATAATATAATGCAAATCATGGCCATAATATAATGCAAATCATGGCCATAATATAATGCAAATCATGGCCATAATATAATGTAAATCATGGCCATAATATATATGCAAATCATGGCCATAATATAATGCAAATCATGGCCATAATGTAATGCAAATCATGGCCATAATATAGTGGCCATAATATAATGCAAATCATGGTCATAATATAATGCAAATCATGGCCATAATATAATGCAAATCATGGCCGTAATATAATGCAAATCATGGCCATAATATAATGCAAATCATGGCCATAATATAATGCAAATCATGGCCGTAATATAATGCAAATCATGGCCATAATATAATGCAAATCATGGCCATAATATAGTGCAAATCATGGCCATAATATAGTGCAAATCATGGCCATAATATAGTGCAAATCATGGCCATAATATAGTGCAAATCATGGCCATAATATAGTGCAAATCATGGCCGTAATATAATGCAAATCATGGCTATAATATAATGCAAATTATGGCCGTAATATAATGCAAATCATGGCCATAATATAATGCAAATCATGGCCATAATATAATGCAAATCATGGCCATAATATAATGCAAATCATGGCTATAATATAATGCAAATCATGGCTATAATATAATGCAAATCATGGCCGTAATATAATGCAAATCATGGCCATATTATAGCCATGATTTGCATTATATTATAGCCATGATTTGCATTATATTATGGCCATGATTTGCATTATATTATAATGCAAATCATGGCCATAATATAATGCAAATCATGGCCATAATATTATGCAAATCATGGCTATAATATAATGCAAATCATGGCTATAATATAATGCAAATCATGGCCATAATATAATGCAAATCATGGCTATAATATAATGCAAATCATGGCCGTAATATAATGCAAATCATGGCCATAATATAATGCAAATCATGGCCATAATATAATGCAAATCATGGCCATAATGTAATGCAAATCATGGCCATAATATAGTGGCCATAATATAATGCAAATCATGGTCATAATATAATGCAAATCATGGCTATAATATAATGCAAATCATGGCCGTAATATATAATGCAAATCATGGCCATAATATAATGCAATGCAAATCATGGCCATAATATAGTGCAAATCATGGCCATAATATAATGCAAATCATGGCCATAATATAATGCAAATCATGGCCATAATATAATGCAAATCATGGCCGTAATATAATGCAAATCATGGCCATAATATAGTGCAAATCATGGCCATAATATAGTGCAGATCATGGCCGTAATATAATGCAGATCATGGCCGTAATATAATGCAGATCATGGCCATAATATAATGCAGATCATGGCCATAATATAATGCAAATCATGGCCATAATATAATGCAAATCATGGCCATAATATAATGCAAATCATGGCCATAATATAATGCAAATCATGGCCATAATATAATGCAAATCATGGCCATAATATAATGCAAATCATGGCCATAATATAATGCAAATCATGGCCATAATATAATGCAAACCATGGCCATAATATAGTGCAAATCATGGCCATAATATAATGCAAATCATGGCCATAATATAGTGCAAATCATGACCATAATATAGTGCAAATCATGGCCATAATATAATGCAAATCATGGCCATAATATAGTGCAAATCATGGCCGTAATATAATGCAAATCATGGCCGTAATATAGTGCAAATCATAGCCATAATATAATGCAAATCATGGCCATAATATAATGCAAATCATGGCCATAATATAATGCAAATCATGGCCGTAATATATAATGCAAATCATGGCCATAATATAGTGCAAATCATGGCCATAATATAATGCAAATCATGGCCATAATATAATGCAAATCATGGCCATAATATAATGCAAATCATAGCCATAATATAATGCAAATCATGGCCATAATATAATGCAAATCATGGCCATAATATAGTGCAAATCATAGCCATAATAATTATAATGCAAGTCAGTTGCAAGTCGGTTATATGGCATTTGAGCTGACCCTCCTTTACCATGTATATACACACACATACATATTGAGGGTCTGGCTAGCGAGACTAGGGAAGGGGTGTGGGAGGGGGGTTGAATAAGTGCACACTATTGTTATTATCGTTATCATTATCATTGTTATTATTATTATTATTATTATTATTATTATTATTATTATTATTATTATTATTATTATTATTATTATTATTATTATTATTATTATTATTATTATTATTATATTATTATTATTATTATTATTATTATTATTATTATTATTATTATTATTATTATTATTATTAATATTATTATTATTATTATTATTATTATTATTATCATTATCATTATTATCATTATTATTATCATATTATTATTATTAATATTATTATCATTATTATTACTAATAGGTGGGATTGTGGATAGATGCTGGTAGTAGGTACGAGGATGAGCGCAGCAATGGCGTGGCCCACTTCCTAGAGCACATGGCCTTCAAGGGAACTGCCAAGAGGACCCAGACGCAGCTAGAGCTGGAGGTGGAGAACATGGGCGCACACCTGAACGCTTACACCTCTCGTGAGCAGACCGTCTACTATGCCAAGTGCTTCAGCAAAGATTTGGCAAAGTGTAAGCAAGTGTACAGTGTCAGAGGAGTTAAATATGTAGGCTTCAGAGTGATTAAATATATATATAAGTTTCAGAGTGGTTAAATGTGTAAGCTTCAGAGTGGTTAAATATATAAGCTTCAGAGTGGTTAAATGTGTAAGCTTCAGAGTGGTTAAATGTGTAAGCTTCAGAGTGGTTAAATATGTAAGCTTCAGAGTGGTTAAATATATAAGCTTCAGAGTGGTTAAATGTGTAAGCTTCAGAGTGGTTAAATATGTAAGCTTCAGAGTGGTTAAATATGTAAGCTTCAGAGTGGTTAAATGTGTAAGCTTCAGAGTGGTTAAATGTGTAAGCTTCAGAGTGGTTAAATATGTAAGCTTCAGAGTGGTTAAATATGTAAGCTTCAGAGTGGTTAAATGTGTAAGCTTCAGAGTGGTTAAATGTGTAAGCTTCAGAGTGGTTAAATGTGTAAGCTTCAGAGTGGTTAAATGTGTAAGCTTCAGAGTGGTTAAATATATAAGCTTCAGAGTGGTTAAATGTGTAAGCTTCAGAGTGGTTAAATGTGTAAGCTTCAGAGTGGTTAAATGTGTAAGCTTCAGAGTGGTTAAATATGTAAGCTTCAGAGTGGTTAAATATGTAAGCTTCAGAGTGGTTAAATCATTGGAAAGCACACAAAATGTTACCTTTTGAGACAAAATCTTTGAAGTATTAAAAAGTTTTTTTAACCACGAGAAATGGTCGATTTCCCCCTCATATATCTCTGTTGAGAGCTAGTAATGACTATCTAATATGCCTGCAAGCTAAAGTATCTTTTACATGAAGAGCAGTACAGAGCTGTGTTGGTTATGAGTTGAGGGAAGAAGATGAGGCAGAAGATGTTGAAGCAGGGAATCATTTTTTCCGCTCGTTTGGCTTCCAGTTTATACTTGGTGTGACAGCAGGAAGCAGTGATCTGAGTTTTGACAAAGATGTGGACTATAGATCAAGTGTAGAGCTAGATGTGGTTATTCTAGCTCATGTCAACCCCCAGACTGTCTCCAGGTCCTCGCATACAATGTTCTCCTACACAACGAAACAAACTCTTGCTTTCTGTTCGTGCCTGCTATATCGGACAAACATTATATTGCCATTTGCTTAAGCACGGGAAGGGGAACGGTGCAACTCCATGGTGACATGATCTTGGTATCACCGTCTAATGCACCTCCTCTTGAGTATGTGCGTGACTTTGTTTCAGATCTTCCTCCCGCAGCCACAACTGCACTGCTTCCTGGAAGGCTCCCCCAACTTCAAAGGTTAAAACTGAGTGTGTTATGTTGCTGCCAATGAATATGTAAGAGGTGGAAGTCTACAGGAAGTATTGCCATGCCTGCAGCATGGCAGGAAAGAGTTTATTCGTCAGCATGTGGAATTTCCCGCTACTGTACCTTGCGGTGATGTCGTGAAGCCAGCAAGGGTGAACTTGGGGCATAGGGGCTAATGCTGTCCCCCCCCCCCCCCCCCCCCCCAAATATACCACTGATTAATCCAGAGGTCTGGTAATCTTTCTGGAGAAGATAAATCCGTTTGTTTGAGGCTTCTTAAAGGCACCTCCGTACAGCACGTAAACAGCGTGACTACCGCAGCGGTGAATGCCATGAATGTAGTTCCCAATTGGGAAAAGCACAGACACTAGTACGATGGAGCCATGCTCTAGTCGCTCCACTAGGCTGTCAGCAAGTACATTTCCCAGGGAATGACTACAACCCGACTCTCTGTTCTTTAAAATACGTCAATGTCATGTGTGTGTGGCATTGCTTGTAAGCCATGGCATCCTCATTAAACTGACTACGCCAGACAAGGAGCAAACAGTCCACTGAATATGTTTGCTCGCTATCTTGAGCATCATGGTGTTGGAAGAACAGGTCAGGACCCTTGTCTTCAAGCTGACGAGGGAGTTGGCCAAAGCAGAAGCAACGCAGTGTACAGTATCTCTTGGGACTTCTTAGTGGCTGGGAAGGGGAAGAGATGAGTCTTATAATTTATTATCAATGAACTCTCGGTTGGCAATAACAAAATTACAATGACCTTCTCAATAATCAACTTGAGTTTGACTCGCTCAGATAGAATAAAAATTCAAGCTGATTATTGAGAAGGCCATTGTAACTTACCGTGTAGGCATGTTGGGCATACTGAATGTGCCCCCGGCCACTTTGTTGGACTCTGTAAGTGCCGATACAGACAGCTTAGGTAGCCACGTCGATAGATCTAGCTCGTGTGGTAGAGACTTGAACCATCACTTCAATTCACTTGTCAAAGCAGTGTCTGCCTCAACATTACTTCACTGATCCTTGTTCAAATTTCTTCCGCACTCGTCCTAATATCAAGCGTGCCAACACTCTTTCAAGGTAGATTGTTTGATCCTGGAGTTATGTATGTCAGAGAGTTTGCTGACATTGAGGAGAAAACATTTTATTATCTCGAGGATTACAATGACCTCAATAATCAACTTGAATTTTTACTCTCTCCACGTTTCGACTAGACCTTCACCAGTTTATTCCTGATGAAGGCTAGAGCATAGTCGAAACGCGAAACGTCAAGAGAGTAAAAATTCAAGGAGACGGTCATTGTAATTTTGTTATGTCAATAGAGAGTTTGTTGAGATCTCCAAGATGCTCAAAATGGGCAAGAACTTCCCCAAACTCTGCCTGTTGAAGTACATCACTGGCGCTGACAGTAAGCTGGTGGTGGTACATGTACGAGAAAAGAGGCACTTAAGTGGTGACAGCCTAGCTGCTGATCTTATGCACCATCTCTACCCAAACATGTTTTTCAATAGCAGCACAACCACGAAGAGAAAGCCATCATTACATTACATCATCAGACATTACACCATCAAGGATTGCATCACTACATTACATCATAGGACATTAGCCATCACTACGTTACATCATCAGATATAAGCCATCGCTACATTACATCGACATAAGCCATAACTACATTACATCATAAGCCATCACTACATTACATCATAAGCCATCACTACATTACATCATCAGATATAAGCCATCACTACATTGCATCATCAGACATAAGCCATCATTACATCATCAGACATAAGCCATCATTACATATCAGACATACGCCATCACTACATTATATCATCAGACGTTACACCATCAATACATTACATCATCAAGGATTGCATCACTACATTACATCATCGGACATAAATCGGACATAAGCCATCACTACGTTACATCATCAGATATAAGCCATCGCTACATTACATCGACATAAGCCATCACTACATTACATCATAAGCCATCACTACATTACATCATAAGCCATCACTACATTACATCATAAGCCATCACTACATTACCATCACTACATTACATCATCAGATATAAGCCATCACTACATTGCATCATCATACATAAGCCATCATTACATCATCAGACATAAGCCATCACTACATTACATCATCAGATATAAGCCATCACTACATTGCATCATCAGACATAATCCATCATTACATCATCAGACATAAGCCATCACTACATTACATCATAAGCCATCACTACATTACATCATCAGATATAAGCCATCACTACATTGATCATCAGACATAATCCATCATTACATCATCAGACATAAGCCATCACTACATTACATCATAAGCCATCACTACATTACATCATCAGATATAAGCCATCACTACATTGCATCATCAGACATAAGCCATCATTACATCATCAGACAAGCCATCACTACATTACATCATCAGACATTACATCATTAGACATTGAAATGGCTATGACTAGGTACATATTGTAAACAAGCAGGTCATTTAAAGACAAAAAATTGCAAAATATCTTGTCCAGAACTACTCGCTAAGTAATAAAAACGGTTACGTTGTTCTCTCAGTGTTGTCAAGAGTAACCGTGGGTGTGATTTCTAATTAATATGCACCCTTATTTTGTACTGGCATATATACCACTTCCCCATATTTTGTAAACTGAATATTTACAAACAAATATGTCACGGACCAGAACTACATAAGTTTCGACCATTTTTGGCCTTTGGAAGGTCAGGAATGTCAGGAATGTGAAGTATAGCCGTGAAGGGTGAGTAGTGAAGGGCAGATTATGCAGAAGCCAGCAAAAACTGCTGACAGTGAGTGAGGTCACCAGGATGGACTTGCTTGCTGACAGAATTATCTGAGTAATGAGGGAAAGACCGTGCGTGGAATAGCTCACATTCTCTTGATCTGCTTGTGTTAAATATGTTCTCCATCATTATCTTCTGTAGACTGTATGCAGGCGGCTATCTCTCCTCTGTGTACCACATAGATAGCCTCTTCCCTATTGTCCTTCCTGTCTGAGCAGCAACTAACAGAGGTAGTACATGCAAGGAATTGTCTTACCATGCCGAGATTGGTATGGGTTTTATGCTCTCATGACAAGTGATGTATCCACTTCCATTTCTATTGCGAGGAACTGGGAGCTGTCGTAATGCAACTCCAGCGTCCTATTCCTGACGGCTACTAACCATACAGCCCACCAATGCCATGGTGCAGCCAGTTCTCTTTCCTCGATCTTTGCTAGCCAATTCTCGCGATATTTTTCACCGCGGCGACCAATCCAGTTTGTACTGCCCATGTTAAAATGAGCCGTTCGTATTTTATTATGGGACTTCGGTGAATATATAGCCTGATATGAACTAAGTAGCCCAAAGCCCAGCCCCAGCCCTAGCCCCAGCCCTAGCCCCAGCCCCAGCCCTAGCCCTAGCCCCAGCCCCAGCCCCAGCCCCAGCCCTAGCCCCAGCCCCAGCCCTAGCCCTAGCCCCAGCCCCAGCCCTAGCCCCAGCCCCAGCCCTAGCCCCAGCCCTAGCCCCAGCCCCAGCCCCAGCCCCAGCCCCAGCCCCAGCCCTAGCCCCAGCCCCAGCCCCAGCCCTAGCCCCAGCCCCAGCCCCAGCCCCAGCCCCAGCCCTAGCCCCAGCCCTAGCCCCAGCCCTAGCCCCAGCCCCAGCCCCAGCCCCAGCCCCAGCCCCAGCCCTAGCCCCAGACTCAGCCCCAGCCCCAGACTCAGCCCCAGCCCCAGCCCCAGCCCTAGCCCCAGCCCTAGCCCCAGCCCTAGCCCCAGCCAGCCCTAAGCAAAATGCGAAAATATTTAAAAAAATTTTTTTTTTGTAAGACCAACAACTGTAACTGGATTGCATATAATCCAGTTACAATGTACTTTATTGACTTGTCAATAAAGGGGGAGGGGCAAGACTGTCTGTATCCATGTGACAGTTAGATGACCCTTTACCATATACAATCATATGGCTGATCTTTTTAATGTGTTTGGTGGACATGATTTTAAATGGTAAAGAGTCATTTCAAGTCAGTCATTTCAAGTCAGATGACCCTTTATAATATGCCATCATATTTATTATCATTTAAAAGACGATTGATGAGACGTGGTTTTAGATGGTAAAGGGTCATCTGACTGGTTGGTTTGGCTACACAATTTTAAATGTTAAAGATGATGTAATAGGTGTGGTCTCCATATGGAGTGCACTTTGTTGTTTCCTTTTAACCATTATTAAATTGTACAGTTCTGATTTGTGTCAGCGTAGTGTCTAGTTTTGTAATTAGATATCTTTATTTGTGTGATGTCATATCTATAATTAGCGTCTTACATACACGTGTGATGTACAATTAACCATGTGCTTACCTAATGGTGAGTCTACTGGTGCTGTGTTGCCAGTGATTATTTCTGTTGCTGTGTTGGGAGTGATTATTTCTGTTGCTGTGCTAGGAGTGATTATTTCTATGCTTATGTTGGGAGCGATTATTTGTGTTGCTGAGTGATTATTTCTGTGGTTATGTTGGGAGTGATTATTTCTGTGGTTGTGTAGGGAGTAATTAGTTCTGCTGTGGTGATGCCACCTGCTATGTATGTACAGTAGGAAATTAGTTTGTTATCCAAATACATCCATCAGCCGAACCTACAAGAAGCCACACCCCATCACAATGCTGGCTGCTTAATTTTTCCATTTTATTGAAAAGATGCTTTACACGAGCACACAGTGAATGAAAACCCTTTTCTCAACATGGAAGCTCTGCCGGCAGTTTCTTCCGATTCTCCTCGGTCCGTGTCAAAGCAGCGAGCTTGGCTAGACCCACTCAAAAGAGGGAATGGATCATCTTAACTGGTTAAAAGGCATAAGCACCATATGATGCAGACTCGGACATTGTCAGGGGGGAAAAATGATATTAAATCGAAGAATTTTTATTACACACCCATTCTTCATGTGCACATGCAGGGTTTCATTTAGGGGCGGGAAGAAGGGGGGCAGCTGCTCCCCCTTGGAACCTTTTTGCCCCCCCCCTTGGAAATTTTATTATTAAAATCCTTATTGATGTTGATAAGTGCTTGACATCGTGCCCCCCCCTTAATATCCAGATTCCTCCAGTTTCCCCCCTTGGACAATTTTCTAAATGAAACCCTGACATGCACAATAGACTATTGATTTAAAGAGCCAATTGGACGGGGCCAGCGGGCAATTTTAAATAAGATTTTTTAGCGGCCGACAATCGTAACTGCTTCCGCGAATGGTCTTCTCCTGGCTTTTGCTACTGTTTCTGCTGCAGGAATCCAAGCTTGCAAAGAATCACTCTTGAGTTCCTTTGAGCGAGGACGCGCTCCTGGATGGATCTATTTGTTGTTGTTCTGTTGCAAACATAGCGACATAGTGCTGCGTAGCTTTTGGTTGCTCACTTCAATGGAGCTGATTCTCGTACCAAACTGCAGCTTATTGTATTTCCATTCTAATAATATAAACAGTTTGAGAAGTTAATTCTTAAAAAAAAAGTTATAGCTAAAAATATAATTACTACAATATATAAACTACAAATGAAGTTGGCAGTTGACGACCAGCGATGCTGAACAACCCATTTTGCACAAGATTAAATTTTGTCTGCACTGCCAAAAAAGTGTATTCATGGACAAACGATATGTTGGCAAGCTCTCACGGGTCACATGAACAGCTACAATAAACAATTATGTGTTGGCAAGGCATGGCTGATGTTCAGATTATCTGTTATACTTTCATGGAGGACACACAACACTAGCCTGCACTGGACAGTTGTACACCTCTTCTCTACCGGCTAATTAGCTTTGTTGGGTTCTTGCCTGAAGAGTGTGATCTGTCTCTTGTCCCCGAGATGTCCAAGCTTAGAATGT
The DNA here is from genome assembly GCA_028752905.1 of Cladorhizidae sp. MBARI D1340-BT2. NCBI lineage: Eukaryota > Metazoa > Porifera > Demospongiae > Poecilosclerida > Cladorhizidae > Cladorhizidae sp. MBARI D1340-BT2. The sequence goes on from JAQNBH010000001.1 coordinate 4,098,012, forward strand.
TTGTCCGTCCATGTTCTCTAGAGATGCTTATTGCGCCATGTGACATCTAACATTAGGATCATACTTGTCACGTATAACTGGTTCATATACTAGTGCTGGGTTGGTGTATATATGTAGTGTGTGTGGGTGTCGATGTGGTGGGTGTGGCCCTCTGATCCGGCCAGTGAATACCAATAAGGAAGTCAGTTTTATCTAAAACGTTGGGATCAGACGGTGTTAAGGCAACTCAAGTGTTTGGTTAGATCCTTTCCATCTTTTAAGTGGCTCTAGTCATGTTCGCTGCTTTGACACGGAGCGAGGAGAATTGGAAGAAACAGCCGGCAGAGCTTCCACATTAGACGAGTGGTAAAGATTCATCGGTGCGCATGCGCAGAGGAATGATCTCCGCAAAGTGGCAAAGTGGAAAAATAAGCAGCCGGCATTATCGTGGGCGGGGATTCTTGTAGCATTCGGTTGACTGACGTACATGTTCAGATACTGTAGTTCCGATAACTCATTCCTACTGTGATTCCTAAGGGGATGTCTCTCTCTTTCTCTCTCTCCAGCTGTGGACATTTTGTCCGACCTCATTCAGAACCCAAAGCTAGGAGGACCCGAGATCGAGCGAGAGAGGAGCGTGATCCTGCGGGAGATGGAGGAGGTGGACCAACACGTGGAGGAGGTCATCTTCGACCACCTTCACGCCATTGCTTATCAGGGCACGCCCCTCGGTATGACCATATTAGGGCCAACTGAGAACATTCGCCGTATCAACAAGAACGACCTGTCGGAGTATATCAAGATGCACTATTACGCCCCTCGCATTGTGCTCGCTGGTGCCGGAGGTACAGATGTGTGTAGTGTGTACTCGATAGGGTTTGTCTCCCTGGGTTGGGGGGAACCTGATCCCATATCTTGTTCCGTTATAAACAACAACAACGAATATTAAAACATGGTAATGAAGGGAATGTGGAGTAATGGAACTTGTATTGATCTCACTAATTAGTGATGTGCACTTGAGGCACTTCCTTGTCTGTAGATGTTGTCGGACTTTTTGCTGTTTCCTTCCTACAAGGACAATATAGAAGTTCAAACAGATCAAAGCCGACTAATGGAGGGGCCCGCTCTTATTAGGTGCATGTATCACTTAGTGAAGAAGCAATGTCTGATACTTTTAGAAATGCTTTTTGTCTAGAAATGTGAAGTTGTCATGGTTACCAGTAATGACATGCCATGTGCGGTGTGTTGGAAAAGTGAATACTTTAAATTAGGAATGAAGTGATCCGTGTGAGATTATTTGATGGCGTGTCAGTATCTTTTCATGGAGCAAGAGGTCTGCGAAGTTTTTCCCTTTTCTCTTAGTTGTTGCATTCTGATTGCAGGGGCATAGCTCTGGATCCAGTCATCAGTTCCTGGAAGAAACCATGAAAACTAGTATAAGGTAGCTAGGCCATCCAGTTCGTTTTTCGATGCCAGCTGGTGCCAGCTGCCCTTTTCTGCTGGCAGCTGTTCTGCTCTGCTATGGTTGTGCAGCCGATCAATCAAAGCGGCTCTTCACCTCCCTGTCCATTCTTAACGTGATATGTATTTTCAGTGTTTTTTTATTAAATTTTTATTTTATTTTTTATAGGTTAATAATCGGTCGAAGAAATGTTTATAATATATTTGGTGCCAAAAGAACATTGTCGTGGTCTTTTTGCAGGAATTGATCATAAGGAGCTGTGTTCCCTAGCAGAGATGAACTTCAAGAACCTTTCTCCCATACCCTCTGAGCTCCCTTCCCTGTCTCCCTGCCGCTATACGGGATCCGAGATGCGAGCCAGGAATGATGACATGCCATTTGCCCACATCGCATTGGCTGTGGAGGTGAAGATGAGAAATGCTCACACTTGGCACATATACAATTATTCAGTTCATGCCCACTATACATTATATACATGTAATATAGGAATACTGTATATATATACATACATATTGTATAGATATATTGCATAAATATGCATATAGTATAGGTATAGTGTATATGTATGCACATACAAGTATAGGTATAGTGTGTATATATATATATATATGCATGTAGTATAGGTATAGTGTATATATACATGTAGTATAGGTATAGTGTATATATACATGTAGTATAGGTATAGTGTATATATATATGCATGTAGTATAGGTATAGTGTATATATGCATATAGTATAGGTATATATATGCATATAGTATAAGTATAGTGTATATATATGTGCATATAGTATAGGTATACTGTATAGTATAGATATACTGTGTGTATATATATAGTATTGGTACAGTCTAAAACTTTTAAGTGTCCCATTTCTAACCCCAACCTGCAAGAAAGCTAGCGTAACTCCGAATATGTGTGTATTACTAAATAACGTACACCATTAAATAACGCACACCATCAATTATTCTATGACTTTTTTTTTTTGCATAATTTTTTCTGGCGCGACCAGCAGATAGTGAACTGGTCTTGAGAGTTGGAAGTAGGAGCTAAAGGTGGCATTCAAGTGTCTTTCCAGGCCACCATATCTAGAAATTGATTTGGACACCTTTCATTGGAGAAAGGCTCCGCTTCGCGAAGGATGAAGACAATTCTCGGGACCGACGTGCTGTAGGCAGCCTATGTCGTGCATTTTTCTTTTCCAACGGCAGTAGTAAGACCTATGCTTCTTAGTGAGCTGCCACAAGTAAACCAAAGGCAGTTTCTAATGACAGCGTGGTCAGTGCTCTTAGTGTGTACTAGACAGGATATATGGCAGGGATATAAAGCTTGAGATAATTATAGGGCTAGGGATATAAGGCTGGAGATATAGGGCTAGGGATATAGGGCTAGAGATATAGGGATAGGGATATAAGAGATATAGGGATAGGGCTATGGATATAAGGCTGGGCTAGGGATATGTACATATTATATTGTAAAATTTATTACCTGTCTTTTCATTTTTCTTGCTGTTTGTCAATCTTCATGTGTGCCTCTCTCGTACCTGTTCTGGCTGTGATTAGGGGTGTGGCTGGGCCAGTCCGGACTACATACCCCTGATGATAGCTAACAGCATCATCGGCAACTATGACCGCTCACAAGGAAGAGGAGGAAACATGGGAAACAGGCTGGCACAGGTTAGTCCTCACGTCTTGTTCACCACGCAATGCACTAGAGGTCAGGAGGGGGGTTTCCCCCTTCTATTTAAGCTTCATACAGAGTGCCACACCCTCCTTCAAACTGCTTCTTACAATAATGATGGGGAAAGGTTTAAAATGAAAGTTTAGCCACATTATACCTCCAGTGTCATTCAGTTGATGTGTAGTCAGTCCTACCTGTACTGCCATGCTAGTTGGTGTGTAGTCCTACCTGTATTGCCATGTTAGTTAGTGTGTAGTCCTACCTGTACTGCCATGCTAGTTGGTGTGTAGTCCTACCTGTATTGCCATGTTAGTTGGTGTGTAGTCCTACCTGTACTGCCATGCTAGTTGGTGTGTAGTCCTACCTGTACTGCCATGCTAGTTAGTGTGTAGTCCTACCTGTATTGCCATGTTAGTTGGTGTGTAGTCCTACCTGTACTGCCATGCTAGTTGGTGTGTAGTCCTACCTGTACTGCCATGCTAGTTGATGTGTAGTCCTACCTGTACTGCCATGCTAGTTAGTGTGTAGTCCTACCTGTATTGCCATGTTAGTTGGTGTGTAGTCCTACCTGTACTGCCATGCTAGTTGGTGTGTAGTCCTACCTGTACTGCCATGCTAGTTGGTGTGTAGTCCTACCTGTACTGCCATGCTAGTTGGTTTGTAGTCCTACCTGTACTGCCATGCTAGTTAATGTGTAGTCCTACCTGTACTGCCATGTTAGTTAGTGTGTAGTCCTACCTGTACTGCCATGCTAGTTGGTGTGTAGTCCTACCTGTACTGCCATGCTAGTTGGTGTGTAGTCCTACCTGTACTGCCATGCTAGTTGGTGTGTAGTCCTACCTGTACTGCCATGTTAGTTAATGTGTAGTCCTACCTGTACTGCCATGCTAGTTGGTGTGTAGTCCTACCTGTACTGCCATGCTAGTTAATGTGTAGTCCTACCTGTACTGCCATGCCACTTGGTGTGTAGTCCTACCTGTACTGCCATGCTAGTTGATGTGTAGTCCTACCTGTACTGCCATGCTAGTTGGTGTGTAGTCCTACCTGTACTGCCATGCTAGTTGGTGTGTAGTCCTACCTGTACTGCCATGCTAGTTGGTTTGTAGTCCTACCTGTACTGCCATGCTAGTTAATGTGTAGTCCTACCTGTACTGCCATGCCACTTGGTGTGTAGTCCTACCTGTACTGCCATGCTAGTTGATGTGTAGTCCTACCTGTACTGCCATGCCACTTGGTGTGTAGTCCTACCACTGCCATGCTAGTTGGTGTGTAGTCCTACCTGTACTGCCATGCTAGTTAATGTGTAGTCCTACCTGTACTGCCATGCCACTTGGTGTGTAGTCCTACCTGTACTGCCATGCTAGTTGATGTGTAGTCCTACCTGTACTGCCATGCTAGTTGGTGTGTAGTCCTACCTGTACTGCCATGCTAGTTGGTGTGTAGTCCTACCTGTACTGCCATGCTAGTTGGTTTGTAGTCCTACCTGTACTGCCATGCTAGTTAATGTGTAGTCCTACCTGTACTGCCATGCCACTTGGTGTGTAGTCCTACCTGTACTGCCATGCTAGTTGATGTGTAGTCCTACCTGTACTGCCATGCCACTTGGTGTGTAGTCCTACCTGTACTGCCATGCTAGTTGATGTGTAGTCCTACCTGTACTGCCATTCTAGTTGATGTGTAGTCCTACCTGTACTGCCATACAGGTTGGTGCTTAGTCTTGATTCTCTAGCTATTTTGGAGGTCAAAACATCTCTATCCCAAAGTTATAAAAGTGGGGCCTATGTGGTGCATCCCTAAAGCTCTCTAGTTGGTGTGTAATTATTTAGATGTTGGAGACCTCTTCAGCAAGGTTGGTAGTTCTGCCTAGTCATACTATCACATTGGAGCCATTTTATTGTCAGCTCAATATGAACCCCTCCCCCTCCCAAGCGCACATCCTGTTCATTAGGTAAGCATTTTCATCAATCTACCTCCTCTCTCTCCCTTGACTTTCTGCTTCCCTAAACGGTGTTGCTCTGGCTATGTGTAGTTACGCACGCTATTATTATGTTAACAGAAAGAAAGTGGAGCAGCCATTGAAAGAGCTGGTTTAATGCTAGCACTTGCTGAAGTCTGATCCCAATGCTGTTTGCATGGGGACTTGCCTTCCAGCAGTAAATACTCTAGCAGACTCCCTAGGCTGGTAGCACATGCTAGACAATATCACAGGATTTGTTGGAGGGTGGTGATGGTTGTAGGGGATGGTTGTGATGGAGGAAGTGGTGATAGTTGTGTGATACATTGGTGGTGGTAGTGAATGGCGATGATGGTTGGTGTTGGGGAACAGTGCTGACGACGGTGGTAGTGCTGGTGATGGTTAGTGATGATGGTGGTTATGGGGTGTGTGTGTGTGTGTGTGATTGTTGGGGTAGTGGTTGTTGTTGTCAGGGATGATTATGGTGGTGCAAGAATTGAATCCTGGCGTTGATATTGATCCATGTTTGTTTATACTGGGAAGTCCGAGCACTTCACCCGTTGCCATGAGGATCAGACAGGTGGGTGTTTGCTATGCGTAGCAAGCTCTGGCATCACGAAACGGACACATTTATTCTCTCCAAGTGATGCATGCCATTGTTATTTGCGTTCAAGCGAACCACTTGTGGTGAAGTTAGAGCTCAGCTCTTGGTGATGCTTTGCTGATTGTCCTACTGCCTTGCTTTAGCTAGTAATGCCCTCATGCCACAGGTTCTCTTAAAACCTCGAAACCCCCTCGGCTTTGGCTGGTCATCATCGATCTTATCGGCTTTGCATATGATTTCAACAAAATAGACGCGTGCTACATATTCCCTGCCTAATCCTAGATTGCTGAAATTAGTGTTGTAACTGCATGCCATAAGGTATATCTTCACTTCATTCAATCTCTCTGTGTTGTTGTTGTTGCTGTTGTTGTTGCTGTTGCAGCGCGTGGGGGAAGGCAACTTAGCTCACAGCTTCATGTCCTTCAACACGTGCTATACCGACACCGGCCTCTGGTAAGTGATCAACTCTGTACCCAAGCACGATACTTGTTTGTGATGGCGGCGTTCTCTGGGTCAAAATTGGTAATAGAGGTGCAAGGGTTGTCTCTCTTATACTCGCCATAACTTCTTATGCTTTTTAGTTAAAAATAACCCCTCAGTGTGATAATATTGTATTAAACTTAACCCCTCGGTGTGCTAATAGTTGTATTTAAAATTAAAAAAACCCTCGGTGTGCTAATAATCGTATTAAAAATAACCCCTGGTGGGCTAATAGTTGTAACCCCTCAGTGTGCTAATAATATCCCCTCAGTGTGCTGATAGTTGTATTAAAATTAACCCTATATGTGCTGGCTTGATTTCCTCGAATGTATTAAGCCTTCCAATAGTCTTCACCCCATTGGGAAATCTGAACAAAATAGTGATCGCTCTCGAATAGTATTCACAACGTGGGCACGTCTCGCGCATGCACAGGCAAATTCTAATTCCCAGCTGCCGGTCGGGAACGCCAGGCAGATGACAGTGAGGATGGCGAAATTTGCTGCCTAAAAGCAGGAGAGGTGGCAGATGAAGCCACACCCACCGAATTGCTGAGCTCAATTTCAAGCTGGAATGTTGAGAAAGTCTGGATTCTAGCGGCACTCTCTCAGGTGTCGATGATGGCGATGAAGAACTGGGACACTCGTGATGACTGAGGACTGGGAGACTTTGTTTTAAAGTTTATTCTAGTCCTAGCCACTGTTTCCTCGTACCTCGTTCTCCCCCGGAGTGTTTGAGCCTGTCGGTTCGATATCCCTTACTGTTGTACTATTACAGGTTAAAGTTCATTTCTGTCGAAGTGATGATGTCGAATTGATGATGCAATAAAATTTCATTTACACATATTGTGGGTGTGGTTGGTGAAAATCTGCAGCAGTTCTAGCTCCACAGTAGCTCACATCTCGCGAGTGGGACTTACCGAAGCTTAGAAGTTCGGACGAGGGTGTTCCTAGCAGAGCTCAAACAAGCACAGGAAGGCTGGCATTGATTTAAAAAAAATGGAAGTTGGGCTCTCCCTGGATGTTAGAGTTGGAGGATGGGTAAGGTGTGGTGTGTTCGCTCTGCTGATATCATAATCATTGGCCTAGGAAGGTCGCCATTGGCTGAGCGACATGGATCAACTTGCCTCGCATGACTCTTAGCAAGGCAGAGCTTAGTGAACATGCATACAGCGAGTGCTACATCATGGTAAGCTGACTTGGATTTGGGGCGATGGTGCAGTGACTAGGAGAGATTGTAGCTTAGTCCTCACTCCCCACCTAAAGAATCTCCTTTTCTCTCTCTCTTGGTGTTTATGAAAACCATTTCTTCCAGAATCATCATGTAAACAGTGCCCAACAGTTACTTCAGCCATGAAATATTTCAAGATAATTATATTCACTATTATAATATGAGCATTCAGGCTTCAGTATAATTTGTGGAATATATATGTCAATCGTATTATTTTACTGCTTGTTGCATGATTCTGTACTGATCCATAGCTCTTTTACATGTGGCAATATTATGTCTAGTCCAGTGCACCTCCTGCAACCTGTGAAGACAGTAATGAATACAAGACCTAAAAAGCACAGACCATCATGGCTTATTAGTCCACTACTCCACCAATGACATGCCAATATCTCTTACAACGCTGATGTATATTGTAGTACTTTCTGAGCATATCACTGCAAGGTTTCCTGACCTCAGTCTTCTTGAGGGTTTTGAAATTTTAAATCCTAGCAGTATTCCACAAGAGCTCTCCCTTCAACCCTTCCACAGTGCTGGCAATGCTGGTTAAGCTTGTCACCCACAATGGTTTTAATGGCGTAGTACATCCAGAATCTACCAGAGGTGAGCTAAAACTCTTCAATAGTGTAGTTGCTGCTAATAGTGAGTTGAAGCAAGTGAAAAATCATCAGCTCATGAGTCATCTGATTAAAATAAAAAATGGATTGAGTTTATAATGTTCTCCAGTCTGGCCAAGTTGACTCCCTCTGTCTTCTGTAGACTGTGAAAGAGGCTTCTCCACTCTATCTCGAGTCAAGACTGACCTTAGAAACCTGTTAGCCAACAGAACTCTCCATCACCTCTTGGTGATAGGGTCCAGTCCATCTGATTTCCCCTATGAACTCACTTGTGATCGTTGGGCTGCCGTGAGGAATATAAAAATCATTGTGGAAGCTTCTTAAAGGTCTGATTTATTTCAGTTTCAATTTACAAACCACAGCATCAACTCATCCATGACAATCAGACATGGTCCATCAATCACATACAAACCACACACATGCACACACACACGTGCACACACAATTATATATAAAATGAGCAACAGTATTAAATGTACCTACTCAATAATCAAGTTGAATTTTACTCTCAATATTTTGACTAGATGCTCTAGCCTTCATCAGGAATAAATATTAAATATATGCTATCCACACATGAAGAAATGAGAGCAATTATACGAGAGGCTTTGTTATGTTCTTGAAGGGGCTTGAGAATCTACAAAAGACGAGTAATAATAATTATCTAACCCATCTGTGTGCTGATAATTAACCCATCTGTGTGCTAATAATTATATAAAACTAACCCATCTGTGTGCTAATAATTAACTCATCTGTGTTCTAATAATTAACCCATCTGTGTGCTAATAATTATATAAAACTAACCCATCTGTGTGCAAATAATTAACTCATCTGTGTGTTAACTCATCTGTGTGTTAACTCATCTGTGTGCTAATAATTAACCCATCTGTGTGCTAATAATTATATAATCTGGTTGCTTTCTGTAGGGATGATATAGGACACATATCGTATTTCCTCAATCACTTCGCACATATCGTATTTCCTCGATCACTTTGCTCCCTGGCTCACATCTTCAGTTAATTAATTTGTACCCTCGAATAGTTTGCGCACATATATCCCACCCTTATTTAACGATTAATACACAAGCAACAATAGCAAATATTGTGCATGTGTAGGTCTTGTCTTGTCTCGTGGGCAGTTCCCGTTCAACCACGGCAGAGGAACTTGCCATCACAGCAGTACCTGCAAGGAACAGATCCTATGATGCAGAGGCCATTACCACAGAGACTGTTGGCCTTAACAATACCAATGACAGTGGAGGTGATCCCTTCGCCAGCATCAGCGAGTGAGAGCTTGAGGAGGACTTACAACAGGATGAAGCTGTTATAGACGACGACTAAAGGCTTGTCCACATTGCACCTACACTGATGTGCATTAATGTACGTTGGGTCCTAGGGGGGGAAGGACTCTTCAAGTCAATGTGCGTATGTCGTGTCCACACTAGCACCAAAATAAACCGTATGAAGCAAAAATAATGAGCCTACTAAAGCCAGTAAAAATCATATACTGTAGCAGTAGTAGAGATGGAGTTTGTTTTTGCATCCTTTTCTTGCTGGTCAGCTACCTACAGATGTGTAGGAAACATTTGCTGCAGAGAAGAAAGAGGAGAGAGCCGAGAGAAAGGCAGAAACAACGAAGGTTGCGACTGCACGAACTTCAGAAGTCTAGATGCAGGGCATACAAACAGTTCTCTAGCTATCTAGTTTTACTGCAGGCTGTAGTATAGTGTTTAGCTAGCTCCAAAGTTCCCAAGTACAGCATCATGAAGATGCGTGTGAATGAAATCGATCACATAGTTATTTGAACGTTGTTGCTCTGATTTGACTCAAACCACCTATGGAGGTGGACCAGCATATTTTAATTCAAATTCATTGTGGACGCGATCAATGTGGACAGCCATCAACTCTTCCAACTTTTAAATAAGCTTACTAATAATGGCTCAATCTTTTACCCCACATTTTAATGCTCCAACAACAACAGCTAATAAGCTACACTGCTCAATAGTCTCGTCAACTCTGAGGGTGCAGCCTAAAAGCTAGGCAAACACTTGGCGCCCATGTGCCCTTTTCACAAAGCTGGTGCTCGTGCTCAATGAAGTAGGGCGCACCCTTGATAGGTTCGTGTAGCAGGCACCTCATGAATTAAATAGCTCACGTGTGGTATAACCAGGATGTATGGTAACCGTGGCTAAGTCAACGTGACCTGCACATGAGTGTAAAGAGGGACAGCCTCTCGGGAATTGTGTTGGAATTTCGTTAATTAGTTATAATTTCTTAGTACCAAAAGCTGTTACTATGTCGTACTATGTCGCAATTATGTTGGCAATTGTACCAGCTGCTCTGTTTTTATATCCACATGCTTAACCTCCATTCTATTTTTAGCATGGGTTCTAAAAATAGAACTACTTTAGAGTAAGGAAATCAACCCATCCATATGTCCGTCTCTGTTCTATTTTAGTGTGGGTTCTAAAAATAGCACTACTCACAGTTTGCGTGTTCATTATTTGTACAATGCATCAGCTGTTCTGTGTTTAGAACAATTAAAGAGTCGGTCTCCACCTGCCTATCCCTGTTCTATTTTTAGCTGGGTTCTAAAAATAGAACTGCCATATTTGTTCATTGCAGGGGTATCTATATGGTCACTGATAAAATGTCAATCGACGATCTGTTCTTCAATATCCAGAATGAGTGGTAAGCAATCCTGCAAGGCACACCCATTATGGGTGTGGTGAACACACACACACACATACACACTGATGAGAATGTATTAATGTTCTAGTGGTGATTATGTGTAGGGTTAGATTGTGTGTTAGTGTGACTGAAGCAGAGGTGGAGAGAGCAAAGAATGTCTTCAAGACAAGCCTCTTCATGCATCTGGATGGTAAGTTTAACTTTAACCCCTTTGACATCACAGTGAGCGTTGAACAGAAATATTTAACCCCTTTGACACCACCGTGAGCACTGAACAGAATTACAGCAGTTAATTAACCCCTTTGACATCACTGAGCATTGAACTATGTTAACCCCTTTGGCATCACTGAACATTGAACAATGTTAACCCCTTTGGCATCACTGAGCATTGAACAATCTTAACCCCTTTGACACCACATTGAACAGAAATGTAGCATGTTAACCCCTTTGACACCACAGTGAGCATATAGAAATTTAGCATGTTAACCCCTTTGACACTACAGAGTGTTGAACAGAAATGTAGCATTTGTTGTGTTCTTACCTGCTGTTCACGTGTACTGTTACACAGGTTCTGCTCCAATATGTGAGGACATTGGAAGGCAAGTCTTGCAATACAATGGAGGAGGGGGGAGGGGGGCGGGGGTTCTATTTACGTACATTAGCAGTGCCGTTAAACATTGCCTAACTTGTTGTTCTCCATTTTTAACCCCTCATGTTACTGCTAGACACTGGTCGGCTTTGTGCTAAATACAAACTTTTAACCCCTCCCTCTCCCCGTGTTTCCCCCCCAATATTGTTGTGTGTGGTTTTGCATGGAGGTACTTCTAACATTTGGTCAGTGTGCGGGCTTTGTTTCGTTTCAACCTTTGACCCTCTACTGCACTCGTAATAGAGAGAAGTGGGGCGAGTGTGTGGGGAGGTGGGGGGGAGGGGAGGGGGAGGGGTGGGGGAGGGGAGGGGAGGGGGGGGGGGTTCAGGAAGAGTTGGGGGTACCGATGTGAGTAGGGAAAGGAGGGAAAGGAGGTGTGTGTGTGGATAGTGGGGAATCATTTTCTGGCCTAGACATATAGTAGCAGCCATAGTAGCTACAGCTGTGGTTGGTAGCCATATCCTTTGCAGCTGAGCTTCTGACTTCCCTCTAAGATCTAGGGTAGGGACTAATTGGGAATCAGTATATCATTCATTGTGCTTCAGTATATCATTCATTGTGCTTCAGTATATCATTCATTGTGCTTCAGTATATCATCATTGTGCTTCAGTATATCATTCATTGTGCTTCAGTATATCATCATTGTGCTTCAGTATATCATTCATTCTTGTGCTTCAGTATATCATTCATTGTGCTTCAGTATATCATTCATTGTAGTATATCATTCATTGTGCTTCAGTATATCATTCATTGTAGTATATCATTCATTGTGCTTCAGTATATCATTCATTGTGTTAGTATATCATTCATTGTGCTTCAGTATATCATTCATTGTGCTTCAGTATATCATTCATTGTGCTTCAGTATATCATTCATTGTGCTTCAGTAAATCATTGCTTGCTCTGCTTCATTTATGATAAATCTTCTTCCCCAGACAAATGTTGACATATGGCAGGCGGATACCTCCAGTGGAGCTCGACCACAGAATCCAGGTACTGCTGATTAGTGCAGGCAGGCAGGCAAAGGATCTTCAATAACAATCTAGCTATGAAGGCTAGAGTATCGTCGATTGAGTAAATTTAAGTTGATTATCGAGGTGGGCCATCAGTTACCCCATGTTCCCTTCACTTCAAGCGAGGGGAACATGTGGAGCCTCGTAGCCCAACCCTTTCCTTGGTGAGAGGATATCCGTTTGCGTGTAAGAAGAACTTGACCTCTCCATCGGACAGGAAACCATGTCAGGGTGGGTGGACCGAGCACAACAAGTGTTGTGTGGTTGGTCACGGTTAGTTCCCGGTTGCTAACTGTTGTGTGCACACAAGCTTTGACAGTGAACTCTTTCATTGAGAGTGCCAACTTTTAGAGCAAGCTCACTCTCTCATTATATACACTTACTGGTGTCGGGTTACGATAAACAGGAAGGAGATGTTATCAGTTATTTGACCTGTTTGACTAATTGTGATTCATATGTAGCTTTTGTGCCCCTCCCCCCACAAGTTTTGTGCATTGAACCGGGTTTCTTGTCCAAGGAGAGGTAAATGGAGGAATATGGAATATGGATTCTAAGAGGGGGCGTGGCATGATGGTTAAGAGTGACATAATATGATTTTCAAGGTGCAAAGGTTAAGGGGAAGCCCCCCAGTACATCTCACTTGTCCTAGGCCATCCCAGAATTCCAGGAATACTTGGGACTCTCCCGGGATAGGATATAGTCCAGGTGACGGACTACAGAGAAGCCAGAAAACTTGCATCTCGGGGGCACTGGGTGCTCCCCGGGAAGTCTCTATTAATAGCCCCCTAGAACACTAGAAAGCCCTAGTCCTAGAACACTAGAAAGCCCTAGTCCTAGAACACTAGAAAGCCCTAGTCCTAGAATCCCTTAACCCCCGAAGCCCTAGCCCTAGAATCCCTTAACACTAGTAAGCCCTAGTCCTAGAATCCCTTACCCTAGAAAGCCCTAGTCCTAGAATCCCTAAACCCTAGAAAGCCCTTCACTAGTAAGCCCTAGTTCTAGAAATCCTGAACAGCCCTAGTCCTAGAATCCCTTACCCTAGAAAGTCCTAGCCCTAGAAAGCCGTAGCCCTAGAATCCCGTAACACTAATAAGCCCTAGTCCTAGAACAGCCCACTATTCGTTTGGTGCTGATTCCAGGCTGGATGCATGATGTTTAATCGGACATCCTGGGATGGCCCTGTTTAACCTGTGATGGCCTGTTTAACCCGTGATGGCCTGTTTAACCCGGAATGCCCTGTTTAACCCAGGACGACCCTGTTTAACCCGTGATGGCCTGTTTAACCCGGGATGGCCCTGTTTAACCCGTGATGGCCTGTTTAACCCGTGATGGCCTGTTTAACCCAGGACGGCCTTGTTTAACCCGGGACGGCCCTGTTTAACCCGGGATGGCCTGTTTAACCCGTGATGGCCTGTTTAACCCAGGACGGCCCTGTTTAACCCGTGATGGCCTGTTTAACCCAGGACGGCCCTGTTTAACCCGGGACGGCCCTGTTTAACCCGGGATGGCCCTGTTTAACCCGTGATGTCCCTGTTTAACCCGTGATGGCCTGTTTAACCCGGAATGCCCTGTTTAACCCGTGATGGCCTGTTTAACCCGTGATGGCCTGTTTAACCCAGGACGGCCCTGTTTAACCCAGGACGGCCCTGTTTAACCCGGGATGGCCCTGTTTAACCCGTGATGGCCTGTTTAACCCGTGATGGCCTGTTTAACCCAGGACGGCCCTGTTTAAACCAGGACGGCCCTGTTTAACCCGGGATGGCCCTGTTTAACCCGTGATGGCCTGTTTAACCCGTGATGGCCTGTTTAACCCGGGATGGCCTGTTTAACCCAGGATGGCCCTGTTTAACCCGTGATGGCCTGTTTAACCCGTGATGGCCCTGTTTAACCCGTGATGGCCCTGTTTAACCCATGATGGCCCTGTTTAACCCGTGATGGCCTGGGATGCTCTGGGAAAGGCCATAATTTAAGGAACCCAATGGAGCCTGAAGTATTAGCATTCGGAGTGTAACTCGAGCCCGTGTGTGGGAGCTCTCAATTCAAACATGCACTCAACCATCCATAGCAAAGTGCACACAATCATATATGCCCCAGCTGGCTGCATTCGTATGTGGTATATACACTGCGTGACTGTCATGCTCAATTACATGCAACAAAGTGTAGTGTATGAGAGTAGTATACATGTATACTCGGGAAGAAACCATAAGCTTGACTTTGATGGCCAACTACAATATCCTCGTAATTAGCATGGTGTATTGCGAGCAACCATGACATCTGCTCAAAGCAACTGCTGTGCAGCCAGTACAAATAATGGCCACATCTTGTGTCTTTGTGGTCGGAATAAGAACTCAATCAGAACTCTGAAGTGGATTTTTGTTACCCTAAATAAAGCACAGCATTTCCCCTTCAATATGTGCAATGCTATATCTCGGGGGGGAGGGGGGGGGGGTGTACATAGCAGTGGGTTAACTCGGGTTCCCATACTAGGAATCAATTTAGGTACACCTCGGGTTCCCATACTAGGAATCAATTTAGGTACACATGTCCTTGCAATGCTATATCTCAAGGGCACGTAGTAGTGGGTTACTTCAGGTTCCCATACTAGGAATCAATTTAGGTACACACCTCGGGTTCCCATACTAGGAATCAATTTAGGTACATATGTCCCTTGGTTACTTCAGGTTCCCATACTAGGAATCAATTTAGGTACATATGTCCGTTGGTTACTTCAGGTTCCCATACTAGGAAATCGATTTAGGTACACACCTCGGGTTCCCATACTAGGAATCAATTTAGGTACATGTCCGTTGGTTACTTCAGGTTCCCATACTAGGTCTAGGAAATCGATTTAGGTACACACCTCGGGTTCCCATACTAGGAATCAATTTAGGTACATATGTCCGTTGGTTACTTCAGGTTCCCATACTAGGAAATCAATTTAGGTACACATGTCCGTGCAATGCTATATCTCAGGGGCACGTAGTAGTGGGTTACTTCAGGTTCCCATACTAGGAATCAATTTAGATGCACATGTCCATTCCATTACACCATCTTGGTTTGCAAACCAACTATACGCCATCCCCATTTCCTTCTATGCAGCAAGTGGATGCCAACATGGTGAGAGAAGTATGCTCGCGTTACATTTACGACAAATGCCCTGCAGTCGTCGGCATAGGTGAGCAAAAGTAATAAACAAATCAACAATGCCCATCGGTACCTTTCCTTTGATGAGCCAAGATCAAGTTCGTCGACATATTCATCGATGTGTATCGAGTTCCTTTGTGTGCATATTTGCAATGTATATATACAAGGCAGGTGAAGCTCCCTGTTTAATAACAGCATCTGTGGTAAATATTTACAAAGAAGCACTTCACTTGTTGCTCATTTGTTTTCTGTGCAGGGCCTATTGAGCAGCTTCCAGATTACAACCGTATCCGTGGCAACATGTACTGGTTACGCACTTAGACTTTTATACATTCATTTTTCTCTTAGTTTGTGCAGTAGAAATGATTATTGTTGTATTTATATCCATTTGGAGTGGGCATTTAATAGAATATCAGGTGTATGGAGCCAATACAAATCACGTGGTGGGCATTTAATGGAACACCAAGTGTATGGTTGGTAATAGAAATTGCGGTTAACATGTGCTCTGCACGGGTCAAATAATATTATATATATATATGTTAACAAATGTTGCTTAGCACTGACACAAGGCATTAGTGCCATTCAGAAAGTGCATAGGAGACAGAACTAACATGGAGGAAGTGGTGCATGAATCAGCTGCACTTGCAAAGGAAGTGAGGGAGGACTACGGGTACACACACAAGACTGCTTCTACAACAAGAGAGATCAGCAGGTGACAGAAAGTGACATACGTACTATACACACACACACACAGAGAGAGACGAGTCTTTCTACAGCCAAAAGATCGACAAGACGGAAAACATATATTGCATAAATGCTGTGTAGTTACATGTGTATGTATTTGAGTAGGTACAGACGGAAATAACAATACAAGCTCGCGTACTGAGCACAGAAATGATCCTTAAATTCTAATATATATACATGCTGATGTGAGCATCATAATAAGTTGCAGATGCCCTTTCTCCCTCGCTTCTTCTGGAGTGCAGCTCGAGTGGCGTTGTCAAACACTTCCCTCACCCCTTCCCTTGTCTTTGCGGAGCACTCGAGGTACGACCACGCCCCAACCTTCTCAGCCATGGCACGGCCTTCTTCTGGTCGTATGATTGGCTGCTTTTCGTGTGCGAACTGCTGTTTGAAGACGGGATCGCTTCTCAAGTCTTTCTTTGTAGCGATCAAGAGGAAGGGCACGTTGGGGCAGAAATGGTGGACCTCTGGGACCCACTTGGCTTGGATGTTCTCCAACGAGTCATGACTCTCTACAGAGAAGCACATGATGATGACATCAGTGTCCGGGTATGAAAGTGGGCGGAGTCTGTCATAGTCCTCCTGGCCTGCCGTATCCCACAAGGCCAATTCCACCTGCTTGCCGTCCACTTCTATGTCCGAGACATAATTCTCAAAGACTGTCGGGATGTATTTGTCTGGGAACTCGTCCTTGGTGAATGCGAAGAGGAGGCAGGTTTTGCCACATGCTCCATCCCCTACGATCACTAGCTTACGACGAATGGCTGCCATTTTGGAGCTGAGAGAGATGGAAAGGGAATATCAATGATAGGTGGAGGCGCGACGAGATTGTTGAAAGGGGAGCAAAATGCAAGGGAAATTGTTTGAATACAGCAATAAGGGGAAGCTGTTGAGAGGGAAGGGGGGCACGGAAAGGTTGGAGAGGGAGGAGACAATGGAAAGGGGGTAGGAGATTGCTGAGAGGCAAGGAGACTGGAAAGGTTTTAGAGAGGGAGGTAGTAGAAAAGGAGAGATAGTGTTGAGGGGTTAAGGGAGGCATGGGGTTGAGGGGGCAGTGGGGAAAGGGAATGGGGTTGAGGGGGGAGTGGGGAAAGGGAGGCAAGGGGTTGAGGGGGCAGGGGAAAGGGAGGCAAGGGGTTGAGGGGGCAGTGGAAAGGTAGGAGGTTGTAGAAAGTTGTTCAAAGAGAGAGAGAAGCGGTTAGTTGATGAGATCAGAGGATGGAGGAGGAAAGCTGAGAGAAACCGAGGAAGTAATTGTTGACACCGGTAAAGATGAAAGCAACTATAAGTACAGTGCGTACCGACTTTAAAATTATAAAGAGGGATGCCGTCTTGTTGACGGAATAGGATGTAGCCATTGTTACCGACAACACGGGCTATAATGACAGCTTCCTCTAGAAGCAATCGCAATCCCGTAAAAGCTGGTTGTTAGTGTATATTTTGCTCGTCGTTAGGTACGAGAGTTGCTCTTAATTGAACCTACCAGTAATGAATGCTAATTGAACTTGAACGGTGAGTCGGAGATAAAAGAAAAAAACTAAAGCATCTCAACGAACTCTCAGTTGACATAACAAAATTACAATGACCTCAATAATTGACTGGGATTTTATACTCGAGCCTTCATCAGAGTTGCCTCTGATGCTCTAGCCTTCATCGAGATGCCTCTGATGCTCTAGCCTTCATCGAGATACCTCTGCTGCTCTAGCCTTCATCAGAGATGTCTCTGATGCTCTAGCCTTCATCAGAGATGTCTCTGATGCTCTAGCCTTCATCAGAGATGCCTCTGATGCTCTAGCCTTCATCAGGTAGACGTGTTGATGAACCGAGTAATTTATGTGCAACATCCTTTCCATAGGCCATTTGTCACCTTGCCTGTGCAGCAATAATTTGTTTTTGGGCTTATGGGGGAGGTGGTTTAGGAGGGCTTGTGGTACTTGACGAGGGTCTTGGTTTGCAAGTTATATCCTATTGCAGGTTGGCTTGTTCTGCTATCTGGTAAGGAAGCGTTTCCACGTTATTAATTAACCATGCAGCCCATTTACACATGAGCCGTGCAGCTAGGTCAGTCTAGCTTTCTAACCTGCTGGCGGGCATTCTCTTGATCGTTCTCTTCACCATGACAACCACTCCCGATTTGCGTAAGTCCGCATTATTTAAGACGGGTGACACATTCACTTTTTTGTTGTAGGTTAACGTGTGGTAAATACGTAGGAACGTTGATGTGCCAACCATGGCAGTCCTAATTCTAATCCAGGGATTGCTTCGCTCGCCAATGAATCCCACCAATCACATCGTTATGGTGACCCAGCTCGTTGCCTAGGAACACGAGGGAGAGAAGCTTCACGTTGCTCTACTCCATTGATTGGCCTCCAAACACATGACCTCAAACACCTCTTTCTTGATTATAGTCTGTTAAAAGGGCAGAGAGCTAGCCTTACAATAACCTTCTCAATAATCAACTTGAATTTTACTCCCGCAACATTTCGACTAGTTGCTCTAGCCTTCACCAGGAATATTATTAGGAGGATTATTCCTGATGAAGGCCAGAGCATCTTGTCGAAACATCGAGAGATTAAATGATTATCGAGGTCATTGTAACTTTGTTATGTCAACCGAGAGTTCGTTGTGAGTTCTCAAGCCTTGCTAAACAATTGACGGTAAGTTTTGCACGCACCGCTCGGGTGCCCGTGAGTTATTTGTTAGGCGCGTGCTTCTCGCAAGGCGGTGGTTTCATCTGCCCAACAACCAGCTTTTACGGTATGTGCACACCAAATGTAATGTCTGAAGTGACACGTCATCTTACGGTTTGCTTCTAAAGGTAAAGAGTTGATGAAGTGTGTGTATTCCAATCCTTTCCGATCGTGCAGTCAAGATGCATCTCTTGCATCCACCAGGTGTAGGCACATCCCACAAGAAACTACCGCAAAAGCTCCAATTGTGCGTGGTTCTAATTACACGTGAAAATTAACTTATTTCTAAACTCAATTTCTAAAGATGCGCCAAAGATGATGTCCATGTTATTTATTATTTGGGTTTCGTTGGTCTATCGACCCTTCCCGTTCTAACCATGCGATCACATAATGACCGTTTTACTTCCAGATTAGAAGTAACCACGTGCAGCATAATATATGTACTTCTAGAATCGGTAAAGTATCTACAACGGAACGTGACAATCCTAACGACAGGTGCAGTGTAGCTTACTCTACTCTAGCTAGATTCTGCACTGCAATGTTCTGTACCACTCCTGCTTGCTTCATGAACGGAAATGTTTGAAGCTCAGCTCAGCTACCAGAGAACCCTCTTTGGGTGAAGGTGAAGCAGTTCTTGATGCTTTATGCTCATTTCCAATATATCTAACCAACTGTAGCATCGGAATGTATTACTCCAAAAATGCGTCATTTTCTATCGTTGTGCCACATTCACGGTGAAACGTTCTTCTATTTATGGGTCACAGTAGATTGAGGATTAATTATTCCATAACGCATAATTAGAGCTTTTACGGTATACAAGGAAACATTTTTTTTGCAGACTCACAAGTTTCACAAAGGAAAGACACCAAGAACGCACCCTGAACCTGACGGTTCAAGCGAGAGCGATGGATTACCAGTTGGCAACATCATAAGTCTTCTCTCTTGATCATCTTAAAAACAATCATCTTAAAAACAAAACAGAGTGAGCGTGCAATGGTTGAACAACACGTCACCAGCTGCTCACCAAAGCCGATATTAAGAAATTGTAATAGTGTAAGGAACAAATTTACAATCATTTTTACCAATTTACAAGCAACTAATATCTGCATCCAATACAACATGGCTTTTCAAATCTGTTGGCATGCTTAATAGTTTCTACACAATTCGTCTTTACTGTTTCTAAGTTCCTAGTTTATCCACCAAAGGCCATTCATATCTTTCCTGGTGAAAAAAAAAGAGTAGAAAAAAAAAGCACTGCATCTCCTGGCATTCTCATAAGCTCGTATGTTAGCGAGTATGTTACACTCGCTATAAAGATCGAGATGACACTCCCCTAACCCTCCGCAGCTCACGCCCATTGGATCACGAAACACGAGGAAATTGGGTATGTTTGGAGTGAGATAATAAAACTGGTCTACTGAACAAATATTGGACAAATATTGGAGAAAAAGCAAGAACCTTGCAAATGACAGCACAAAGGAAGTGTTTGTCAGCAAAATGACCACGGGCACAGTCTATATAAAGCTGCCCATGAGAATTGCAGATGACTTAATGCATTCCAAAAGTATTGGCCAACCCAATATAGAGCAGCACTCTCTGTAGCCATGTGATCCAGCTCGAGGCCGCAGTGCTCAAGGTTACTTCCACACCTGTGCAGGGACACTGCCAAACTCCTCACATGAGCTATGTGTTACACCAACTTAGTTACTTTGAATTCCAACTCTGAATTAACTAATGTCGTAATGCGAAAAAGAACTCCAGAGCTAGCTGCCATTCTTGCTTATAACTTCACGTACGAATCATACAAAATGATGACCATTACCAATTTTCACTGGATAGCAAGCAGGTTATATACTGCATGGGCGACTACAATTGGAAGACAACCTTCACCTCTTAATAATAGCTACTCCGAATATTTTGGGATTGTTAAAATTGTGAAGCAACTGAAGAGCCGTGGAACACAGCTCAGAAAATCTTGGAGTTTCATGGTAAGAAAGATAAATAGGCATGAGGGCATGTGGAAATATGGAACCTTAACAACATTCTAAGTTGTTAGTATCTGCATATATATATACATGCGTGTGTGTGTGTGTATATATATATGTATGTATATGTGCATATATGTATCATGTGTGTATATATATATATGTATGCATATGTGTACATATATATACACACATGATACATATATATATATATATCAGGGTTTCATTTAGGTGGGGGGGCAGAACCCTTGGAACCTTTTTGCCCCCCCCCCCCCTTGGAAATTGTATTATTAGAAACTTTGTCACATCTTTAACCATCATGCCCCCCCTTAATATCCAGATTCCTCCAGTTGAACAAGTTTGGACAATTTTCTAAATGAAACCCTGTATATATGCTTGCTATCAAAATCAGTCCAGTGAAAATTGGTAATGGTCATCATTTTGTATGGTTCTTATGTGAAGTATAGCAGAGCCCTAATATCCTCTAATGTGTATATTAGAGTATATTTGTTTGCTAAAAATTAGCAAAAGGTTTCCTTTTTGTGTTTCTTACTGAAGCTAAATTGGTATTCAAAGCTACCAGAGTGAGTGGACATTCAACTTCCTCATCTTTACTTCTGGACATGAACTGTGCACAGACCACAACTGCCTCACCCGTTCCCGCAGTTACCAAACCACAGTCACACCATTCACTGCAGCTGTGCAAGATTCACGCAAGCATCTACATACCAAAAACGTAACTGCCCACTATTCCGACCACCATGTGAGGATAAACTTGTGATTGGCTTCAAACTAAAAGTACCATCTCGAATGGAGCTTACAAAGCTTGCCATGGTTAGAAGTGGAATTAAGAACACATCGTTCACTCACGGAAAACACACACCCAAAAAAAAACACCACACGTCCTCTGGAAAGAGACGTCCTCTGGAAAGAGAATTTAAATTGCAGTGAAAACAGTCGCTTGCTAATTGTGGAGAAGCCACTAGTGCTCCAACAAGAAGAGTTGAAGAGAAGAGGAGCATGCATTGTTCATGGAAATGGACATGAAATGAGAAGAGTATGATTGAGCTGCACAACACAACATATCATACCAAAACATTTTGGGGAAGAAAGAGTCCCACGAGTATGAGAAGGCTCTAGAAAACATACAAAGCCTCAAGTGCCCACAAACAGTGGCGTTTGATATATGATATTTGTGATGATCTACAAAACTTGAATTACAGGCACCAGGTGGTTGATATCTCCTCTGATGCCTTCATGCTTGTTTCACGACTAAAGCTCACTCAACTTCATTCATGCCAAGTTCACAACTTTCAATCTACTCAGAAGGAAAGAGGATAATTGACCAGGAATGCAAAGGGAGTGTGTGAGCTTGAAAAGAATGCCAAGGGGAAGAGAGACCTAGCCACACCTTGTGCGTTTAGAGGTACCCACAACTAAGGAGGGCATGGTGATTGCTAAGTCATATTGTACAAAGTAGGAGGTAAGTTGGTCAGTGAAAGTAAGTGTTAATGAGTGTGTATCAAACTCAGAAATTCTCTTCAACAAAGACAAGTAAGGTAGCTGTACCCAATAGATTCTATCTACATGCCACAAAGCAAGTCAACCCCACCATGGGGCTTCTATCTTGCAGGAAACATGACCACTCAACCACCAAAGTACAGAGAGAAACTAGACACACTACAAGAACTTATTTCCCTGCATAATAAATACCTCCTCCAACATTCTGTAGCAAGATATTTCTCACATACATCACAACATATGTAAAACAACACACAAACACAAGAAAGAATTCTACCAAGAACTACGGCTATCTAAGAAAGGTAATAAAAAAGAGACGCCCCTTTATTAACTTACTATATTTATTCAGCGGAGAATTTCTTTTCTTTTCGCCCAAGCACCACAGATCTCTTGAACTTAAAATTTTTTACTCTCAAGCACAGCAGCGGACCCTTTGTAAGTCGAGCAGAGGAAGCCAGGGTAAGCCCACGACAATCCGGATATGATGCCCTCCCATAATACACAATCCACACCCATAAACTGCTGAGTGTATATGTGCCGAGGTCGAGGTGGGGTGAAATCTATTTTTAGAACTGGCCCAACGGCGCGCGATCGGCTAGAGCTCTATATCAACTGTTCTAATTTTAGAACACTTCAACTTGCTGCGCATGCTTTTTAGGGAAACTCGTACTGGATAAGGTAGTTGACGGAGCGAAGTGATAAAAGGTAGTGGATAATTTCATCTGGAGTTGATACTTTCTATTTAGCTTGGATCGCTTCTTATTCGAGATTCAAGTTGAGACAAGTTAGTACAAGGTAAGTTTCTTCCCAGTGAAACTAGACCTGGTGGGGTTCATGAACCCCAAGGCGGTCTATGAACGAATGTAGACCCGAAGGTTTTTCTCTTGTGAACTAATGAACTAAGGACGGTGTGGTTTACTTATAGTTCCGTGAGTGTAGGGGGAGAGTATTGCCGTAAGTAACTAAGGGAGAAGGTGAGTAGGGGTGGCTATACCTTGTGTGTGTGTGTGTGGGGGGGGGGGTCATTGGATGAGGGTGTGGTGAATTGTGTATACTCTTGAGGCAAATGACTAAGGAGCAAACAAGCATGTTCTTACTTCACAAGGCACACTATATAATATTGGTGATACACCCAATCTGGCTTTTGCTTTCCCCACCTGTGGTCCAGTCATTTCTAGTTATGTAAATGGTTTTTTGATCCATCACAAAGTAGTTGGAATTCTCTATTTTTTCCCCCGCTAGACTTTTCTGAGATCGGTAGGTTTGGGTGTATATAAAAATCACAGCTTATTCCCAAGTAGTGGTGTTAGTAAGTAAGTGTTTCAGAAATGTTTTTTGAGTGCCATGGTGAATCAATGGTGAATCAGGAATGATAAGGTTGATGATAATGGAAGTGCTGGGTATGAATGGCATCAAGTTTAGGCCAAGGTCATGGTCCATTTGGCTATCTAAAAGAACGGAAAGTAACATGTTAAAAAACATAATCGGGGATCGATTTCCTTTTGTGGAGTTTGTACAGGTTCAACCTCCCCATTGTAGAGGTACAAGCAACACCCCCTCAGACTCTAGGCCAATATTACTGCCATACAATATGATGTTTTCCACAGGCCTGCATGTGTCACCGGAGTCTAGCAAGAAGTAATTAGTGAGTGTGTAGTTACCTATGCCTTGGATGGAAAGAGTTTGTTCACAGTTTAGGTGTAGGGATTTCTTATGGTTTCTGTAAAGACGGTAGGTCAACGCCAGTTCTTCTGAAAGTCTGCGATATAACTACATATGCTGGCGAAATACTGACTGTAGCGAGTGCTAAGTTCATGTGCTACAGCTATCATGATCTGTTTTGGAATCGCTTTCGAGGACGGTTGACATGCCCACTTTTGGGGGGTTTTGTTTTGAATTTTTAGTGTTTTGTTGTCATTGCTGGATGGTGTCTTGACAGTGTCCTATCATGACATCGTGGACACGCCCTAATGCTTCCTTCAACAGACAGCGACAATCAGTTTAAAGGGCATGTTCAGTGTGCCACAAGACCATCATGGGATATGGGTGTCATGGAAGAGTTCTAAATATTACACACTGCAGACCCTTGTGTTGCTTGCTTTCACCGAACTTGATTCAAGATAAAATGCGATGGGGGTCATCTTTGGATATCCAATGTACAAGGTCAATACCCCCCCCCCCCCCCCCCCCCCCCCAAGCCATGTAGCCCTAGCCATTGCCTAGCCCCAGCTATATAATCCTAGCCATGTGGTCGTAGCTCTAGCCCCAGCTATATAATCCTAGCCATGTGGTCATAGCCATATTGTCTAGCCCCAGCCATATAGTCCTAATGATATATCCCTAGCCTTAGAGCCCTAGCAATATAGCCCCAGCCATTGAGCCCCAGCCATAGAGCCCAGTCATAGAGCCCCAGTCCCAGCAATAGAACCCCAATCCCAGCAATAGAGCCCTAGCCTCAGCCATAGAGCCCCAGCCTTACATCTCGAGCTGTAGCCACAGCCAATATTAGGTGGGCTAGACTTTCATTATTAAAACACCCAAAGTTAAACCGGCGATTGTTCACTACACACACCACTGGATAAGTGCCAGGAGAGATGACCGTTGGTCAGGCTTACATTGCAATGCAATCTCTCCTAAACATATTCCTATCTGAGTCTTATAATTTGACCTTGAAAGTCGCAACTTTTTTAATTCCTTCATTTATTGGAGTGTTTCCCTACTATGGAGTGGCAGTATATCTTCAGTTGATGGTGTTAGACTGCTCTTGAAAATCACTTTTGTAGTTCCGGCTGCATGCTCTAGCTTTTATTATTCCGGATGAATGCTTGAGCATCTAGCTGGGGTGTCGAGTGAGTATGATTATCGAGACGGTCATCTGTTACGTCAGTGAGAGTTTGTTGCGATTTTGGTAGTGCTTCGTGTATCAAACGTCCAGCATATTCTCTGCCGTGGCAATGCAGCTGTAATTCTCACCATATCCAGTTCAGGCCTAGGACATTCCTAAACTATCCGTCGATACGATAATCGGTCGATGAGAAATCGGAATTACCTGCGTTTTGTGTTTGTTGTGAGAACAGTTTGTTTGTGAGCTCTGGAATGTGTGCGACTGCTCTTCGTAAGTGAGGCCTGCATACCAACTGTGGGGTGTGAGAACTGGCCTAGCAACCTGTGGTGTAGGAATGTCTGTGTGGAAGGTGTTCGGTTAGTTTGTGCATGAGATATAACTTACGCGTCCCAGCTGTAGCTGTCGGTGAAATATAAGGAAATGACAAAGATGAAGAGCTCCGAAGCTGTTGTGTGGGTGAAGCTCCACCAGTCTGACCGGTTTGATTGTTTTTGAAGGAGGCACTATATACTAGGATCACATGCGTTATGTCATCCTGGTCAACCCTGCACTATGTGATCCTGGGCAACCCTGCATACACATTGATGGTCTTAACCAACCCAGTGTGTGTTTATGTGTCCATGGCTACTGTCACACTTGCTGAACCCAGTGTGGTGTTGATCCAGTGTGTGTATGTGTGGGTAGGGGTGGGGGGGCGGTTCCATTGAGATACTGTCAACCTATTTCAATACTGTCAACCTATTTCAACCTGCCTCATTCCAATGTGGTGTTGGTCCAATGTGGTGCTGGTCCATTGAGGTACTATCAACCTATTTCAACCTGCCTCATTCCAATTTGGTGTTAGTCCAATGTGTGTCCTCATAGAACTATATTTCTCCTTAACTTTATTCATTGTGTGATGTTGATGCAGTTGTGTACTGACTGATGATGTAAGCAGTACCTACTCGACCTGTGGGGCTGTGTATTGCATGCTATACTATTATACACTATCTCGTAAACCATTGGAGATCCTTGCCAAGCCTGTCATTTAATTTAACACTGACTGGCTATGCCGCGAAATGGAGCAAGACTTTCAATTCTCACCGTCAACTCTGCATCTGCAATCACCTTCAGCCTGCATGCTCCTTGTGCTGTTTCTGTATGTAGTCCTTATGCTTATCCAGACATATCTCCTGGCGGATGTGCGGCCAGTTTTCTCCCTCCTCTCTTACTTCTGTCATTGCCATCCCCGGGGGATCTAGGCACAAATAGACCTGCTTACCACATGCCAGCCTTCCCATAAAAATGCGTGCAATTGAATGCTTTTCCTTGGGAAGTAGATACCTTAGAGTTTACAGTCAACAACCAGGCGTATGTGTGATTCACGTACAGTGGATTAGCGGGTGGAGATGTGCTACCAACAACCAGGCATTTGTGCGATACACATACACCGGATTAGCGGGTGGAGATATGCTACGAAATGCTCTAATAGTGTGAGAATGTCAAGTGCTTGACGTCAAGGGTCCTTATTGGAAGTGGGCTGTCCCTATAGTGTGCATATGCAGTTACAAATACAAACTGCTGACGCCTGTCATGTTCTGTGGACTATCCAGGGATGTATCTGTGCACGTCCAAAGCAAGCCTATCCCTACGGACATAGCCCTGGCCAGTATGAGGTGGGCAAGAACTTTATTCCGTGGATATCCATAGATGATCCCGGGATTATCCACAGCATAACTGGGCATTATGAATAGGTGTGCTCTTAATGGAGAGAAGTCAGGGCCATTCCAGGTGCTTTTCTTCAAATAAGTGAAATTCTTTAGGGCTATGTGGAAGAATGTCGTCGATTAATTATTGGCTGCCTTACGCAACAGGTACGAGGTATGGGACCTGTTTCTACTGAAGCCTTGAGACGGGATCAGGAATGGAAAGTGTCATTAGCTCCTCCATTCTGGTCACTCCCAAAGACATGACGCCATTATAGTGGCCAGCTATATCTACGTCTTGTTTAGAAGACTTTGAGCTAGCAGACAAACATCAGATAGGTAGAAAAATAATTGCATCTGCTTACACATTTTTTCCTTCCTCCTCCCACCCCCACCCCTCTTCTCCCCCTCCCTCACCTTTTTTCTCTCCTTCCCCCCCCACTTATCTCCCCTTTTATTTCTCTTCTATCACGAGTAGTACAGGCACTCATAACCAACAAAGCCAGGGCAGGACGACCCACAAGCGAATGTGCAAAACAGTTGAGATACAAACAAAACATAATATGGCTCCATTTCTACCTGACTGACTTGGCCCAAACTAAGAGCACACAGCGTTCATGCAGTTGCAGGGAGGTGGCAACTTTGCCTGTCAGCCGAATGCCTATTATTTCCCGTGTCTGCTGAGATAGGTGACCCAATCACAGCATAGCTAAATCTTCTGGTATTTCTGTCTCAAAGATGTCACAATGGCAGTCACTCGTCGTAGCTGAGATGCTCCTAATATTGGATGCTGTGGAAAGCATTGTCATGGTGTGTATCAGTTATGATGTTTACATACCGTACCATAAAGGCTCATATGTGGTTGGAGTTCTAAGTACTTGGCCACCTAACACTGTTGCCAGAGCCTTGAAGACAGAAGCATTCAACCCCTCTGCCAGAGCATTGTCGACTGGAAGCATTCAACCCCTGTGCCAGGGCCTTGTAGACTGGAAGCATTCAACTTCTGTGCTTGAAGCGTGTAGACTGGAAGCATTGAACCTCTGTGCCAGAGCTTTGAAGATGGAAGCATTCAACCCCTGGCCAGAGCCTTGTAGACCGGAAGCATTCAACTCGTGTGCCAGAGCTGTGTTCTACAGTGGCTGAAGGAAGGTGTACCGACACGAGAAGAAGAACCCAATACTGGCTAATGCTATAGCCAGGGCTAGCGACAACTTGTCTATGGCACCACTTCCTACCTGAGTTTGGTATTCATGAATATATCATTTGTCCAGGCAAAAAGAAGGCAGACTTCCCTGACTTACGCCTCTCTTTCCCCCCTTGAATTGCAGGTCATCATGGCGGCACATCAATACCGTCACATTTCCTAAAGCGCCTTCAGCCTTCTAAATCCTGCTGTTAGATCGTAATAATAACCAATGAACTTCAATATACGACTTGTAGTCGTGCTCAACACGCACAAACCGAAAGCTACAGACCACGTGTTTGTTTGGACAAGCTCGTTTTAAAAGCAGAAACTGAAAAGGTGTCGTGCTAAGTCTGTAGATCCTGAATCTAATTCTACTGGTGTCACTCACAGAGAGAGGAACATAAGAGCCAGCAACTAGGGTATGATAAGAATGTTTCTGGCATCGTCTTGACAGAGACACACTTGGAAACTAATAGAATAAGATGTCATATATTTGTTGGGCAGGGAGTGTGTGAGGTAGGATATTCTGTGCTTACGGCTAGTAGATGTTGTGATTGGCTTACCGGCCTGTCAACTCTACGTCGCGTTTTTCCGCCTACAGCATTCCATAACCATCCGTGTACTGAGGCACGTTCTATTTATAGGAGATCACTGTCGCTGCCAGTATATATTGCCTTGTTTTCCATGGATTGTGATGGGATAGTTCAGATGTTGTGGTTGGCTTACCGGCCTGTCAACTCTACGTCCTATTTATAGGAGATCACTGTCGCTGCCAGTATATATTGCCTTGTTTTCCATGGATTGTGATGGGATAGTTCAGATGTTGTGGTTGGCTTACCGGCCTGTCAACTCTACGTCGCGTTTTTCCGCCTACAGCATTCCATAACCATCCGTGGTTCTATTTACTGAGGCACGTTCTATTTATAGGAGATCACTGTCGCTGCCAGTATATATTGCCTTATTTTCCATGGATTGTGATGGGATAGTTCGTCTCTGCCGCCCTGGAGTAAGTGGATTGGAACCAGCAGATGAGTAAGTGGTTTGGATCCAACAGATCAAGCATCGTTTTACAATAAACCTGAATATGACCGAGTTTTGACGTTGAAAACCAGGATTCATATATTTGACCAATCGTGCCTTATGAGACCAACATTTACATTACAACAAACAGCATGCTCTTGAATATAACTAGCTTTACAATAATCAACTTAAAATTGTCTCTCGATGTTTCGACATGCTCTAGCATTCATCGGTAGCTTGTCCATGTGGCTTTTGATGAGGTCGCTCAAGAAGGTGTGTGTGTGTGTGTTCCAGTACAAACAGTAGCTCAGGCATCATGTGAGGCTAGGTCACTCTTGAACCCAGTCATTGGTGTAAGCATATTATGTGCCAAAAGCTTCTTCGATTTTTTATTCATAAAGAATGAATCGTTGTGTTATAATTAAAAAATAGCTAAATAAAATATTGATTATTGAGAAGGTTATTCTAATGTTATGACAACTGAGAGTTTATTGAGAGTTAAATAAATTCTTCCACTGTGCGCCTACCGAATATGAAGGCCTTAGATATTTGGTAATGATGGGGGGGGGGGGGGGGCTATTGAAGGGGGTTATTGAAAAATTAAGCGGACCTTTCAGAATTTGACCAACTTTTAAATCGTCAAGATGTAACATTGGAGGATGTGCTTTTTTGAGTTCTCTATGACGATGATTGGGGACTCTGGGTGTAGAATCAGATGAAGAAGGTGTGGTACCCTTCCCTTACCTTGACCTACCTTCGAGCAAGCATGGCGCTCTCACTCGAGCTGATGATTTGGATGGAGATGAGATTATCGGCGATGAAGGAGGCATTGATAATGAGTTGAGCTATTGCAGTTCGTCCGTGGATAAAGCACTACACTGCATTGCAATGACCTCAATAATCAACATGAAATTTACTCTCTCGACGTTTCGACGAGATGCTCTAGCCTTCTAATGAGATGATTCGCGTGAGCTTGTTATATACCAGTAGCTAGCTATTAACCACGTGATACAAACCACACCCTGGCACACTGCATCTGGTACGTGAAACGGATGTGGCAAAAAATAATAGTGATAATTAAATAAACGCCAAAACAATAATATAATTAATATATTATAAGCACCTTCTCAATAATCCACTTCAAAATGTATTCACTCAACGAATATAGAATAAAAATTAAATGAATTAATTAATAAATAAAATAATAATTAAATAGATTAAAAGATGTTTGATAATAAACATCAACAAAGAATGATAAATAACTGAACACAGAAAAATTATGGTGGTCGTGGCTTCAAGTTGAGGCTCTTGAGAGTGGCTCCCCGGCAGCCAGGCAAGTCCATTCCACAGTCTCAATTGAACTGCGCACACTTTGGTGCTAGGCTGCCTCCTTCACTACTAGCAGTTCCTTCTGGCCTGGTCCAAGATGGTGGCTTCCTCCCACTGATGTCCATTATCCCAAGCATGTTCAGCAATTGCAGACTTCTCTTTAGCACACTTTTTACAGGCAACTTGATGTTCTTTCACTCTGGTCTCCAGTCTTTTGTTGACCTCCCCATGTAGTACTTCCCACAGCTGCAAGGGTTGTGGTACACAACGCATGAGTGCATATTAGCTGGTAAAACATCCTTCACTAGACTCAGTTGTGTCCTCAGAGTTCTTCCTGATCTGAACACGACTTCGATGTTGAACTTCCTGCAGACCCTCCAGATGTCTTCACACTGCTGTAACTGAACAACTGATTTGAAGCGAGGATTGGGCATAGCTTCTGGCCCTTCCTGTAGTTGCTAGCCCTTCCTATGCTGTGGTCCCACTAATCCAAGGAACACTGGTTTGCTACTACACACACCCAAACAAGAAGTAGCTGGCTCGGTCACCTGTTTGTGGTTTTGTGGTTATTTCTCTGGCAACAAACACTAACGCAAATTCATCAATAAATGCTATCATCACATTAGTATGGTTGCTAGGGACTTTTTTTTGAACTGTTGCAGAGCTGGGAAGAGAAATTTTTACATGGCTGCGTTATGGCTGCGTTTATTAAAAAATATATATATATTTGTGTGTGTAATTGTGTGGCTGGTTTAATTGTTGCTGTATCTCTCCCTTTCCCCCCCCTCCCCAACCCCTTGTTTCTCCTTAGGCCCTGTGGCCTGTGTCTCCTTATAGTGGAGATATCAAGGCCCAGTGGCTAGTGCCTCCTTATAGTGGACACATCAAGGACCAGTGGCTAGTGTCTCCTTATAGTGGAGATATCAAGGCCCAGTGGCTAGTGCCTCCTTATAGTGGAGACATCAAGGCCTAGTGGCTTGTGCCTCCTTATAGTGGAGACATCAAGGCCCAGTGGCCTGTGCTTCCTTATAGTGGAGACATCAAGGCCCAGTGGCTAGTGTCTCCTTATAGTGGACACATCAAGGCCCAGTGGCCTGTGTCTCCTTATAGTGGACACATCAAAGGCCCAGTGGCTAGTGTCTCCTTATAGTGGACACATCAAGGCCCAGTGGCCTGTGTCTCCTTATAGTGGACACATCAAGGCCCAGTGGCTAGTGCCTCCTTATAGTGGACACATCAAGGCCCAGTGGCTTGTATCTCCTTATAGTGGACACATCAAGGCCCAGTGGCCTGTGTCTCCTTATAGTGGACACATTAAGGCCCAGTGGCTAGTGTCCTTATAGTGGAGACATCAAGGTCCAATGGCTTGTGTCTCCTCATAGTGGACACATCAAGGCCCAGTGGCTAGTGTCTCCTTATAGTGGACACATCAAGGCCCAGTGGCCTGTGTCTCCGTATAGTGGACACATCAAGGCCCAGTGGCTTGTGTCTCCTTATAGTGGACACATCAAGGCCCAGTGGCCAGTGTCTCCTTATAGTAGACACATCAAGGCCCAGTGGCCAGTGTCTCCGTATAGTAGACACATCAAGGCCCAATGGCTTGTGTCTCCTCATAGTGGACACATCAAGGCCCAGTGGCCAGTGTCTCCGTATAGTAGACACATCAAGGCCCAGTGGCCTGTGTCTCCGTATAGTAGACACATCAGTGGCCAGTGTCTCCGTATAGTGGACACATCAAGGCCCAATGGCTTGTGTCTCCTCATAGTGGACACATCAAGGCCCAGTGGCTAGTGTCTCCTTATAGTGGACACATCAAGGCCCAGTTTCTTTGCTAGGTTTTGTTGTTGTTTTGGTTGGGGGCTCTCCTGCATACTGTACAAAGGAGCAGGTGTGCTGATGCAAGATGGTGATCTCACCACTAGGAGGAAGAGTTTTGTGACACGAGAATGGCCTCTGTTCACAGCCTTTAGTGTGTCTGCTAGTGCCACTGATGACCAAGATTTCATCCAGCCATGTCCTATTCTTAGACGTAGCTATGCCCTAGAATTTGCCATGTCCTACCCTATCTATGCCATGCCCTACCCTTAGCTATCTATGCCTTGGCCATGCCCTACCCTTTAGCCATGCCCTCCCTTAGCTATGCCCTCCCTTAGCTATGCCCTTAGCTATGCCCTACCTTATCCCTTAGCTGTGCCCTACCTTATCCCTTAGCTATGTCCTTATCCCTTAGCTATGCCCTACCTTATCCCTTAGCTATGCCCTACCTTATCCCTTAGCTATGAGCTATGCCCTACCTTATCCCTTAGCTATGCCCTACCTTAGCCCTTAGCTGTGCCCTACCTTAGCCCTTAGCTGTGCCCTACCTTATCCCTTAGCTGTGCCCTACCTTAGCCCTTAGCTGTGCCCTACCTTAGCCCTTAGCTATGCCCTAGACTTAGCTATGCCCTACCCATCCTAGACTTACCTATGCCCTGCTCTTAGCATGGGTGACCCCTGTCACGCTCTACACACACAAGTGTACTACTACTACCACCTTCATGGGTTCTGTCACTATGTAAACACATGTTACTTTTTAGTTTTGGTTTACATGACTATACAAGGACACATTGTCTTGTGTATGTCAGACTGTGACCTTGAAAAGTGTATTGGTAAAGGCATGAGTTCTTTTCCCATGTGCACCAGCTGGAGCGTGATGTTGTACAGTCAACCACACCCATCATTACGTTTGATTGGCTTGTCTTGGCATCTCTGAACATCTACTACTAGCATTTTTGGCCTTTTAGTTGTTGACCTTCAGCTAGCATTTTAGCCTGTTAGTTGTTGACCTTCAGCTAGCATTTTAGCCTTTTAGTTGATGACCTTCAGCTAGCATTTTAGCCTGTTAGTTGTTGACCTTCAGCTAGCATTTTAGCCTTTTAGTTGTTGACCTTCAGCTAGCATTTTAGCCTGTTAGTTGTTGACCTTCAGCTAGCATTTTAGTCTGTTAGTTGTTGACCTTCAGCTAGCATTTTAGCCTTTTAGTTGTTGACCTTCAGCTAGCATTTTAGCCTTTTAGTTGTTGACCTTCAGCTAGCATTTTAGCCTGTTAGTTGTTGACCTTCAGTTAGCATTTTAGCCTTTTAGTTGTTGACCTTCAGCTAGCATTTTAGTCTGTTAGTTGTTGACCTTCAGCTAGCATTTTAGCCTTTTAGTTGTTGACCTTCAGCTAGAATTTTAGCCTGTTAGTTGTTGACCTTCAGCTAGCATTTTAGCCTGTTAGTTGTTGACCTTCAGCTAGCATTTTAGTCTGTTAGTTGTTGACCTTCAGCTAGCATTTTAGTCTGTTAGTTGTTGACCTTCAGCTAGCATTTTAGCCTTTTAGTTGTTGACCTTCAGCTAGCATTTTAGCCTTTTAGTTGTTGACCTTCAGCTAGCATTTTAGCCTGTTAGTTTTTGACCTTCAGCTAGTATTTTAGCCTGTTAGTTGTTGACCTTCAGCTAGCATTTTAGCCTGTTAGTTGTTGACCTTCAGCTAGCATTTTAGCCTTTTAGTTGATGACCTTCAGCTAGCATTTTAGCCTGTTAGTTGTTGACCTTCAGCTAGCATTTTAGCCTTTTAGTTGTTGACCTTCAGCTAGCATTTTAGCCTGTTAGTTGTTGACCTTCAGCTAGCATTTTAGTCTGTTAGTTGTTGACCTTCAGCTAGCATTTTAGCCTTTTAGTTGTTGACCTTCAGCTAGCATTTTAGCCTGTTAGTTGTTGACCTTCAGTTAGCATTTTAGCCTTTTAGTTGTTGACCTTCAGCTAGCATTTTAGTCTGTTAGTTGTTGACCTTCAGCTAGCATTTTAGCCTTTTAGTTGTTGACCTTCAGCTAGCATTTTAGCCTGTTAGTTGTTGACCTTCAGCTAGCATTTTAGCCTTTTAGTTGTTGACCTTCAGCTAGCATTTTAGTCTGTTAGTTGTTGACCTTCAGCTAGCATTTTAGTCTGTTAGTTGTTGACCTTCAGCTAGCATTTTAGCCTTTTAGTTGTTGACCTTCAGCTAGCATTTTAGCCTGTTAGTTTTTGACCTTCAGCTAGTATTTTAGCCTGTTAGTTGTTGACCTTCAGCTAGCATTTTAGCCTTTTACTTGACCTTCGGCTAGCTAGCAATTGAGCTTGTTTATATCCTATATAGCATAGCTTTTACCAGCTATTGGCTACCAATCACACTGTGTATGTGTAGGGCATGTCGTCAATGTTTGTTTGAGACATTGCGTCTTCACTTGGTAGTCCTGTGAGATGTTCCTCTCACCATGTGTGATGGTTGAGTTTAGAGCTATGATCAGCGTGGTTTAATTTACAGTGGTGCTTCCCCTTGGAAATTGTATTATGTCACATCTTAACCACACACCCCTCCCCCTTTAGATTCCAGATTCCTCCATTTTCCCTTCCAAGTTTGGTTAGGGTAATGGCTATCCTTGTTCAAAGGGTTGTTTTCTTCTTCCTCTTGGCTCTGTGATACCTAGGCATGTCCGAGTCTCCCATCAAAAATTCCGTGTGTTCCCATGTGTACGTCATTTCAGGAATCCTCCCTCCCTTATCCCTGGCCCTAATTTTATCCCCTAGGCAGGAGCCCTGCTGGCAGTTGCTGGAAGTATCAATGCACATGTACAACATGCACTGTCTCACTAGGACCATTTATCGTGGAATTTTTCTGGGCATAGTTGGACATTAGTGATGAATGCTACAAGCCCTTCCTTTTAGCAGCTGTTGGCAAGGGTGGGTGAAGTCTGTTATAAAGGGTCGAAATCCATCGTCAATGATTTGAACACTGATTTCTAAATTACATATTGGTGACATAGCCTATGTGATAAAACCTTGCTATGCATAGTTACGCTGGCTTGAACCCGCATTAACTGTTGACAGGCCTCCACAAGTTGGTTGAAGTCTGTAACGTAACAGTTGTCAGGTGCATGGGGGAAAGTGATTGACGATGATTAATGTGGTTGGGGACTAGAGGTTTCTGGTTTGGGCTAGAGGTTTCTGGTTGGTAGCGTGTTTGACCTCCACTATTGATTGACTTCCACGACTCAACAGGAAGCACAGATAAAGTTTCCTTGGGCTTGCAATCTGACAGCTGTTCTTTGCCGTAATAAGTTTAATGTAATAAGTTTAATGAGTTTAATGTAATAAGTTTAATGCTGTAAAACTTGAACTCATTCATGCACAAAACAAACACCAAGTTGACCTGTGTATTCTAAATAATGCCATATTAGCATTATTCATGATGGGCTAGAAACAACCATAAATGGTAGTCAAGCTATGAGGGTATGTTCTTGGTCTGTGTAAGTCTTTCATTGATGGGGGGGGGACTATTCTCCCTTCCCCTTGGAAATCTCATATCGCATCTTAACCATCATGCCCCCCCCCCCCTAGAATCCAGATTCTTTCACTTGCCCCGCCCCCCCTGTCCCTTGGACAATTTTCTAATTGAAGCCCTGACATTATATTTGTGCCTAGTGCATGTAGGTGAGAGAAGAATGTTGCTAATGATGGATGTGTATATCAAAGTTAATGAAGTGTTTTAAGAAATGCTATCCAGTGTGTTCAGTGCTCAGTCTTACCAACCAACAACACTAGGAAACCTTTTTAAAGGGAATAATGCTTCTGGCTTTCATATTGCGAACATTCTTGACATCAAATTCATTCCGTTCTCCTTTCCCCTCCACAGCTAGTAAGACGTTAATATGGCAAGTATTCGTAAGAAGTTGGTGATAGTTGGGGATGGTGCCTGTGGCAAGACGTGCCTACTGATCGTGTTCTCCAAGGACCAGTTCCCCGAGGTGTACGTCCCCACCGTGTTTGAGAATTACGTTGCCGATATAGAGGTGGACGGCAAGCAAGTTGAACTGGCTCTGTGGGACACAGCAGGTGAGGGGTGTTGAGTACTCTCTACTTTTTAGCAATGCTATTAGACCCATTTATTTAACTGTTGTTAAGATAAGCACAGCGTAATTGTCGTCCTGAGCTCTGTGATAATTTCGAAGAGTTTCTTCCGCTGCTTAGACCGAGAGAAAAACTCTTACTGTTGATTTTTCTTCTTCGATCCGTATTCTGTCTCTCTAAGTGGGGCGTCCCTTATTCCAAGACTAGATAAGGATGGGCTATTGTTTTTAATCCAGGTCAAGAAGACTACGACCGTCTTCGTCCTCTCTCCTACCCTGACACGGATGTCATCCTCATGTGCTTCTCCATCGACAGTCCCGACTCCTTGGAGAACATCCCTGAGAAGTGGACGCCAGAAGTACGGCACTTCTGCCCAACAGGTTACTCCTCTTCTCTCTCTTATATTTGCTCTAATTAATGCATCACTCTTCTCTTATATTTACTCTAATTAATGCACATTTTTGGTTGTCGAGCAGGAATGCTAAATTATTACTGGACTTGAGCATTTGTTGGAAGAAGGAGGAAAGAATGAAATATGCATTCCCCCTCCATCTTCCCTGCTCCTATCTCCTGTCCATACTTTCAGCTAGTATCTTTGTCAACTATAATATCTGTGATTAGAAATATCTATGAATAATAATATTTATGGTCCATTATTGCTTATACAGTTGTAGCATCTTTCTCTACCTTTCAGCTGAAATATTATATTCTTCTCTCATTCTCCCTCCCTATAGTTCCAATTGTCTTGGTGGGCAACAAGAAAGACTTGCGGTTCGACGATGCCACTCGACGTGAGCTGGCCAAGAGCAAACAGGAATCGGTCAAGACAGAGGATGGCCGAGCGATGGCTGAGAAAATCGGTGCTTATGCATATCTGGAGTGTTCGGCCAAAATGAATGAGGGGGTGAGGGAAGTTTTCGAGACGGCTACTCGTGCTGCCCTCCAAACAAAGAAAAAGAGAGGGAAAATATGCACCGTGCTGTGAAGTGAATCTACCTCACACTATTGACATAATGTTTGAGATATTGTAAAAAAAACAACACACAAAAACTAATTACCCTTTGATATTTAATGCCACCAGAGTCGTTTGTTTAATTTGGTGTACTATGTATTTTTGTGTGGTAAGCATACATTACTTTTGTTGCTAAATAATTAGTAATCTAGTTTTTGTGGTACACTATATATTATGAACGCTTGTGACTAATTTTTTCCCCTTTTTTTCCTTCCTTTTCCCCCGCCGTTTTCGTTGCGTTATTTATTTTTAATTCTTATTCATGCACATCTATAGTGCTATGTGCTATGTAGATCTACGGTTTCGTAGAGAATCCAGAGCCTGAAGGTTCGCGAATTAAACTCTATTTACACTTGCTTGTAGGCCTGAGAGATTCTTAGACTATATGGAGGTTGGCTTAGGTCGTGTTAGGCGACTTTTTACCTAGTGTCAGTCAGGCGCTGGGTACTAATCATTGCTTGGTGGTCGTTTTAGAACCCTATGTGCCGGTTTCGCAGTGAGGGTGTAGTAGAGTTTCACAATGCCTTGTTCCCTCGGTGGGCATGGCGTAGCCACATCTGTTGCCAAGTGGGGAAAATCTTTGGTACCCTTCATATACAAGAAGAGCAAGGTCATGGTAGTAGAAGCCGGAGTGAGTTGAAGGATTGGCGAGGAGATATTGGAAGAGGTCATAGAATTCAAGTGCTTGGCAGTGGTTTGATAGGAAGCTAAGGTGTAATTTTCAGTTAGAGAAGATGGCAAAGAAGGCGGAAGAGTGGGTTGGAAAGGTGACATGCATGAGTAGAGTGAATGGGCAGGTGGAAGTAGACAGGAAGAATGGTGTGGGAACTTCTAGTGAGATCTAGTTTGGAGTATGTAGCCCAAGTGTGGTGGACAGGAGGACAATGCTTGCAAGAAGTGTTGGGGGCAAGTAGTACAGGAGTGGGGAGATATGGGGTGGAGGAAGCTAGAGGAGAGGAGGGATTCCAGAGGTATATTGGAACAGAGCAGATTGGTAAAAAATACTTTTGATAATAATTATAGATTGGTATTAGTGTTAGTTACTGTTACATAGTCTCACACTGTGCTATGTAGTGGCCTTAACAGGCTCAGCAGTATCAATTAAATCATAAAAGATAAAGGGGTTTCAATGAACTCTCAGTTGACATAACATTACACTAACCCACTTGAAATTGTCCTCTCTCGAAGTTTCGAGCCACAAGGAAGCATTAAAAAATGGACCAGACTGTGTATATAGGTGTTTGGACCGCTCGAGTGTTTGAGTTTTTTTCAATGCTTCCTTGTGGCTTCGAAATGTT
Source organism: Cladorhizidae sp. MBARI D1340-BT2 (assembly GCA_028752905.1). NCBI lineage: Eukaryota > Metazoa > Porifera > Demospongiae > Poecilosclerida > Cladorhizidae > Cladorhizidae sp. MBARI D1340-BT2. The sequence goes on from JAQNBH010000001.1 coordinate 4,136,722, forward strand.
GAAGTGATGAATGGAGAACAGCTTGGTGAAGTCCTGGGGGAGGGGGGGGCACTGAAGACATGCAGCATGCCAGAAGCTCTTCTTGAGTCGAGGTAGTCACACTTCAACGTGTGGTCAGGAGTCTAGTGGGCATTGCAGATCCTACAGATCAACATTGTCGAAGACATGTGTGGTACACTACATCATGCCCAGCTGCTTGGAAGCTAACAAGGTGGGTATGAGTTGCTTCTCAGTGGGGTAGGTGGTGATGGTCCAGGTAGCATTGATCAAGCTAACAAGGTGGGTATGAGAAGCTCCCCAGTGGGTTGGTGGTGATGATCCAGGTAGCATTGATCTTGGCTAACAACAAGGTGGGTATGAGAAGCTCCCCAGTGGGTTGGTGGTGATGATCCAGGTAGCATTGATCTTGGACCTGGAAGCTAACAACAAGGTGGGTATGAGAAGCTCCCCAGTGGGTTGGTGGTGATGGTCCAGGTAGCATTGATCTTGGACCTGGAAGCTAACAAGGTGGGTATGAGAAGCTCCCCAGTGGGTTGGTGGTGATGGTCCAGGTAGCATTGATCAAGCTAACAAGGTGGGTATGAGAAGCTCCCCAGTGGGTTGGTGGTGATGATCCAGGTAGCATTGATCTTGGACCTGGAAGCTAACAACAAGGTGGGTATGAGAAGCTCCCCAGTGGGTTGGTGGTGATGGTCCAGGTAGCATTGATCTTGGACCTGGAAGCTAACAAGGTGGGTATGAGAAGCTCCCCAGTGGGTTGGTGGTGATGGTCCAGGTAGCATTGATCTTGGAAGCTAACAAGGTGGGTATGAGAAGCTCCCCAGTGGGTTGGTGGTGATGGTCCAGGTAGCATTGATCTTGGACCTGGAAGCTAACAAGGTGGGTATATATGAGAAGCTCCCCAGTGGGATTCGTGGTGATGGTCCAGGTAGCATTGATCTCTTTAGTACTCGACCGGTTTTCTGTAATATACACGCCTGTTTGAAATACAGCCTTCACATGTAGCCAGTTATGAAGAAGTAGAAAGACAAAGTTATATAATATATAACTTGACAATACCTCGGACACATGCGTACATCATGATACATGTCTGTTAGAATGTAGGGATACAATAACCTGGAATTGTATTATCTCGAGTTTTCGACTATAGTGCAGGAAGTCATAGATGTCCATAAAAGTTGGTCTTGTTTAAAGCCAACTGAAACAGATTTTTGTGATGTCAAAATTAAAGTTTAAGTTTATTATGTTCTGATGTATATATGTGGACAATGAAAATATTGTTGCCATGGTAACCAGTTCATTAGTTACTAAGGGCTTGATTAATTAATCTTTGATGTATAAAAATAACTATCTGTTAGTTTGAGCTAGGGATTTGTAATTTGGTGTGTGGTTTAATGACTTGGTTTAATGACTTGGGGAGCTAAAATACTGTTAACCAAAATTTTGGTTGAAAGTCTTATTTTAAAAATATGATGAAAAATCTATTTTCGTGGGCCTTTTTTTTGAGGTCTATGAAATTGAGTAGAAAAATTTCTTGCTATTGAACTTATTGTTATGTATGGTGCATTTAATGACCAGTAAAACTGTTAAAACAGATTATTATTATAATTTTTTTTAACAGAGTAAATGGACGTTAATTTAGTTCAGTTTCAGGGACATGATGACTTTTGTACTTTTTAACAGTGTCCTTTGGCTGGCAATCCGTCCACTCACAATATGCCTCTTGTACATCATCTTCTGAGAAAGGAGATTCGTTCTCTGGCTCAGACTCATCTCCAGATGATGTTAATATCCCAGGGACAGCAAAAAATTCATCAAGCTCACCTTGAATGTAAGTCAACTTCCTCCCTCTGCTGTTTAGCAGCTCTTGCTACAGATGCTTTGTCAGCCTGGCGCTTCCTGCTGGACCATCTGGACTTCTTTGATCCATCTTCACTCATAGTCACCAACAAAAGCTTGCTATTCAGAGGGGAAAAGCGTTGTCATGGAAACATGCCACGCCCACTTATTGTACTGTACTAAAATCACATAGAGTTTCTAAATGCACCATGTGCAACTAAACTTGGTATCATTTTAAAGGAAATTTTTAGCTGAGCATTATGGTGCAAGTAATTTTGGGCAAAAAGTAAGTCGTAGTAAGTTACAGTACAAAGTTCGCGTGGACATTAATGCCTATAGATGCTCTAGCCTTCATCAGGGTATTCCTGATGAAGGCTAAAGCATCCAATTCCAAGTTGTATTACTGAGAAGGTGTTATTATGTCAACTGAGAGTTCATTGAGTTTATTCTATCATGGTCTGCAAAGACAGCTCCCAGTGGAGAGAGAGAGGTGTATTTACAGCGAATTTTCGACCCTGTCTAACATTAACAAAACCGAATTTTGCCTTTAGGAAGGCGGAGTCAAGTCTTTTGGGAACCCCAGGATGGAATACAGTGTTGCCAGAACTTTTCAGCAGTTGGATGCCAAATTCGAACCTGTACTATGCCAAATTATTCATAGGCGTAGGAGAGGGTGAGCATGCCCTGCCCCCAATTTTCAAGTATTTTATTGCTGTTAATACTGAATGAAGATATTATTTTGGCACATTTTAGTTCTATAATTATGAAGGAAGTTTTGATTACTTGTTTTTGATGCACATATAACTATATATAATTAAATTACACCATGAAAATCTATAATATGAGCATTTTAGGACGTAAGTTAGCTAGATACCACATGATTTATTCTATTGCAAGGAGCAATTTCACTCCCATAATTGACAAGATCTTGTGATGACTGTGTCCTGTTGTAGGTTCCTGAAGTTCTTCCAACATGGGTACTTTATCTGAGATATTACAATTCCTAAGCCTCAGCATTTTTTTCCCTACTTCAACTTCTAATAAGTTTATGCAGGATGCCAATACGATGCCAAATTTTGCTCCGATGCCAAATAATTATTCTTGATGCCAAATAGGTTCAAAAGATGCCAATACTATGCCAAATTTCTTATGGAGACCAAACACAAAAAATCGGATGCCAAACGTTTTTTAGGATGCCAATATTATGAAATTTGGCATCCTAAGATGCCAAATGGCAACACTGATGGAATAGTGAAATCATGGTTACAGCATGCGGCAGGCACTAACGTGCTGCGCTTTAAAATCGCGAGATTTACAGAGGCAAAGTTTCTTCAAACAAAAGCTTTCTAGCTTATGCATGGCAATACCAAGTTTTCAATGCGCAGCAATCAATCGAAATCCAGATTGATAAAAAGCGGTATATATTAATCAGCGAAGGTTGTCTAAAGCGGGAATGGTCGTCAGTGGGGAAAAGGATAGAGGAAAGAAAACTGGGCGCACAGGCAAGTAAGAACGAGCTGCATGGTTAATAGCTGAGATAATTGAATAGTGAAGTTCCAATTTGACTTAGCCACTCCATTCACCAAGACGCTGAGGCTTAAGACGGGTTTGCTAAACTGGAAGTCCCCGTTTCATCTGAGCTGGTTTGCTAACAGGGGCAGATCCAGCAATTTTTAATAGGGGGGGTTGTTGTGGCCATACCCTTAACCACACCCCACATATCGTCCTTAACCACACCCAAATATGGCAGGCCATGCACCGGCACCCACAATTCACGCACCCACAATTCAGATCAGTAAAATAATCATTATTAATCACACACAAAAAATAATGAATCAGTTGTCAAACAATGAAGCTTGAAAAAGTCTCCTTGGATGGGCTTGAACAAATGCCTGACAGACTTCATCTACAGGTATTTGTTCCCCATAGTGCATGGCAATAACAGAAAGATCTGACAAATGCTCCTCACTCATAGTAGACCTCAAATAAGTCTTTATTCTTCTCAGAAGAGAAAACGACCTTTCTGCCTCGGCACTAGAAATGGGTATATAGTGTGCAAGCAATTACTAGGAGGCAGTGAATATTGGGGAACGAATCCTTATCACAAGCACCAAGAGCTAGGAGCAGATTATCTGGTAGATGAGTTTCTGTATCAGCTGAATCAAATTCACATTTCTTGCTATGCCAGAGTACATTCCACCTTCTGAGCTCATTCCCGAGGGACATTGGAAATGGAAGGTCACTTTCCCAATGAAGTAAACTTTCAATCACACGCTGGTCAACTGATTCTGTCGCAAAAGTACTTTTTATTATAACAGAGGGTACAAGATGGAGCAGGCCATGAGCATGACGCTGATCTTCTGAAAACCGGTCCTTCATTTGACCCAGGAGAGAATCCAAGAGAGGGATGGCAATTGCTCTTTTATAGTGTTCTTGTGGGCTGTCACTTGGGACATTTGTACGGTTCCGCTGAAGGCTCGTCTTTCTGGGAACACATTCAGAAACACCAATGTCATCAGCAAGTGGAAGAATCTCAGAATTGTACCAGGAGCTGAATATTTCGTCAATGGTTTCTCTGGTGGTCCTTATATTTTCAATACTGGAATCTACCATCTTGTAGGCGTCAACAATATCATGGTCTTGCTTCTGTAATTTTGAAGCCAGTGGCTTCACTTCATCAAGAATATTTTTTGTGACTATAAATACAGCAATAGATTGAAAACAAGAAAGTGAAGACTTCAATCCTTGAGCTTTTTCTCTGTCCCAATTCCAGCTTTTGTCATCCAAAAGCAAATTTTGATACTCATTGGGTGAAACAATAGCATCCAAAAAGGTCACAAAGCATTCATACATCTCCAAAAATATTTCAAAACAAGTATGGCGCTCCACCCAACGCGTCTTACAAAGACCAGGAAGCTTAGAACGTCGAGATGCTGGCAAATATACATCCAAAGCTCGCTCAAAAAACCTTTGTCTCTTAGGACTGTGGTTCAAGAACAAATACGACTCATTAATTAGGCCAATGAGGTTCCTCACTTCTTGGACCTTGCATGAAGCTGCAATAGAAAGGTTGAGAGAGTGAGCAAAGCAATGAGTGTACAAAGCCAGAGGAGAAATTTGTTTGATCTTTGCTTGGACACCAGCTATTGCAGAAGACATCACAGCTGCTCCATCATAAGCCTGACCTCGAATAAAGCGATGGAAGGGTGTGAAATGGATTCCAAGATTTTTTCTGCAATTGTAGAGGCATTTGCTCTCTCAACGTTAATGAGATTGATTAGGTACTCCTTAATGTGAGGCTCTTGTAGAGTTGTTAGATCAACAAACCGAACACACACAGAAAGGATTTCCTGATTTGCATGAGGGTCAGTTACTTCATCTGCTATGATGGTAAAAGGTAAGTTATTTGCCCGAAGTTCACTGGTTAACTTTTCATGTAATTCATGTAATTTACAAGCATACACATGAATAATGTTATTTTGTATAGTTGCTTGTATATTTGGCATTTTTATCGCCAAAAAAGAAGATGCTCTTGTAGAGTAGCATTACCTTTTCCAAGGAGTTGCAATGTGGCTACAAAGTTCCCCTTTAATAGAGCAGTCCGAAAAATCCACTTGGTCTTCCCTGTGACCTTTATAAGGTAAGCCCTGCTTAGCTAAAAATTCGACACAGTATACTATATAATTTCTCTGTTTTTGTCTGCATGTTTTTCTTGTTGTTTCAGAAGCCTGCTATCTACTCTATTTGCAGGACTACAATAATTACACCTGAAAAGATCTGCTCGTTCTGCAGCATGACGATGCATAGAGCTCTGCTCATGACAAATAAGAATGCCATCTTTTCCTAGGGCCTTGGTATAGGGATTTTGGTATGCTGAAAGCACCAGCAAACCAGGTTTAGCCCCTTGGCAACCTCCCCTATTGGGTTGCTCTGGTAAAAGGACACAATAGCGACAAATCCCTCCTTCAAGCACCTGACTGTAAGACAACCATGGAAACTTTTTAAGCCAGTGATGCTGGAAAGATACTTTCCAGGATTTCCCCTGCTTAGTGACATGATGGGAGTGAAGTGTATCAGAAAAAACTGGTGCAAAGTGAGGTATTGAAATCTCTGGGTATCATCAATACTTTCCCCTAGTTTTCTCAAATCATCTAAAGAGCCACATGCTGCTTTGATCATTGCTCCCAAGTCAATAGCTTCACTGCTTGAAGTGATTTGGGCTGGAACTTCACTTGAAGTGATTGGGGTTGGAACTTCACTTGAAGTGATCGTGGTAGAACTTCACTTGAAGTAATTGGGGTGTCTGGATCACTTGATAGATCATTGCTAATAGCATAACTAACACTTAGACTACTACCTGGCCCAGAGTCAATTGTGGTAAACACAGCAGGGCATGTTTTCTTGGGTGGTGGCTTTTCCACAGAATTGGATCCAGCAGACCTAGGTTTAAAACATTTTGTCAAGTTATATTGGACTATTCCTAGCATCTAATTTGTTACTAAACTAACTGGTTACCTTTTTAACATGGCGGTCAGCTTCAAGCAGCCTCTTGAATCCTTTTTTCTTGACATTTTCATACACTAAAGCTGTTCGAAATTTTTTACTCTAAATGCAACCCACTGTGACCTTTGATTAAAAAAAAATTAAGAGCTGCAACAGAGTCAGTGTTAATTTTACCATGTCTTTGTTGAGCTAAAGTGTAAATGTTAACAATACATGTATGTCTTTGTTGTTGCTGATTAATAATCTTTGATTAACCAAAAGGGGCCCCCCCCCCCTGGATCTGCCCCTGGCTAACCTCGCTGTTTGGAATCTGTAAGGAATATGCTTCTTCTCCATGTCAAAATCCAAGCAATATAATATTACACATCTGATCATTGAATAGTATTAGGCCTACAGCTATGCTTGGGGCTGGAGGTCTGACATACTTGCCAACTTGCCAACTTTCCATTAGTTAATTCCGGGACATTTACGACGCGAATTTCCGACTACGCCCCCTAATTAGCACGCTGTCCCCATGATGTTATTATTTACCCTGTATTTGTGCTTATTTACTTTGTAAATCATGTTTATACCTTTGAAACTCTTGCCTATCCGCCAACTTTAGCCCAACACCTTTAAAATTTTTTTTTAATGAATTTCATAACTTTTTTTGAAAATTGCAAATTGAAAGAGCCATATGAATCAGCTCTATTGAAGCAGGCAAACAAAAGTTAAGCATCTCTATGTCTACAACAGTAAAAAAAGTCACTAACAACAGAGATCCATCCAGGAGCGACTTTATTTCTCTACTCCGTAGGATTTTGATTGGTAGCGAGTCTGCAGTAGATGGCTCTGCAGCTTTCCACCGAAGAAGAGCCTCCAGAAGCCATTAATCGGGACGGTCAAAGTGAAGTAAAAGTCATCATTGTCAAATATATATATATATTTTTGTTGCCGTGACCAGTTTGTTACCTGGAATTTTTCTTTGATTGTATTTTTAAGCTATCTTTCGCGCACCCCCTGGTAAAAAATTAATTTAAATCTGTAGCTCGTTCGCGAGCGATGTCGAGTTTGTTTTAATCGGTCAAAATGGCTGCTACACTAGCTGAGATTGCAGCAATTATCACTGGTTGGGAAGTTTCTCTCCTAAAAAGTGTCCTGTTTTTCTTGCTTTACGAGTGTTAATTAAAGGACTAAACTAAACATGCTTGTAAATTAATCATGCGCTTGGGACTGCAGTGGCCATCTAAGCAGCGTAAGGTGCGCGTAGCTGTAAATTCCGGGACATTACCGGGACAAGGACACCACCGGGACAAGGCCCAAAATTCCGGGACGGTTGGCAACTCTGAGGACAATGTCAAGAGCATTGCACCTCAAAAACTTAATTTTTTAACCCTCTCCATTGCACGTTTGCTTAGCATATATCACTAGTTGGCAAGCGAAGTGAATCATTGTGGCCTGGATGGAAGACTTGGTACTGCTGCAAATAGCATATTTATCTAGTATGTATGTATGTATCATCTATGTATCTATCTATTTATGTATGTATTGAAGCGGGTTAAAGTAAGCGCTTCTCTGTATTACTCAGAGAGAACATAGAGACAACCTTTTATCATTTCTCACTCTAAAACCTACAATCGTCACCAGACCCTCTATGATGTAATGTTATTGTGTAATGTTATGTTATTATGACATCATCGAAGCAAGTAAACTAATCCAGTCGCCACAGTACTCCCCCCCCCCAGAGATCATCCATGAAGAGATGAAAGATGAACCGGACGATGACTAGTCTGGCCAGCTCTGGTGATGTAACCAGAAGCCGGCAGTCCATGTATCGGAGTGGAGGGCACTAAAACAGGTGCAGTTGGAGAGAGGCATGAACGAGCTAGTACTGGAGGAGCCAAAGATAGTTGCGACCTCTGTGATGTAGACTGTGATAGCACTGGTGCGTCCATGAAAGCTGGTTTGAGACAGTCAATGGAAATGTTGTCGGAGCGTGTGCCAAGATCCACCTTGAAGTACTTGTCATTCCTTCCGAGTACTTTGAATCGGCCATTATATGGACACTGAAGTGGGGTGCGATGGGAATCATGGCGTACAAAAACATGTGTGGCAGATTGAAGATCATGGGGCATGTGGAAGGTCCGTTGGCAGTGACAAACACTGGTGAAAGTCTCAGCTGAGCCATGTGTTGACGTAGTTGGTCTGCAAAGGTACCTGGCGAAGTCATCTGTGGTGTCTGAGTGATGAGATCTCCAGGCAGATGGAGAGTAGTCCCGTAAACCATCTGGGCAGCTGAATTCCCCGAGATATTCCTTGAGAGCAGCACGCATGCCAAATAGGATGATGGGAAGCTGGTCACACCACAATGATACTGGTCAGTCTAGCTTTGAGGTTGATGCATTCTCTCTACCATTCCATTTGCTTGTGGATGGAATGATGTGGTGTGAGTAGGTTCGATGCCAAAGAGATGTAGAAGATCCTGCCAAAGTGCAGAGATAAACTGACGTCCACGGTCAGAGGTAACGGTAGCAGGTACACCAAAGCGAGAAATCCAACCGGACAGGAATGTCTGGGCGCACGTATTGGCGGTGCAGTCTATCATTGGAATAGCTTCTGGCCATCTGGTGAACCGGTCAATAACTGTGAAAAGATAGGTGTAGCCTCTTGAAGGTGGTAAGGGTCCCACAATGTCAACATGCAAATGCTCAAACCTTGAACTCGTCACAGGAAAACTCTGCAGTGGACTAGCCACATTATGGGAGATCTTGGATTGCTGACATATGAGGCACGACTTAGTCCATGCAGTGACATCCTTTTTGAGGCTGTGCCAAACGTACCGAGATGCGATCAGATGTTTGGTGGGTCGGGCCCCGTGGTGAGCAAGTTAGCAAAAACTTTGCGATGAAGTGAGATAGGTTTAACGGGTCAAGGGTAGCCCAACAAAATGTCGCACAGGATCGAGTGCGGAGATCCAGGAGGTTGGATGTCCTCTAACTGCAGAGAAGTGATAGCAGTGCACAGAGCTTGGGTGTAAGGGTCAGCAGTCTGTTGAGCAGAGAGTTCCGCATAGTCCAACATAGGAGTCACTGTTGAGGGTGTTGACCCGTGACAGGGCATCAGCGACAGCATTGTCTTTCCCACCAACATGATGGATATCACTGGTAAATTCTGAGATGAAGGAGAGGTGACGTGTCTGTTGCATGGTGTCCACTTGTCAGGGTTGGCACTTGAGCAATGTCAGAGGCTTGTGGTCGGTGAAGATGGTGAAGGGTCTGCCCTCAATAAAGTGACGGTAGTGGCAGATGGACAGGTAAATGGCAAGTAGTTTGCGGTCAAAGGCAGAATATTGTATATATATATTAGTATGGAAACTGTTGAGCTCTGTTGAGCTCTATTTTCCCACCTATATATTAGAAACTGTGCTCTGTTTTCCCACCTACACCATATGCAGTAGTGAAGCCCAGGCACTGGTTGGATGATGCCGAGCTTAAGAAGATTGTCAAACTCGTTCTTAGCAACAGCCAGCTTCTCATGGGAGAGTCATCGAGCCTTGGCAAAGGTTGGTCGGCCATCAGTCACAATTCGGTGTTGGATGTCATGTTTGGGTTCCTTGTCAGTAGCTTGAGGGGCAGTAAGTTGAGGAAATTTGCGGAGAATGGTTAAGTAACGATTTAATGCTGTAGCAAAATAGTTGAGGTGGAGTGCTTCGAGGGCAGAGAGGTGTGCAGGAATACTGCAGAGTATGTCTGCCTCAAGCTGTCGATGGTGCTTCAGGCCAATGAGCAAGCCGTGCTCACGAAAGAAATCCGTCCCAATAATTGGCTGCCTGACATCAGCTAGGATAAATGTCCTATTACAGTTTTTCCTTAGCCCCAATTGTAGAGACAAAGTGCACTTGCCAAATGTGGAGATGACAGAACCGTTCGCAGCTCTGAGAGGGAGTCCCTTCTTCTGTTGTGTGACGGTTAATACGTGTAGCAGGAAGCACACTGACTTCCGCACCAGAATCTACCAAGTAGCTTTGGCCATCAGCCAGGGTGGCAAGTTGCTCTACATTTTTGTCTGAATGAGACTTCAGAATGTGCTGAACTGACTGGCAAGCGTGCAAGAAATATCTCTTGAAGAACTGGATCATCATTGCAGCTAGCTGCTCAATCCGTCTGAGGAGCTGGGAAGGTTTCAGATCACCCAAGACAGAAGCTTCTGCATCCTTTGATACTCCGTGAGGGACGTGCATGCAAGGAGGCACTCCTTCAGGGTGTCATAGGGATTGTTAGCTGGGATTGTTACAATGACGTCGGGTACCTCACGGGCGATCTCGGGTCCCAGTGAACCAACAATATAGTGGTATTTAGTTAGCTTCTGGACAATATGCCTCATAGAGAACTGTGCTTCCACTTGCACAAAGCAGGGTCTTCATGCCAGAATCGAGGCAGTTTGAGGGAAACGGAATGAAGAGCAGCTATTGGGTCCTCCTCTGCCATGAAGACTGGAGTAAATGGCTGGTCTAGTGCTGTAGAGGTTGCTATGCACGTCGCATGTCAGGGTCACCAATGAAGCGGGTTAAAGTAAGCGCGTCTTTGTATTACTCATGAGAGAACATAGAGACAACTTTTATCATTTCTCAGACTCTAAAACCTACAATCGGCAGCAGACCCTCTATGATGTAATGTTATTATGTAATGTTATGTTATTATGACATCATCGAAGCAAGTAAACAAATCCAGTCGCCGCAGTATCATCTATGTATGTATGTATCTATCATCTATGTATGTATCTATCCATGTATCTATGTGTGTATGTACTATCTATGTATTTACTATCTATGTATGTACTATATCTATTTATGTATCTATCTATGTATCGACTATCTATATATGTACTATGTATGCACTATTTATGTATTCACTATCTATTTATGTACTATATATGTATGTATCTATCTTTGTATGTACTACCTATGTATGTATGTTGGTATTCACCATTTGTTCACCCTGTAAATAAATATGAACCGATCAGCCACCTTATTCGAAGCTAGAGGAAAGAAAACTGACTGCAAAGTTATTGAGAATGGGCTATATATATGCAGTGCCGTATTAACCCAAGGCAGGGCCCCTAGGCTTCAATCTTCTTAGGGCCCCACGCACCGCCCTAGCCCTCACCCCCCCCCCCCCGAAGCTTCACAAGAGCAACTGTCGTTGGGGCTCAGTACATTCCATTGTTTACATCATTTTTTACCAACTGAAAAATTCAGATTGGGGAGGGGGGTGACCCCAAGGGCCCATCGCGGACCATCCCCGACTGTTCACATAAATTGAACCATAATTTCTTTTTTTAATATAGTTTAACACTTAGCAGACATTGTCACGAATTCATGACACACGCAGGCATATTTATAAGACCATTGTCACTTATTCGCGACAATAGCAATTGTCATTGTCACCCTTAGACCATTGTCACGATATCCGTGACAGCCACTTTAATTTAACCTAGACGGTTATTTTATTTTACTGCGGTTAGTTACCCTGTTCAGTTACGCTGTTCATGGTTGTTACTATGAATGGCCTGTGGTTATGATACCAAGACTCTACTAGAGATGATAATAGCATTGGTGATTGTTTATACTGTGACTCAAATAGTTGTAGTGATGATGAGAAATAGATATGAGGAGCAATTTTGAAGAGATCAAGAATGAGAGTGCAAGTATGGATGTTGGAGCAAGTGGAAATAGGGGGAGAGATACAGTGAGAGGTCTAAGTCAGCAGATGTCTATGGGATATAGGGGAAGAGCTGCAGGTAGAGGACAGCAGAGGAAGGGAAGAGCTGCAGGAAGAGGATAGCAGAGGAGAGGAAGATCAGATGTAAGTGGAACCAGCCGTGTGGATGCTAGCCAATATATATATCTGGACAACTGCTGGGGAAGGTATGATATTCCGGCAATAAGAATAATAACAACTAATATTACTAGCTACTTCACAGACAAATGTTTTTATATCAAGCAAACTTTACATATAAACCATTATTATTTCATTTCAAATTCTAAATGACATTGCTCCACAGAGTACCCCATTCATCCTTCAACCAGGACCTAATGTTCCTCCATCCTGCCAAATGCAGAAGATTGTTTTCCGCTATTCTTTGGACTCACCACGCTAAAGTTTACCATTGGCAGGACCAATGCACATGCTGAGCATAGGTTGCCGAAGTGGGCCCAACCTGGCTGAGAAGTACCCCAACAGACTGAATGGCAAGGGAGACCATTACCAAGTGTGAGGAAGTCAGAGGTGTGACTGTGCTTTCTGCAATGGCAGGATGGCACCAGACACCTCACCCTGTATAGATCTACCGTGGCTAGCCGTCAGCTTCCAGACTTACCACTCACAGAGGATGTATAAAACTGAATCTATACAAGTATACCTTCATCCTAGTCTCATGGTTATGATTACATGACAGATGTTGCTTCATCACAGATGTTGCTGTAATCCTATATGTAAAATATATTAATAAGTGAACAACTGAATGTGAGCAAGGACTATATAACAAAACCAGCACAGTGTTCTCAGGAAAGAAAAGGCTATTTAGCTAAGCTAGATAGCTATTTAACTGCTAACTAGCTATGTGGGTGCGCTAGCTTGCTAGCTACTTGGGTGCTTTAGCCAGCTAGCTATATGGGTACGCTAGCTGGTTAGCTACTGGGTCCGTTAGCTAGCTAGCTTCATGAAGCGCTAGCTATTTAGCTACGCTAGCTAAATTATTTACTATCCCTACACTATTTAGATGCGCTAGCTAAACTATTTACTATTCCTACACTAGGTTAGCTGAAGTAAAGTTAGTTCCTCACCTTGGTAACACGCTTTACTTTTTTTAATTATTATCAGCTCATATACTTGAAAACCTTTTGAGATTTGAGTAATGAAGTACCAGTAAGTAATCCTAGAGAGGAGTAGCACCTAGAAGTTAGAACTCCTCTATCAACCAGTTCTTCGAACTCGAGGAGAAACTAAACACACCCTAGCTAGGTCTCTGGGAATAGATGCGCGCACCAATCTCACGTTTACTATTCAATTAACGGGTACGGGGGAAAAAGGTTGCGCATGGGACCCAGTTTTTGGTGGGCCCCTAGGCTTCAGCCTAGTCAGCCTTATGGATAATACGGCCCTGGCTATATGGGCAATAGGTGGCAGGAAATAGTGCTGCAGTTTCATTCTGACATAATATATAGCTACTCATACATTGACATGTTCTAGCTGTTAATGTGTGATGTTTGCTAAACTCTAATGATTATCTCAGTGAATCAGGAGAACATCTAAGCAAGTACAGTACTAGAGCTAAAGCTGTGCTAGGGTAAGGACGATGTCTAGAGAAAATCAATGATAGGGTTTCAAGTTTTGTCCAGTAAATGCATCGTGCTAAAATAGTTTTTGTTGTTGTTTTAGTTTTTCCTTTCTCCATCGCACCTTCACTCACCACTCAATGCTTTGCATATGGTACTAGTTGTTTAGCTGGCTTTAACACTAGCTATTAGCCATTCCTATGCATTTGCCTTGTATTTGCATCAATTGATAAATAAATAGTGAGGCTAGTAAATTATGCAGAAGCACAGAGAGTGTTTGACAAGGCCGCTCTAAGAACTACGGTGTCACACATTTCGAATGCTCCAGGAAATGAACTCTGTTTTTGCATGCAGTTTCACAACGCCACTATTATGTTCCCCAGCGAGTGTTATAAGGAAATTCCTTCTTAGTTGAACAATCCCCAACCCCTCCCCTCCTTCCAGGACTAGCAGTAAGGAAATGAAGGGAAGATCACGAAATGTGCATTGTCAACCCTAGGACTAGACTAATACCACTCAAGAAGAATGCTAAAATCCTTTACCTATGGTACATAGCACACTGAATATTTTCACATGAATAGTCACATCATATACACAGCCTTAATCACAGTGTTTGAGCTCTCTTCCTAAGACAAGCGGCTAAGTAATGCTCTAAATTAGAGGTATCTTGAATAAATTGAGTATAAGACAGCGTAAAACCTATTTCACTGGTCGGTTCTGGTAGTAGAACTGCAATAACTATATATTCTCAGAGATCATACTCCTGTTAAAGCCATGATGAACTCAAATAGCTTCTACTACTCAGCAAAGGCTCATTCATTATAACAAGTGGGGTGTTTATTGAACTATTGGTGTGGTGTTGAGATGTTGCCTGGTCAGGTCTTCTATCTCTGCCATGTCCACTATTGGTGTGGGGTTGAGATGTTTCCTGGTCAGGTCTTCTATCTCTGTCATGTCCACTATTGGTGTGGTGTTTACAATGTCACAAATTTGTCCAAAAGTTTTTGTTGTTAATTTTTTGTAAGTTAATTTGAGAACAAATGTAGTGGAAAATGCATTGACAGACTCAACACATCATGTGTACAGTATGTCTCCCTAGTATATAGTCCACCTCCCTCAGTCCACTCTCTCTAATAGCCCACCCAAACCACCCTGGCCCACTTTGCATATTTAAACTCTACACAGCAGTGTCATATGGAGAGGTTGGTGATTTTAATCTTGAGAAAATTAGTGAGAAGTTTTGAAAAGATTCACTAAAGTTACAACCAGGAATAAGTCTACTCCTGGGAAGAAACTGTTCTCTACTTTAAATTGCTTCCAATTTCCACATACAATGCGAGGAATGAACGGAAACAACACACTTATGGAAACAATGCACAAAGGGCGAAAGACAAAAGATCATGTGATACTAATACATGTACAAAATAATGTTAATGGAACTCGGCAAATTCCTTTGGCTATGATTGGCAAGGCTGCTGACCATGCTGTTTTCAAGCTCTCCCATAAAATTCACAAATATTTTTACAGCAATGTCAGAAAATGTTGGTTCAAAGATTTATTCTTTCTTGAAATAAAGAAGAGAACATCTAAGCAAGTAGTGTGAGTAACTGACTATTTTAGATCCCATGATGCAAATGAACCTGCACAGCAGGGTCCACAAGTCAAATGGTTACTTCTTCTACCCAAATGCACGCTTCTGTTCCCCCCAGCCTAGGGACCAGGGTGATATTGCTGCACTGAAAATGAACTTCAAGAGGAAGCTTCTTAGTGGTATGGTGATAATGTTGAGAGGTATAATTAGCTAAGACAGCTTAGTAATAATGACACCCTAGACAGTTTCTACCTCTAGGAGGACGCTATCTGATGAGTTTGTTTCTGTGCTCTCCAGTTCATTTGGGGGGTTGTTCTGGATTAGGGTAGAGCACCTTTCCCAGCACACAGACTTGCAGACTAAACAGACGATCCATATGCCCACATTAGAAGATTTATCCTTGGAACAACCCCAAGACCCAAGACCATAACTCCAATACCATTATACCACTCTAGAGTAAGCTGCGTAGCTCAAGCTAACCTAAGCTGTGGGCACTTAGAAAGTTAGTAGTGATTTCTTTCTTTGGATCATGCCTAGTAGCTATATACAATGCAGTAGTTACAGATGAGGTTTATAGCTACAGCTTTCTCACAACCATCTCAAGCACTCATTGTATACAGTGTATAATACTTTAGTGTCAGTTTGAAGCTTCTAGATTTCAAAGGCAATTTTCAAGGTTTAGTTAATGGCATACTTTTGTGGCACTCTTCTCTTCTTCTATATAGAAATATGGGCAGATAGAGTTTAGAAGCTTTCCCTGAGCCAAAGGAAGTTTCACAATGATAGATGATGCCAAGCGCTAGCTAGCAATGAATGCAATAAAAAATTAACTAGTGTTATGATTGTTTTCAATTTTCAATGTGTAGCTAGCTAGATTATCTTGCTAGATAAAGCTAAAGTATGCTAGTAAGGGAATTAGTAAACTGTCTCATCGAAATAGCCAAGTTTTGCCAGTTGATGCCAGTTCTAATTCCAGATTTAGTGTACAAG